>JANIJH010000223.1:1095114-1110474 GCA_024520975.1 Erythroxylum areolatum
TTAATTATTATATAATTTTAAATCATATGAAACATAAATAAAAATATATCTAACCAAATCTTTTATATGGATTATAATATAAGTAAAATTAATATAAAAAATTAATATTAAAAAATATATAAAAAAGTCAAATAATATTATATAAATCTCCAAATAAACATGAAAATGTGTTTGTAGATATTGTAATAATTATGTGTAAAAACATAAGGATAAAGGGGATTAAATATAGGCTCATTAATTTATCTGAAAAATCTACCAGAAAAAATATTTTTTTTAAACTTCAAATTTGAGCTTTTCAAGAAATGGTATTTTAGCTTCTAAAAAAGTCTTTATATGAAAAATGTACTTTTGGATTTTATAGTTAAGCACTCATTTTTAAAAAAAACTTTTGTTGTTAAAAAAAAGTACTTATTTACCTTCCAAAAGCTCAAACAAATAGCCACTAAGTCGGACTGATTATAATCCAATACTATTCACAACCATTGATGCTTAGTGACACTATTTTACTATTTAATCTTCGTAATGGTATAACATATATGATAATTGTGTGCAAGTGCTAGCTGGCGATGTGTTCACGTTTTAAATTATAAACTGTGGGTTATATTGAGATTATGGGTAATTAATTATAGACGAACGTAGTTACGACAAATCATAGTTGCATATTGACCTAATTAATGGATTAGATGATATTAAAAATCACCTGAATGGAAAGAACAGTGGGTTCATAGTTATCAAAATCTGATGAAACTTAAAGCTTTCCATGCAAGTTCATGAATCAAAGCACTAAGTAAGAGCACTATAGCTTAATTAAAGACTAGTCTCACGCATGCTTCATGAAGAAATATTTTTTGAGGCCACAAATGTTTTGTCAGTATTTGTACAAAAAGGTTATTGGATGCACTTACGAAAACTCTGGATTAACATAATCTGTGGACAAATCAGAGTTAAGGGTCATGCTTGAACTAGACATTTTCATGCATGTACCTTATTACATTAACTAATCGTGATTAATCAATTTGGGCTTCCAAGAATTGGGCTTTTTCTTAATAATCAATTCAAAATTTTCTTAAGTTCACTTTGAGGTCAATGATTAAAAAATTAGACTTTTTTCAGCAGAACTCTCATTGAATGTTTTTATTGATTGAAAAACTAGCCTATGAACTAACAAAATTTTTAGTTCGATTTATATTAATAAAATTTATTATTACAATTTGGTTGGCTCTCGTAAACTAACAGATTTTGATAAATTAAAATAAATCAGTTAATTTTTATTGAACAATCTCATTCTTTAATTAAAGTTCAACCTTTTCAATATGTAAAGATAGTCTCATTTTTAATCTTATTTTAAATCCTTTATTTTTCAATATTTACTATATATCAATTTTGTGAAGGTCTAATATTGTTGAACCTTTAATTTTTAAATTTTTGTATTATACTAGAGAGATTTTTATATATCTTATTGAAAATTTTCAGACACGTTTTGATACTTTTGTCAATTTTATGATTAAGCTATTGGATCGTATGAATAAAATTGATTTATTGTTAGAAATGGAGATTATTATAGAATTGAGTTAGAAAAAAAAGCAATGACAATAACGATTTTCCAATAAAATAATTCATGCTTAGTGCCATTATTATTATAATGTCTTTGAGAATTTAAGTCAATCATAACATTTTGAATTTGAACAAGATAGTTTATATTATATTTCACTTCTTTAAGCATTATTAAACACTCAAAAATGATTTTTAGTATTAGAATGATTAAGCATCAGACTTGACAATATCAAATACAGTTTTGAATAATTTTAATCTCTAACCACTTAGCTACAAGACATGTATATTATTCACAGACACAACAAACTAGAAGATGAATATGCTAATCAGAGTCTTCATAATCAGACAAGTTCTTAGTTGATGTGATGAATCCAACTTCAAGAATGCCTTCTATTAATGTGAATATCTCAAAAGCACAAGGGTGTGTGTGAGGAGGATTCACATTTTGAGGTGCATGGTGTTAGAATTACCAACATCAACTAAAGTTTTAATTGATCGAGTGCACTGCTAGTTTGTTTAGCAATTCCTGCTTTTTAGTCAAATTAGTTTGTATTCCAGTTGTTCCTAATCATTAGGAAGTATTAGAGTTTGTTCCAATAATTAAAAAAGCAATCTTCTCCTGTCTGCCTATATAAAGGCCATTATTTGCACCGAATAAGCTATAGAATGATTCCTATTGTCATCATTTGGAATTAGACCCACTAGTCAGTGGACATATTTCTTTTTCTCTTGACAAAATGAGTGATTTCTAAGTCATTGGCAAAGTTAAGAAGCTCAATGACCAGAATTATAATTCTTGGTATACATGTATGATGTCTTACATGCAAGGTCATGACTTGTGGGAGATCGTCATTGATAGTGAACTGATGCAACAAGTGGTTGAGGATGCAAATGTTGCCTTGTAGAAATGGAAGATTAAAGAAACAAAGTCATATTTATCTTGAAGACAAAGATCGAGGAGTATGTGTTAGAGCACATTGAAAATGCCAAAACTCCCAAAGAAGCTTGGGATACATTCACCAAGTTGTTCTTTAAGAGAAATGACACTAGACTCTTAACTTCTTGAGAGTGAGTTAGTGTCAATAACACAATTTGACATGACAGTTGCTTAGTATTTTCACAAGGTGAAGTCATTATGCTATGATATTTCTGAGTTGGATCCTCAAGCACCAATTGGAGAAACCAGGATGAAGAGAATAATTGTCCATGGTTTAAGACCTTAATACAAAAGTTTTATTGATGCAATATAAGGATGGAAAAATTAACCATCACTTGTTGAGCTAAAAATTTGCTTGATGGACAGCAAGTATTGGCTAAGCAAATGGGAGGAGTTTCTACGCTAGTAAAGGCATGTGTAATTCTAGGCATCATAGCTATAGTGGATCCAAAAAGAATAGTGATGAAGCAACAATTCATCAAGGCAAAAGGAGTACTTATGCTGGGGGAGGTTCGAAGAACTATGGTAATAGTAAGAAATTTGAAGGGAAGTGTTATAATTGCAATAAGAAAAGTCATACAGAGAAATATTCTTGGTCAAAGGAGAAGATCGCGGAGAGTAACGATGCCACTTCCAAAAGCGATGACAAATGGGGCATTTAAGAACTTTTTGCTACACAAGAGGAGTTAGCTCACAAATGGGATGAAACATTTTTTACCACAGAAGAGGAGTTAGCTCTTTTAGCAACAACATCTGAACATAGTGATTATCAAAAAAAAATTCGATCATTGACTCAAGTTGCTCAAATCATATGAGCGATGATAAAGGGAAGCTAAAGGGTTTATCAAAATATAAAGGAAGTTGTGTGATAGTGAAATCAAACAGTTCAAAATCAATAGCTTACATTAGTAATATAGTAAATTCTGCCCAGTGTAGTGATAATAAGGTGCCACTTCATAATGTTTATCATTTCCCAAATATAAAGAAAAATCTCATTACAATAGCACAATTAACATCTTTAGACTTTAGGCCATTTTGTTTTGTTTGGTCCACAAGATGTGAAGATATATTGTGACTTAACAAAGAACGTGTGATGAAGGGACAAAGGCAAGATTCAATTTAGGGATGTCAAAAAGGGCCCAACCCAACCCAATTTTGGCCCAGCTAGACTGGGCCATAGGTCAAGGTCGGGCGAGCCATAGACCAGCCCGTAGCCTAACCGTTACTTCAAAAACGACATCATTTTTTACGTTTTTCTTTAAAAATATATATATGGTAGGTCGGGTTAGGTCAGGCCGATCCACAAGTCGACCCATCCTGACTTGTCAAACTGGGCTGGGTTGGGCCAAGAGCAGCCCGAGCCCGAGCCATTAACATCTCTAATTCAATTTATATAATGTCTATGGAAGTTGTATATTTAGATAAAACGAGGAAGAACAAGAGAGCAGATATTTGGCAGATGAGGTTAAGTCACACTAGTTATTCAAAGCTAGATGTGATGATGATGAAGTTAACAGTAAAGGGACTTTCCCATCTAGAAGTAAGGACATAAACTATATATGCAGGCTAGCAGTTTGAAAAAGCACATCAATTACCATACGAAGAGTCCAGATTTAAAGCAAAGGAGCCACTAAAGTTAATTCACTCTGATGTGTTTGGACATGTTAAGCAAGCTTCCATTAATGGAAAGAAGTACTTGGTGACATTTATTGATGATTTTTCTAGGTAAATGTGGGTGTATTTCATGAAGGAAAATTTTGAAACTTTTTCAAAATTTAAAATTCTCAAAGAATCAGCTGAAGCAGGGGTTGATAAGATAATCAAATATCTACGCACTGACAACAAGGGAGAGTATACCTCAGATGAGTGTTTAAGATCACTTTAGGAGTGCTGAATACACCATTAATTTACATGTGCCAACACTCCATAGCAAAAGGGCGTAGGGGAAAGGAAGAGCAAGCACTTGGCCAAATTATGTTATGGTATGCTTTATGCAAAAAAAAAAAAAGGACTGTTTTGGGTGAAAGCAATAAAGACTTCAACCTATGTGATCAATGTAGTTCCTCAACAAAGGTTATCTTCTCTTTCACCTTCTGAGAAATTATGGAGCCTAAAACCTATTGTTAGTTATTTTCAAGGTTTTGGATATTTATGTTATGTTTTTATTCCTTACCACTTGCGTAACAACATGGACAAGAAGGCTGCTAGATGTATCTTTGTAGGATATAAGAATTAAAGAAAAGGGTGAAAGTGTTGTGATCCTACAACCGAGAAGTGCTACACATCCAAAAATGTGGTATTTAATGAATCGTTACTACCAAACTCGAATGATTTTAAAGAAGAGTTGGAATCCTCTCAGGTTTAGTTTAGTCTAGATAGAGCAAAAGATACAAAAAAAATGGAGGCAATATTGGCGAGTGAGTAACCAAAAGTCCTTATTAAACTATTTTGTATCAACAACCAAGTGAAGAAGGTGATACTAATGAAGCTAAAGCACCCAATACACTCAGAAGATCAATAAGAATAAGAAAGCCAAATTTTAAGTATGTTAACCTTGAAATCGTTAAAAAAACCACATGCAAAGGAACCAAAGAATTTTAGGAAGCTTCTCAATGTCCAAAAGGGATCAAAGCTATAAAAGAAGAGATTATTGCATTAGAAATGAATCAAACTTAGGAGCACGTACCAGAACTAGAAGATGTCAAACGTATCACTTTTAAATGGATTTACAAAATGAAGCATCGAATAAATGGATCAATTGAGAGACACAAGGCTTATCTGGTAGTTTGATGATTTTCACAACAATATGTACTAGAATATATGAAAATTTTAGTCCAGTTGTAAAGCTTACAAATGTATGAATCCTACAAACACTTACAGCCAACCTAAATTGAAATTTGTGGCAGTTTGATCTAATTAACTATAACTAGACCTGACATTTCATTTATAGTTGGTATGATGAGCCAACACATGCAAAATCCAAAAAAGTCTCACTTGGAAGCTATTCGGGGAATTTTGAGATATGTGAATAGAACATTTGGCTATGGTGTTTTGTACACGAAAGGTAGAGATTGCAAGTTAGTTGGTTATTGTCATGCTAACTATTTAGGTGATCATGATACCCGACGTTTGACCATAGGACAAGTTTTCATGCTAAGGATGGGAGTAATTTCTTGGTGAAGCAAATGCCAACCATCTGTATCTTTATCAACAATAAAAGCGAAGTACAGAGCTACAACAATGGCAGTTCAAGAAAGCACCTGACTCATACAATTGCTGAAGGATCTGCATTAACCAATAGACTATGCAATATCTCTATATTACAATAACCAATTAGTAATACATTTGACAAAAAATCCAGTTTTTCATACTAGAACCAAACATGTAGATGTACATTATCATTTTATTAGGGAAAAGTTATACAAGAAGAAATCAAAATGAAACATATTAACACAAAAATCCAAGTTGTAGACTTGTTCATAAAAGGCTTAAGCAGCAGCAAGTTAGAAAACATTTGTCGTCAGCTTGGCATGATAGAAAGAGTATGAGCTAATATTAAAGGGGAGTGTTAGAATTACCAACATTAAGTAATGTTTGAATTGACCAAGGATATTGCTATTTGTTTACCAGCTCCTATTTTTAGTTAAATTAGTTTATATTATGTTGTTTTTAGTCATCAAGAAGTAATAGAGTTTGTTCCAATAGTTAAGTAAACAATCTTCTCATATACATCTATATAAAGGCCATTATTTGCACTAAATAAAATATAGAATGATTCATGTTGTCATCGCATAGTCAATGCAAGCTAGAGATATGCCAAGTAATGTGGACACGATGAACCTTAAATTTATCAATCTAAATTACTAAAATTTTAAACAAACCTGAATTTTTGCTTTTAAAAGGTGAGTCAACTTTGATGGGTCATATCTTTTTACAAAAGTTGAATTATGAAGCTTATAATATATCAAAAATATTTATGTGAGTCTATTCTACCATAGTTATAATAACTCTTATCATTGTAGGCCAATTTTTAAGCCAAAATTCCATCGTTTTCTCACTGCTTAGAGCTATCAAAGATGGTTACTAATTTCAGAATTTTGTTTCCTATTTTATTAGGATTCTAATTAGTTATCTTCTATGTTATTAAGGATTTTTCAGATATTTAAGGACATATAACTTGTGTAAGGTAGAAAAAGAGATATTCAATTTTCCTCCATTTATTTTCTCTCAGTTGTCAGGAAGAGTGTTGAGTCCTTCCGTTAACTTGTACATGTAACCACAAAACCTACAACATTTGATAAGTTTCCTGTCCAAGTGAAGTCCACTTACGAAGAAATCTTGAGCTTAAACCTTAGTTGGGTCCTTGCAAGTAACTCCATTCAAAATAACTGCCATGCATGAACACAAAAAAGGTGAATAATAACACATGGATATGCATAATCTATCCACCTTCATATATATAGATACAAATAGATAGATAGATAGATATACCTCAGCTTGATATGTCTGCCACGCAGAAATCTTGAGTAGGTTTGAATTTACTACCCTGCAGTTGTTTCTGATCTCTCCACTTGATCCTGTGAGTGGACTTATATTCCCCATTTTAATCATGGATTTTGCAAAAGTATCAAAGAAAAGGCTTTGGTTGCTGTTAAAGCTTTGAACAAGAGCTTTGGTCTCCTCATCATCACCGGAAAACAAAATCTGATCAGAACTGAGAAGGCCCTTATTGCTGATTAAGTTCTGAAAATAATGGTTGTCAAATAGGTCAGTCGAGTTTCGATCAAGAGCAGTGGTTGCATTCCCATCACTAGTTAGAGGGCATAAGTTTTGCAGGTCAGACATCATGGTTGATTCCATTGTAGGATCAGGAGCTCCAGTTCCTGAGAAGTTGAACAATCTATCACTGAAAGTTGCACATCTAGCTAATCCAATCGTGTGACCACCTACAAATCAAAGAAAATTATGTTAGAATTTTCCAAAATTCCTATTTAACAATTATTAATTATGAGTTTTATAAAATTAAAAGAATTTGATCTAACTAAACATAATAAAGAAGTTAATAAAAGATTTGATTAATCGAACTAAAATTTAGTGACAAAAATATATCATAATCAGTGTGAACCAATTATTTGTTGGACTTATAATGAGAAGATTCGATAAATTAGTTGTTAAGGTCTCTTGCTATTTGCTTAAGTAAGTTTATGAACATATAATTTTTTTGTTAAGGTCTCTTGCTATTTGCTTAAGTAAGTTTATGAACATATAATTTTTTTGGCTCGTTAAGAAGCTCACACGTTAAGAAATGTGTAGAGAGGCATTAACATCATAAAGCTATATATAACTTTTGTGAAAGTAGTTGAAGAGCTTATTCTAACAGTTCAACAGCTTGTTTATCCAGCAATGTAAAGCAAAATAGGTTTTTTTTTTTGCATCCTCTCTATTTATACAAGTTTATAGTTGATCTTGGGCCAACAATTAAAGTTCATGATGTGTTTAACACATTAAACACTTAAAAACCATGTTTACACAATACCGAAGAACTGAATACAAAAATGGAGTTACCTGATAAGGACACAACATCTGTGAGGTTAAGACCAACATCAGAAAACTTGGAAATGATTGAACTAAGTGAATCAACTGGAGAAGGAAGTCCATTGTTTGCTCCTGTTTGGTTAGCCACCATTCCATCTCTTCTTCCAAGCAAAACTTTCCACGAAGGTCCTCCACTCTGCAAGAAAATTAAAAGCAAATAGGTACGTTATCCCTAAGGAGGTATAATAGAGTTTGTTGTATACCAATCATATACAAGAAAAGTATCATACTTGGTTAAGTAATAATACTTATACTTGACAATAAGTTCATTCATACATGTTTTATCTATAAATTTAATCCCGAACTAAAACTTTATCAAATTTGAGTTAGGAGATATAAACTCAAGCACGATCCGACCAAATTCAAATTAATTTTAAATATTGAACTTTTTTAACTTAATTTCAAGATCAGCTCAAAACTTAATTAAAACAAAATTTATATGTTAATTTTACTCAAGTCAAATTGAACTATAATTGAACTCGAATAGGAGCAAACTTTGAGACGGTAGCCAAATTTGGGTCAATTCATTGTCAACCATAAGTAAGAATACTTATAACTGACAATAAATTGAGCCCGACTCAAAAAAAAATTAAGCTTAATCGTAATGTGAAACATGATCAGACTAGCAAGCTAAAGTTGGGAAGAATCAAGTTTTGGGTTAGATTTACAAAATTCGAGTTAGCTTTAAAGATTGAATTTTTTTAATTTAAGCTCGAGATCAAGTCGAAACTCAATTAAACTAAATTTTATTCATTTTTTTCGATCATCTATCTCATATCAATATCAGGCCTAAGCTTGACTATGATAAAAATTTTAATCCTGAACCCAACTTAAAATTTGGTCCAAAAATAAATTTTACGCATTGATTCCAAACCAAAAACCGGGCCCTTTTGTGCCACCTCTAAGATTAATACCCATGAATTGTGGTATCCCTAATATTATTCATCATATAAGGAGTTTGATGAAAAGAAAAGAACATCATGAACATACCAAGACTACAGAATCTCTGGCAGCTATGGCGAGTATGTCAGCACAAGACACAACTCCACTGCATCGGCTCTCCACAGCAGTTTTTATATTGTCAACAACTTCAAATCCTCTTGCAGAGTTCAGATTTGGAAATGCAAACTTCTCACCATCACTCCCATCCAACAAAACTGATCCATCACAACCCTAAAATCAACAACACACAAAACCAGTTTGTTCTTTTTTCATTCTTGAACCAGAATCTGATTTGAGGTTAGTGATCTTACATTGACAAAGCAGTCATGAAAATGAAGTCGAAGCAACGAAGCAGCCATTCGCATCTCGACCTTGATAGCTTTCTGTACTTCACTCCTCACAATCTGCAGAACTCTTGGACAGGTAGTGGAATAGTAATCAGTCGTTAGTTGGGACCTCACAGCTGTGAATAACATCAGAGACATCACTAACAGTGAGCAGCGATTGAAGCTGCTCATTGGCATCTTCATGTCTAGAACAAGCTCGCTAGATGATTGAACAAAAGTTGGCAACTTAGTGGATGGGAAAGATGAAGCTTTAAAGTTGGCAACTTAGTGGACCACAAAGATAAAGCTGTAAGGTTGGCAACTTAGTGGATGATAGAGATAAAGCTTTCCAAGAAGATACATTTATAGCCCAACACCAGTCACAGCCATTGATGCCTAATGACACTATTTAACTATTGTTAATCTGCAATAATAAAGAAACATATTATGATAATTGTATGCTAGTGCTGGTGATGATTACGAACTGCAGATGCATATTGACCTAACGGATCCTGAATGGAAAGAAAAGTGGGAACATACTTTTCGAGAAGAAAAGGTTCAGGAATCAAAGCACTCAGTGAGAGCACTATAGCTTCATTAAAGACTAGTTTCACGCACGCATGCTTCATGAAGAATTATATCTTTGGGCCACAAATGTTTTGTCGGCATTTGTACAAAAAGGTTATTGTAAGCACTTAACCAAAACTCTGGATTAACATAATCTGTGACAGATCAGAGTTAAGGGCCATGCTTGAACCAGACATTCTACATACCTTATTACATTAACTAAACGTGGTTAGTCAAATTTGAGATTCTTCGAATTGATACTTTTTTCAAATATATTAAGTGTCTGTTTGGTTCAATTTTTGGAGAGTAAAAAAATACTTTTTTTATTAAAAAACTTCTTTTTTAAATGACTGTTTAATTGTAAAATAAAAAATTATTTTTTTAATAAATGTAACTTTTTTAATAGCCAAAATACAGCTTTTTAAGAAACTCAAATTTGAAACTTCTTAAAAAAGAACTTTTTCAAATAAATTTTTCAGATCAATTAATAAGTCTATTTTTTAGTTCCTTTTACCCTTATGTTTTACATATAATTTCTACAATATCCACAAACTCATATTTACATTTATTTTAAAATTTATATAATATTATTTAGCTTTTTATATTTTTAATATTTATTTTTTATAATAATTTTACTTATGATGTAATCCATATAAAAGATTTGATTAGATATATTTTTATTTATGTTTAATATAGTTTAAAATTATATAATAATTAATATATTATGCTTTGCATTTAATATACTTTAAATACTATTTATATGCATAAATAATTTTTATTACAAAATAAAATATAATTAAAATTAATAAAAAGAATTTTATTTTTATGTTATCAAACAGTAAGCTCTTTTAAAAAAATTATTTTTTAATTGGTAATCAAATTTTAAAAAAAACACTTCTAAAAAAAACTCCACCAATAAAGATCCATTCAATCACGCACTAAATCAAAGTTTTGCTTCATTTACATTAATAAATAATGAATTAAAAATCAATTTTTTAATTTCAGTTTGACTTATTGTGATAATTTTTATTATTAAGAACTAGTTAAAATTGTTAAAGTATCCTATCATATATAGACATATAGTTTACGTCAAAGTAATTAAAGTTACTGAGCATCATTATATAGAAATTTTTATCAATTTTATATCATAAAATACCCAATATTAACATCAAATTATCACAAGCTCTTCTTGTGTTAATGGCACATGCCACCGGGTATTCCACATACTATTTCATTATCATAACCGTGTACGAGAAGTAAACGAATGAAAAGGAGTCCCACACATTTACACCCAAAGCCAGCTTATCTTGTGATGCTTCCTTGTAAAGATCGATAAACCAAACTTAAGCTGGAAGTAAATACCATCATTAAGAGATGCTGATAGCTACTTGGCTTCCAAGCAAATAACAAATCAGCCATGTCCTAGGGAACAGCCTGAACTAGAGAGGTTGATTCTCCAAAATCTCCTCAAATCCTGCTAAACTGAAACCCACTATTATAGATATTTCTTCTTCAAGTTTATTCCCTTCACAGAAACATCGTCAGGACAAGTTCATACTCCTCCAGAAGCAACCTTACGATGTTATCATCAACTGAAAATCTCCAAGTCATTACTAGGAAGGTCTGGACATTACTCAGAGAACAATTGATCATGAATGCCTTCCGCTCTGCTTCATTATTCAGCAGCCAAAGTTGTGTGCTAATAAATGACCATCCAACGAGGCAACAAAAATTACACTGCAGCAATTTTGACATTGAAAAGAATTAGAAAGTTGCCATAGCATCAGCTTAGAAACAAGTGTTTTATGCTTTTGGAGACAGAACTTTTAGCATCACAGATACCGTTGCTTCCAAGCTGCTGTTCTATGTCTGCATAAGGACATTGTAAATCAACAATTAGCTATCAATCCCTAGCTGCAGTATTCGAACTAGAGTGATCTGAGAGCCTTGAAACTAAGGGTGCTTATTCCCTTTCCCTAAAGTTGCTGACTCAGGTTCGAGCCCCCGAAAAGAGAAAAGAAAAAGAAAATTCCAACATGAGTTTAATGAGCTTAGCAAGTTACTTCAAGAGAACAAAGACATCGTATCCTTTCCATTTAACTCACCATTGCAACCATCTTGCTGTACTACACCCTATAGAAGCAAATGGCTACACAACCCAATTGGTTATAGACACCTCAAATGGAAGCCTTGGAGCAATACAATATTATACACCTGAAATAGAAAGGCAAAAGATCAAAGAGAAGCTGATCTACCCTATCAGTCTCTCTTGAATGGACAGGTAGATACAACTAGGTTCTAGCTATTGGATTCCGCAACATTGACAGGGTATAACTAAGGTAGTAATCACATGCAAGCTTTCACTTAATTAACAACAGAATTGGCTAAGACTTACTTTCTCTTAACCTTGATTTACAAGGGAGTTCTTCAGGATCACAACTGCTCAGTAAGTCATCAAGTCACTGATTGATTACTTGAACAAATGAATCCCAAGGTCATATGAACATTGTCGGCAGTCCTAGCAATGATTTCCATACAAGATAAAAGTATGCATTTCAAGTAGAAAACAGAGAAAAATATTTAATAAACCCAATACCATATCTTATAAAATAAAATAAAAAGTTAGTACACCGAAGTCATTAGATTTATTTTACAAATTCAAGGTAATGTTAAACCCAAAACTTGAAAAAGATAAAACCTAGTACCTACATTCTACACATTCTACCATAAACATGCTAAATGAGGGAAACATGACAACGGAAGAGTTACTTCTTCTAACATTCCCTCTCAGATCAACAAAACTAAAGAGAATATAGGTAACGGAAAGATAAAAGTTAACCACAACAAGAAGTTGTGATACATGCCCATTGTGCAAAGACAAGAGCAAAAGCCATAGCTATCCAGAGAAGACTTACATTAACGCGGGACAAGTGGAATGTCACCGCAGCCAATGCTCTTCTCTAAGAACACGCCAGTCACTCATTTAGATGCCCTTTGCCCTTTTTCCAGCACAATCCCAGCTCAGTATCATCACCCCCTGACATCTCTTTCGCAATCACATTTTTTGTTCTTCATCTATTTTATCTTCCTTCTTTACCAGGTCCGGATCAGCAAATACTAAACCGTCTTCCTTTTTCCCATCCATAAGCTCATCATCATTCTTAACAATCACTTCGTTGGCTATTGAGAACTTGGTCAGTGCCTTATCGTCCTTAACCTCATCCTTTACATGAATTTCATTATTCTCTAAATTTTCTTCTATATAAACATCATTTTGACAGCCATTAACATCTCTGCTAATATCATAACTAGCTCTTCCAATTTCTCCTTTTCCATCAACATCCTTAATCGTCACTTCCTTCTGATTAACAGCAAAAGTTGCAGTAGTAGCAGCAGCATCAGACCCTCCATCACTCTCATTTCCATTCTCATCGGTTTCGGATAAATTCTCAACAAGCTCCTCATTAACATCAGCATGACCACCCCGACGACAACGACCACCACCACCACCTGGCTGTCTCTCCAAGACCTGCAATCTCCTCCTCAAATCCTTCATCTCTCTTTCCATCAAAAACAACCTTTCCTTCAAAGTCAAATTCTCTTCTTCCAATTGAATTATATGGCTATCCTGATCATCCACCCTATTCTCTAAAACATTATTACAACTATAATTATACTCCACACCACCTCCATAGCTAGGATATATCATCTCAAACCTACTCAAATCATGATCTAACCTCCTCTCCACCTCCACATGCTCCTCCACATCACTCTCACTTGACCCATTTCCCTCCTCCCCCTCCTCCTCCTCCTCAGCATCATTCCCTGACGACCTCAGCCTAATCAAGCCCTTCATCGACCCATACCCATCCACCCCCCACTCCTCCTTCACCATATCACCCAACATCTCCCTCGACGGCGACAAAATCGGCGTCGGCAAAACTGCTGGCGTCACCGGACACGGAGACACCAACGAAGCAATTCCCCCAGACTTCTTGGCACGGATAATATACGACGTTGTGTTGCGTGGCGCGTATGGAGCAAATCGGTTGTTAAACTTCTTCTTAGGATGATAAAAATTTCGGGCTTTCATCTGATTTTGAGCTTGAAGCTCATTCAGACTCGGTGGCTTATACCCACCACCGCCACCACTGTTACTGTTGGGTTTAATAGTGGGATTCTCCATTCTTCTCTGCTGCTGGTCTTTGAAATTGACATTTTTTCCCTTCCAGTTCTTCTTGTTGTTATTTCTCGACTTCGAAGCAACAAAATTGCTGTTAAACTTCAAAGGGAAATTCGGATCCTGATTACTCCACGGCTTGTACCCAGACCTCTGATTCATCAACATCATCGGCTGAAGGTTCAACCCCTGGCTGTGACCCAACATCTGGGCCTGGGTCATGATCTGGTTCATCATCGGCGGCGGCTGCTGGCTCATCATCGGCGGTTGTTGTTGTAGTTGTTGGCTCATGATCTGCGACTGATCGTTCATGTCACAAACCCTAAAAATCTCACACAAAACCAAAAACCCCCCTCCCCCAAATCTGAGATTAACCTGATTCAATCAAAGAAACCCAAACAAAGGATCAAACCCCTAGAACAAGTTTCGATCTTGGGAAGAACCGTCCACGATTGGGGGTGTCGATTTCGTAAATTTACGGAAAAGCTCTGATTTTTTCAGTTTTTATTAAATAAAAGACCGCTACTTTTGAGACTCCCAAGTTTTGGTTTTGGCTTTATCTATATATATACACACAGGAGGAGATAAGGGACATGATTGGGAAAAGACGGTTTGTTCTTGGGCTTTTCGGTCTTTTCACGATGTTGATCCATGAACCGTCAGGATGATGACACGTGTCATGATTATAGGGGCATATGCTAACCTAGGATTAAGGTTGGGTTTGGTTTGCATTAGCAAGTTAGTAGTCTTTTTCCGGTTTATTTTCCTAATTCTTTACCAAATATTAGGTCCAAATTTGCCTTCTTTTAATTGTTTGTAATTTTAATTTTAATTTGACAATTATTATTAAATTCTTTTTTTTACCACAACACAATCTTCTCTTTATATTTTGTTAATTGTTTTATTTTGTTAATTTTTTGATTCTGTATCCAAAATATTGAAATTTTTAAATTTTATTACAACGTTATTTTATAATTATGAATATAAAAATGATATACACAGGGCTTATTTAGTAAGAAATACCCGATTGATGTGTCAATATGAAAATTTAGTCAGTACGCATTTAAAGTAAACCAAAGATAATGATTGCTGGTTCTTTTGTTTCAGGGAAAAAAAAAAGCAATTTCTAAATTTGATATGTTTTTATTTTTTCTTAAAATTAAAACAATTATTTATTCTTCATCTTAAATTGATAATAAGCAAATGAAATCACACAAAGCTCATGACATAAGATTAGAGCTTCTAATTGTCCTTTCCAA
>JANIJH010000223.1:1138302-1153822 GCA_024520975.1 Erythroxylum areolatum
AGGAATCTCAGTAGTATGATCACATCATAATTTCCTTCATGCTATGTCATATATCATGGACTTCATTAATTTGATTAAAGATCAAATCAATTCATAAACAATGTTTATGAATATCAAATTAATGAATAATGCCTTTTCTTTATTTATTCATAAAGTCTGCACACGACTTTGAATAAAACGCGCTAAAGGGGATTGCCTTTAGGGCACAATATAAACAGTACCGTCCTTGCATAAGTCGACTTATCGGTACTGAATACGTGTAAGTCGACTTACCCCATGTACAAGTCGACTTGCACTTACATTTATTATAATGAGATATTTTCTCCTGTGGTGGAATTAACTACTATCATAATCTTGTTGAGTATAATGGCTTATGAGAATCTGTTCTTGGAACAAATGCATATAAAAACTATTTTTTTACATGGTGACCTAGAGGAGGATATTTACATGCTACAAATGGAAGGTTTTCAAGTTCCAGGCAAGGAAACTTGGTGTTCAAGTTTTAAAAAGGTTGTATAGACTCAAACAGGCTTTTAGACAGTGGCATAAAAAGTTTGACACTTTCATATGCAACACTGGGTTTGTGATATCTAACGATGATCACTATTGCTACTTTCAAAGGTATAGGAATGATTATGTTTACTTACTTCTGTATGTATATGATACGTTTATTACAAGGACAATAATGGATGTGATCAATAATTTGAAAAAGAAATTGTCGCGTAAGTTTGGGATGAAAGATATAGGTGAGGCTACACAGATACTTGGCATGAGGATTAATAGGGACAAGTCAACATATTGGTTGAAATTGTATAAGGAACAGTACATCCAAAAGGTGCTTTGTAGGTTCAGTGTGTAAGATGCTAAGCCTATGGATACACTGCTTATGAGCAATCTCAAGCTTTCTAAAGAGCAATGCCCAACTACTGATGAGGAGAAGGAACACATGGCACGTGTCCCCTATGTACCTGTAGTTAGGAGCTTGATGTATGCTTTGATCTGTACTAGGCCTGATATTGCTCATGCAGTGGGAGTTGTGAGCAGGTTTATATCTAATCCAGGTAAAGAACATTGGGAAGTTGTGAAATGGCTATTAAGGTTTTTGAAAGGTACTTTAAATATGGTGCTTTGCTTCAGATGAAAGAAGTGAAGCTTAAAAGGTTCATTGATGTTGATCTCAGTGGGGATGTTGATACAAACAAGAGTACTTCTAGGTATGTCTTTACCTTTTGTGGTACAATGGTAATATGGATGTATAGGCTATAGAAGTATGTCTCTTTGTCTATGATCGCGTCTGAGTATGTGGCTATGTCAGAGGCTAGTAAGGAGATAGTTTGGCTCGATAACTTCCTAGAGGAGACGGGTAAGCAATAGGATCAATGTGTTCTCTTCAGTGATAGTCAAAGTGCAATTTAACTGGCTAAGAATCCCATGTTTCATTCTCGAACCAATCATATAAGGTTGCAGTACCATTTCATTCAGAGTTTGGTTGAAGATAGTGTGTTATGTTTGGAAGTGTTGGTTGCCAAGAACCCAACAAATATACTTACTGAAGGGGTGTGTGTGAACAAACTGAGATTGTGTCGGACCTCAGTTGGCCTCGTGTAATTGCATATAAAGGTGTTTAATGCATTAGGTGTGAGTGTGTGATTGATGGTGATGTATAAGCATTTTTTGGGTGTCTTCATGTATTACAGTCTCCAAGTGACAGGATATTGAGTGTGGAGACTAAGTTAAGAGAAGGAAGGTGTGACTGTCGTGGTGCGAGCAATAGAAGTCACCACGATCAACATATGGTAGGGCCTACGACCCACTTTAATTAGTTTCATTTTCTTGATGTATTTGCTTACAATATAAATACCTATAAATCATTGCTAGGGCTAACAAGAGGCTACAAAGAGAGATTTGTGTGCCTTATAATCACCATCTGCTCACTCGAAAATTTCCAGTGCATTGTTTCTGTGGTTTTTCTCCCAGTTCTTAGGTTTCCACGTTAAACTTGGTATTCATTGTTTTTGCTTTGGTTTTCTTGTTTATTGCTGCATTTATTTTTATTGTGCTTGGTGCAATTGGAATTGTCGCGATCCCAACAGAAAGATCACATTCATATGAATTTAAAGAAGAAGAATCCATTCAAGCAAGGTCAGTAGGGTCGTTCCTAACGTGTTAGACAAAGTTTTTTTTTTAAAGAAGCCTTAACTAATCATAATATACACAAGATTTTGAAAACATTTTTTTGTTATTTAAATTTCATATTTATACTTAAGTAACTCAATTCGTAATTTTACAATACTAAATGATCGTAATAACAACTAAAAACATTTTGCAAATGTCAACAACCGCAAAATTATTAGCAGTAATATCAAATTGCAAAACATCAAGAGAAGTGCACTAACAACAACACAAATATCAAGAAAAATAATTTCTTCATACATTTCTAGATGTAAAATGATTAATAATAATATCAAGATCAATATTGTTCAACATATCCTTCTCAATACATAAAATAACTAAATCATTCAATCTTTTTTGTAATAATGATGATCTCAAGCAAGTTTCAATAATTTTGACTTTGGAAAACTTCTCTCAACTGATATTACATTCACAAGTACAATCAATAGAATTTGAAAAGTAATTGAATCATTTGGATAACAACTTGCAACTTTAATAAATTCAAGAATTTTAAGACATTAACTTATTTAACAAAGTCATTTGTAACACTTTTAATTCAGAAAAAAAAAAGATAATCTAAATCTATATTCGACATATTATCATGAGAAAGAGTAGTTATAAAATTAATGCAAAATTATCTTAGTTCATTATGATCCAACAGCTTCAATTTATTTGAATCAAATAAGAATCCAAAAATACTTTTAAATGTCGTTGATTGTTCAAATTTATTCTTCAACAAAGCAATTGTCATATCAACAACAACTAGAAGTGCTTAAAATAGAGGTGGGCCATTATATGATATGCCAATGAATGTATAGCTTCTTTTAAGAAAATATCAAATATTACGAAAATGACATAATAATCTTTTTTTTTTCAAATTTTTAGTGTATACTTTTAGATAAATAGGGCTCATTATAATTTAGTCCATTTATCTTAATCATTTAAAAGTTTAAATTTTTTTTAAATTTACTCTCAAAAAATTATCAACCCCGTACGATTTAAAGTTTAAACGAAAAGTTAAAAATTGAAATTTCAATTATATATTAGGATTAAATATTATTATATTAATAAAATATATTGATGTTAGCATATATCTCAATTGATGGTTGGAACCTAAATCCTCTTTAGTTCTATTCAATAAAGCTTGACATTCAGAATAAGAAATTCAATCATAAATTTTTTCTTTTCAATTTCTACAAAATAAAGTGCTAAGAAACTTTTTGGTATATAAAAACATCTTAAAGCAAAGTCATTGAATTTTCAAGTTCTACCCCTTTTAATGAATATATTTATTAACTTTTAAATTTTCAATTCTTTTAATAAATAGATTTACTAATTTATTAATTTTAATCCTTTTAATAAATGGACCTCTATGAATCTAGGCCTAGGCAAGTGGGTCGACACTAGGTGCAAGAAAGAATCGAATCCATCATTTACTTGTCGCATGAACTCGTTAAGTACCAAGTTCATAATTTATTATAAAAATGCTATTATATTTTCGTATTCAACTACAAATAGGCTTCGCCATGTGGGTTGAGCCTCGGGGCCCAAGCCCAAATTCAGATTAAATAGACTTTTTAAAATTTTAAAAATAAAAACAACAATGTTGTTTCAATTTAAAAAATTGAACTTTGGTTTGAGTAATCCGATGTCGAACCTGGTTTGAAGTTTAAAATTTTAAAAATATAAAAGTTCAAGTTCGATTCGAAGCTCGATAAACTAAAGTTAAACTCGTTGACTTTTGTTCAGGCCCCTAGCTATACAAATTAGTACATGTTTTTCAATAGAGTTCCAATTAAAGCCCAATTTGGTTCAACTTGAAATTAGTAAATTAAGTTTGAATTAGTTAGAATTTGAATCGAACTCAAGTTTAGAGGGCCAGCTTAAATAACAACTTTAATTCCTTAGTAATAGTTTGAAATTACATTATTTTGCAGCAATTCGAGGTCATGTCATGTTGTCATTCCTAATTTTCAATAATATTAATACTGAAATAGAAGTGTCACTTAAATCGAATTTATTACTTAACTCTAAACTATTGGTTCGCTAAATGATATACTACGTTCAAACTAAGTTCGGGTCGAGTCTTCTGAACAAAAAATTCATAATTCTTTCCAAATTAACCTATAACTTTTGGTTGAGCCAATTCAAACTAAAGCGCCAACTCTAAATTTAATTTAAAGTGTTATACACTAACTTTAAAAAGGAAATTAGGGTTTATGATAAAATCTAAAAAAGAATGGGAAGGTAAATAGGTGATAAGTGAGAATTATCATTTCTAATATTTTAATATCTCTTATATGCTTATAAACTTCCAAATCACCAAATGTTGGTAAATGAAAGGATACGTAAAACAATATGAAATTTTTTTATTTACATAGAAGAATTAAATTTGTATAGATCATATTAAGGTTGTCATTATCACTTAATTATATTAACATATTAGGTTAATCTCATTTTTAGGTTATAATTTGAATTGTAATAGAAAATCTAACTAGTAGTAGTAATAATAAGACTCGATTCTGAATTGTATACGCCGAATTTAGAGATAAAATTTACAACTTTGACTCGAATTGAGATTTAAGTTGAATTCAAATTTTTATGTTTTGGGCTTAGTATGGGCTCAAGCTATCCAACTCATCCTAAAATCTGAAAGTTTTAAGTGAAAATGATGCTGATTTCTAAATTTTAAATTTAAAAAAATGAAATATAATCAAGTTGGACCTAGACTCGATTGGGCTCAAACTTGGACCTCCTACCTTGGGTCCATTAGGCTTCGAGTTGGACCCATACTCGACTCGAGTTAGTCCAATCTATTGACATCCCTAGCCTGATTTAGTTTAAACTTAATAATTAAGTTTGATACTTTTCAAATATGTTATATATAATAAGTTTGTCCCTAAACAAAAAAAGACATAAAATAAAGTAAATTATATATAAAAATAACTATTGAAAAGCATAAAATTGAAGTAATTATATATAAAGATAAGGTTTATAATTAATTATCTTAAGATTTTGAGTTGATATATAATATCTTTAATTATATATAAACTCACTTTTTTTTTTTTGCAAATTTTCTTAATAACTCTTAACTTTGTATTGACAAATCAATCTGATTTAAATCAATTGATAAAGGTTTGAGTTATTCAAATTTTGAATTAAATTGGAGTTTGACAGGACTGATAGAGAAAAAAACTAAAATGACATCATATTTTTTTGAGTTGAAACTTGACTATGTCTTAGGCCTGATTTAACTCGGTCTATCATCATCCTTGACTTCTTTTAAATCAATAATTTATAATCTTACCAAATTCGGCCTCATCGAGTTGATAGGTCCCTAGATTGAGTCAGGGTTTGGTAGGTTGATTCGATCGTTATAACGGTTTGAACTTTCTCTATAAAACGACGTCATTATATTCTTTATATTTAAGAAATTAATAGCTCGAGTTTGTAGAACCGATTCTAACGATCTAAATAATCCAAACTCACTTCATAAAACGATATCGTTTTAGTATTTAAGTTTATAAAACAATGTCACTTTAAAAAATAAAGTCAAAATAATGTTATTTTGCACATATCAAATTCAACTTATTCTCAGGCCTCTCTTAAGAGGATCAAGCCAGGCCTTACCCGATTCATTACCAAACCTAGTTTATCAACTATATGTGGGGTTAACATTTGGGCACAAGCACTCTTGGGCTCGACCTGCTCCAACTTGAAGTCAACTAGTTAATTCCGAGTTGATCGAGCCTTAAGTTTAATTTTTTTCAAAAAAGGGTATCGGGTCAGTGTCGAACTCAAATTGTCCAAGTCCAGCTTGGCTCAAGACCTCACAACTACAAAAAAAAAAGATCTTATTTCTCATTTTTAATTTTAAAAAATAAAAAATGAATCAATTAATGCCTAGTTGGCTAGGGCTTAGGCCCAGCCCTAGCAGAAGTTGTGGGAACCTGGGCAGGTCTGGCCCATTTCCATCCTTAATTATACGGTGACATGTGTATGCATATGCGTTAAAGAAAAAAGAACCGTAAAATAAAGAATACGAACGTGCTGAAACCTTCAACATTCCATGCAGAGACTCACTCATTTGTCAGCTTCCATTTGTCAGCTTCCATTCTCGTTCTTTTCATATGTTACCTATTCATGATCCCTCTACTTCGTCTCTCTAGCTTTCTCTTTGTCCTTTTGGTTCTTGCTTACTTGTTTCTGCAGTCCTACGTAGTATAATATTGCAAATAAAAAGAAAAAATCAACCATCCTGTTCATGATATCTGCTAATTATTGCCAGCTCGAAGTCCATCTCATTTGACATTCTTAAGATTTTTTTCATTGAAAAGAAGTTGAACTAGAAATTTTTATCAGAAGATCTGTATGGTTTTTTCCGCAGAATTTGATTCAAGTTGGATTATCAGCAAAGACTGAGGTAATGTTTTTGTCTTTCTATGGATTCCTTCTCTTTACATACTCCATCGATTTCTCTTTCTTTTGTTTGGAAGAAGCTGATTAATTTGTGTTTTCGGTTTCTGAGTTGAAATTATAGAACTGTTGGTTCAGATATTTGAGGCATAGGATGAGATTGGATTCAATCTCATAACATATAATTCAATTTAGTGCAGTGAGTAGATTATTTGGTCAATGGAAATGGCGTCTTCTTTGGCACAGCTTCTTTTGGAGGATGGATTTAAAGGAGGAAGATCAAGGATAAGGACATGGGCTTCTTTCAAACCAGAAACTAGAACTCATAATTCTTCACATGAACGCCATGATTCAGGTTCTTCATCATCCTCTAGAACTAAGACCAACGTGACAGTTTCTAATGTACCAAGAAAATGGAAAAGCGAACAACTGAGATTTGAAAATAGTTTAAGTGGGAGGTACCAGGATGGTCTGGTTAAAGCTGAAAGAAAAGACTACTTGAGTTCATATAACACGCAAGACAAGAGGGTTCATCATGTTGACTCTTCAGAAAATGTCTATAGAAGTGAGATAGTTGAGGTTGGTGTAAAAGAAGATAAGGGGAAGGAAAAACAAGTGTGTGAGGGTTACAGTGTGAATCTTAACAAAAATCTGCAGACACAGACTGGGTTTAGAGAGAACAATAGGATGAGCATGAAGCAGGTCGACGCAGCTAAAGTAAGTTCTTCAAAAAGTTCAAAGAATTACAAAGGATTTGAAGAAGAAGATAAAAGACGAAAGGTTGAGAATGTTGGAGTTCCAATTTCTAGACTGGCTCTTGATGAAGTTGCTGTTCAAGCCATGATCTCCATCTTAAATAGTTATGTCAAAAGTTTCCTCGGGGATAAGGAACTCAGAGAAGGACTTCATGAGACCTGTTTCTCTTCTCTTGATCTTTCTGAGATTGTAGAAGATCGAAGTGTTGAGAGAAGAGTCATATTGAATCTTGAGGAAGCAATTGAAGTAGTGGAAAATGCTGCAGAGGGAAAAGCAAGTCCAAAGGATTTGAAGAAAGCTTCATTGCAGCTTAGCGTGATCACTGGTCTGAGTTCAGATGATCTGAAAGATGGATATACCTCTGGAATTCCAAATTCTAGGTTGTCAGCTTGTGCTCATCTCTATCTCAGTGTGATATACAAGTTGCAGAAGAAGGACAGGATTTCAGCTAAACATCTTCTGCAAGTGTTCTGTGAATCTCCATTTCTTGCAAGAACAGTTCTGTTGCCTCATCTATGGGACTATTTGTTCTTCCCACATCTTTCACATTTGAAGATTTGGTACAATCAGGAATCTGATTCCCTACCCCGCACACCAAACAGATTAAGGAAACTTAAACTTCTTGAAAAAGTTTACAATGAGATACTGGATTCTGGTACTTACCAGTTTGCTGCTTACTACAAGGACTGGCTCACAGAAGGTGTTGAGCCTCCTTCAGTTCCTCTTATTAATATTCCTTCAGTCTCTGTTCAGAGAGCCCAGAAGGAGGATTCACATGTTCATTCCATGGGAGATAGTCCGGCAAGTCCTTTCTCGCCAAGCAAGAATTCGCACGATTCCATGCTTGGCCATTCCAATGAACCCGAAGCTTTTGGGGCTGAAGATGAATTGCAGATAGATAACCATGCAATTGGAGTTGCCATATCTGATGCTTCTCCTGATGAAGTGAAAGAGCACTCAACATACTCTTCTGAAATCAACTATCTGGGTCATGAGTCAGAGAAACATTCCTTTATCAGTGCACATGAAGATGAACTCCTCCATGTTCCTGTAAGTATTCCGTTTGTATTATATATGCACACAAATTTCATGAATTAGTTAATGATTCCTGGAATTTGAACACTTCTTCAGGTTCAGAACCATTTATCAGAATCAGAAGAAGATTGGCAAGTGGATAAAGAAAGTGCTTCAACAGAAGTGGATCTTAATGATGAGAAAGCTACCTCTGATGCAAGGCAAGAAACTGAAGAAGATGTTGATCTGAAAAATGCATCTTCACCAACAAAAGCAAACGAGCTAGCCCTCAAGAGCCTAGCATTATCTGTTTTTGACCTACAAGAAAGTGAGGATTCTGATGATCTCCATATCTCTTCCCTTTCATACCCCTCTAAGGTACAAGTTCACTGAATTCAATTCCAATTCTTTTGTGGAATCCTGACATTGTTTTTGTAATACTCTCCTTATGTTGATTTCCCGAAAACCAGCCAATAAAAGGGAGGGCTTCTTGTGAAGGTAAGTTAAAAGGGACTATGTTGCTACTTCTGAAACTTACTTCATATTGTATTGGTTTCTTAGAGGGAATTCTCTCAGTGCAGAGTTTCAGGGAAGTTATGAATATCCTGATGAAGAATCTATTTCACCAAGCATTCCCCTGGAATTTGTATGCCCACTCTCAGGACAGTTTATGGAGGATCCAGTGACCTTGGAGACTGGACAAACATATGAACGTGAAGCCATCAAGGAATGGTTCAATCAGGGACATAGAACATGTCCTGTAACTGGAAGAACTATGCAGAATTTGACATTGCCATTAACAAACCTGATTCTGAAGCGTATTATTGACAGTTGGAGGTTGAAGAATCCTAAGAGTCTGACAGATTGTAAGCCAAGACAAAGTGAGGAAACAGCTATATTTATGTTAGAGAAGCTTGTTACAACTTTGAACAGTGAGGAAAGATTAGCAAATTCCAAGCACCTTATAGCTCTTGGAGGCTTGGAATTTCTGGTTGGAAGCTTTAAACGTGGAAGTTTGGAAGAGAAAACATGTGTAGCAGCTATTTTGTCCTGTTGTATCGAAGCAGACATATCCTGCAGAGAGCAGATAGCTAAAACAATCGATAAACAAGGTCTCCTGGAGTTGCTTCACAGGAAGCAATTCAGTTCTAGAAGGAATGCTGTGTTTCTGTTGACCGAAATAGTTTGCCTGAGCAGGTAAGCCATTTTCGATCTTTTAATGACATTTTTTTGGTTGTCTCTTTGCAACTGAAGAAGCGATAAGTGGGACTAATGAATCTTATGGTCTAAATGTGGAATCTTATGGTCTCTATACCTTGAATTCTTGATGTTTCTAAGTTTCAATTTGCAATCTTTTTGGATCTTGCAATCTATTCTTCTCGAACTCTTGATATGTTCATCAAAATTCAATCTATAATCCATAATCTCCTCTCCTCTTCTAATGTAAAATCGAACTAGAAGTTTGAAAAAAGCCATCCATTGCTCATGGTCCTGCAGTCAGTGCTCTTCTATGCCTGTCATCCCGACTCAACATCATACTAGTATGAAGGTTTGCTATGATACCATTTGTAATTTCAAGTCTATCCTGACATAACAACAACTCCAATTCGGGTTAAAGAGAACCACATGCTCTCTATTATTTACTTCCTTTTTTTCCTCTGCATCTGCAAGCAAGTCCAGGATACGAATGTGGCTGTTTTCCAACATATCTGTTGGTTCTGCCATTACAGGAGAAAAGACTTGACAATGCTTTTCAGTGGCATAGAGAGTGAGAAGATCATGAACGCCATGCACGTTTTGCTCCTGTATCTCCAGAGCTCTCCTCCTGAGCAAAGACCTTTGGTTGCTGTCCTCATATTGCACTTAGATCTTCTGGTATCAATCTTCATAGTTTTTGATCCCAGATGGTAAAATGTTCTCAGGATGTTTGAACAAGCTATACTTTGACTGTTATCTAACGCAGGTTGAACCTCGAAAGTACAGCATATATAGAGAGGAAGCTGTGAATGCCATTGCAGTGGCCTTAGAAACCAGTCTAACTGATAAGAAGGTTAAAGACATGTGTTGCAGATCACTCCTTGTCTTAGGAGGACGCGTTTCAGATTCTGGGAAGCTATTGACTGAAAGATGGATTCTGAAACAAGCAGGCATTTCTCAGGATGATGACAATTTAAGTTCTGATGAAGCTATATCGTTCGTAAGTTCAATGAACTCTTCACTCCTGATTTTTGTAGTCCTTTTTGTGTTGAAATTGTTCATATGGATTATGAATTACTGAATTTAGGATGAAGAGAAGGCTCAGCAAGAGTGGCTAAGGAACCTATCAATGTTACTGCTTCGTGATGGAAAAATGTCAGTTTTGCAGACCATTTCCAAGTGCTTGAGCTGTGGAATCCAGGATTTATCAATGGCATGCCTCATTACAATTGCATGGTTAAGTTCTTTGATTTCTGCACAATCTGATGCTGAGTTCCAGCTCTCAGCTTTTTTTGCACTCATTTCCGGGCTGAAAGATACTCTAGACAATGGTAAGAAAGAGCAGCAAGTTCTTGCTTCAATGTCTCTTCTCAATTTCAGCAAAATTCCAGGTTAGGAAACCATCTCCTGGATTGAACTCTAGCATAGAACCATTAAATTTGATTCTTGTGGTGACTGCTTCAGTTTTCCTTTTTTTGGCAGAATGTAGGGTTCTTTTAATGACTATAGCAGAAGAGATTGCAGTTCCACTCAAACACCTATCGGACATAGCTTGGACAGCAAAACAACTGTATTCCATAATTTCTGGAGAAGATCTTTAGCTCCATTTTCTACTACATCAGAGTAGTTGGAAATGAAGTGAATGCTTCAGGGTCATGGAAGGGTTGAACATTGGCTCCTGAGCCCTGAAATGAAAAGTGCAGTACTTCCAACGAACCTATTGATCACTGCAATTGTTAAGAACGCCTCTTTATTTCAGAACATAGTGTAAATTAGGTTTTGTAGGAAAAATTCTGAAGTAAACATATAAGTAAATGGATACCTTTTTGAAACTGAAGATTTAGTCTGTACAAAACCTCATTTCCTCTTTGTTTAAAGTAAATAGCAGTGGTATTACATTCTCTACGTAGTTCAAAACTTTAAATAAGGCTAAGTATTATTGAATCTTCCCAAATTCTTCCTTTTAACGAGACTCTCCCTAAATGCTGTTATTCTTATTGTATATGCAATTCAAAATTAGTTGATGGAAATCTTTATAGACGGAATCAATCCAAAGTAAATAAACAAAATTCATTTTAATCGATAACGAAAATTATTTTCGATAATCATAAGGAAATAAGTTCAATTAAGTCAAATCAATAGATTAAAATTTGAGGAAAAAATTATCCTATGTTTTGATTCTTTTTTATTTTCAACATTATATTTAAAAATTTATTTATCTCCTTTTAATATCATTTAGAAATAACACAACACTTTTCACTATATTAAGTTAATTTTGATATCTATTAGAATTTTAAGAAGTTTCAACTTTACTTCGCTTTGGGTTAAGCAAGGAAATAAAAATTAATAGAAAATAATAAAAATATATGATAAGTAAATAAATATTATAATATAAGGTTAGACATAAAGAAAGATGAAACAGTATTTTTTATCAAAAGACTCCATGAGAAACCAATTTACATTTTTCTAGCATCCATTATTTTATAATGTAGAAATGGAAAAAAGGGTTTTAGATTGACTTGCTATTTGAGCTAAGATATGCCTACAAAATGAAAGTAACACCTAATAATAGGCTGATTTATCAAATTTTTAGTATTAAATTAGCTTTAAATTCAAATATTTTTTTGAAAATTTTAAAAATTAGATAATTGAAAATTTCAAAAGACTTATATCCAATATTTTTAAAATAGACTAGAATTAAATCATAAGATAAAAAGTTTAAGGTTTATAAAATTCAATCAATATTAGACCGTCATAAAATCAATCAAAATTAAATAAAATTAAAGAATTTAAAATATGATTGAAAGAGAATATTCCTGTCAATCAAAAATTTTAAAATTTAATTAAACAAGAGATTATTAAATAAAAATTGCTAAATTAATCAGTTTTTAACAACAAGAGTTATTAAAATAAATCAAATTAAAAAATTGAACGATTTAAAATTTTTATAATTAAACCGATAGAACCAGTTGAATTTTTTAACATTACTTATTTTCTCATTCTTCCCTAAAAATTGAAATAATATACTATATATGACTCTTACAAAACAAAACACAGACTTAGATTTCTTGAAAAACTTATAAAACATATCTTAGAACAAGTTGTTTCACTATGGTTCTTCCTTAATCTTGAAACCATTAGTCATCACATACTTGCTTTTCGAACCAGAAGTTACTTCTCCAACTCCACAATCTTGGGTCTGCATGTTGTTTCCCATTTCATGTCTTCGAACAACAAGCTTCTTCATTGCCAAGTTCTTGATCTTAAGAGTCGTCAATCTAGGCACCGGACTCGTCGTCCCTCTTCGCAAGTCACAGAGCTGAAGATTCTTCCTCTTGTATTTGGCTATGAGTCTTCTCTTTCTCTCATCAATGGTCTCGTTCTTGTAGTGAGATAACATGTGAGCAGCAAAAAGTTGAGAGGTTTGGAACTTGTTCTTGCAACGAGGGCACGTGTAAGGACCGTACTTCTGGTGAGGGAGGCTGTGAGTCTTCCCATCTTTTCCCAGAAAAACTTCATCTCCACTGCAGTAATATTCATCTGTCGTTGTCAGATCATCGTCGGAGTAGCTTATTCCATGCTGGTTTGATTCGCCGGAGGTCAGTATTTCATCAGGTTGTTGGAGATGATTAGTTACAGGTACGAACACAGACTCTGGTTGAAGTTCTTCAGGCTCAAGAACCAGTCTATTTCTTATAGACTGATGGTTAGGTAGATAACCAGAATCCATAGCAACCATGAGAGGAGGTATTATAGATCGATTTGGACAATGATGACGAGTAACAGGAGCAGTATCAAACATGGTTGGTTGTTGCAGGTTGATGTTGGACAAGTCATTTAGGTTGTGATTTGGAAAGAGCTGGTTTTCACAGAAAACGCCATAGTTTGATGGTACGTCGAAGTTGGAGAAATTGTAATGGTTTTCAATGCCAAAACTATTGATGTTCGAGCATGGAGCTTGGAAATGGCGGTCCAAGGTTGAAGCTGGGGTGTGAAACTTGGTGGTTCTCACAATCTCAGTGACAGTGACCTCTCCTGTTGGGAACAAACATGGTTGCTGGTTTTGGCTAGGGTTGAACTCAACAATGCCATGGATTTGAACCCTATGTGGAGTACCACCAAGTAGGGTTCTTCTCAATTCAGTCACTTTCTGGTTCAGACCCAGTTGGCCATGACTGAGTGATGGGTAGCTTCTGGGGGTGGTCATCACATCAGACATGGAAACCCCATGATTATTAGGGTTTGAAGCAAGAAGCTGACTATGATGATGATGATAACTATTGCCTCTAAAACCATGGTTTTGAGTTTGAGTCATTTGACCTAAACCAGACCCTAGAGGTAGTAAAAAACTGTCTAAGGAGTCAGCTTCGAGGTTGAATCCAAAAGGATCAGAGTTCAAAGCATTGAAGTAGTTGTTAGCCATGGAAGAGAACTAAGAGAAAGTCTGGACAAAGCTTCAAGAGATTACCGCAAGCTACATCTGGTGGAGTGCAAGTCCGTTATATAACCAAACTTTTTGCCATTTTCAAGCACTTGAACATTTATTACAGTGAGATTATTTCATGAACAATGAGATTTGACCACTGAAATAAAAGCAAAAGGAAGCCATTAGAGCACCAGATAAGATCGTATCTGGCAATCTCGAAAGAGACAAGGCAAAGGAGGCTAAAATTTGCACAATCATTTAATGAATTTGAGGCTTGTTTTCATACTAAGAGCTTGAATACGTTTCCCATTTATGGCAAGTCATTGAAAGCCTCTATTATTAGTTGGGATTGTTTATTTGTAATGTTGTTAGTACTTGTTGAAATTCGTGAAGGAGCAGTTTGTTTGTTAGTCCATCGCCATTATTACTATGTGAATGCTGATTTGACCACTTTCTTAAAGCCTTCTGCATGAGAGACCAATGCATTTGCTAATCCTTTGTTATCATTTTAGAATCCAATTGAAGTGTAAGAACAAAGTTAATTTGTAAAGGCTACTCATAATTAGTGTCCGATTGGGTTCGTTTCCTCTCAATTTTCATTCAATCTGTTAATTTTAGGTTAAACTAACTCAATCTTGGTTAAATTTCTATGATTTCAAATTTAATTTTTTCATACAAATATATTTTCTCAAAAAGTATTTAATCTAATTGTTCAATATTATACATTATTTAAAACCCTTATTAAATACTTTTATTAAACCACAATTTGAGAAAAAAATAAGAAAAAATAAGATTAGTTTAAATTTATGTTTTGTTATTTATTTTTGAACTCAATGCAAGACAAGTTTTTAGTGGTCATTAGTAGTCTTATTATAAAATAATTTTTTATTTTATGACTACCAATGACCACAAAAAATTAGTCCCTATAGAGGTGGTCAAGTTGGTAGAATGGAAAGGCATGAGGTCAAAAGGGGATCAGATCACTTATTTCACTTTTGTTGTTCCAACTCTGTTCCAAGTTATCTTATCCACACATTTATGTGGGGTTTACATAAATATTTGAGATAAGTTGAAACAGCAAAAGTGGAATAATATACACCTCCTCGCTCAAAAGGTCCCGTGTTCAATTCCCCTACCTATTCTTTCTCGGTCGAGTTTGTCGTACAGGACTTGCTTAGTACGGAATATCGAGTTAGCATGATTTACAAACTATTGCGTCAATTCAGAAATTTACCTAATACACATCCAAAAGATAGCAACTATAAGTTCTTCAATTTACAAAAAAAAAAAATTAGTCACAAAACTTTGTCCTTTATGTTTTATAATCCACATATATCTATCAATTATATATATGTTAGTTTTGTTAAACATCTATTACATTAAATGAAAATTTTATAACTTTTATTATAATTGGTCGGGTCGGTCGTGCTGGACCCGAACCCAGTCATAACGACCCATGGGTCGATCGGTCCATCCTTCAAGGATCGGTCTCACGCCTATCGGCTAAGCAAGGCCCAGGCCCAGGACCAGATATATACA
>JANIJH010000223.1:1153922-1166233 GCA_024520975.1 Erythroxylum areolatum
GCGATCCTACCTTCACCAAAAGACTAACTTGAGCGTCGGAGGGGCCTATCGGGAAACAACCCCCGACGTGCCTTCCTAGTTTTGCAGGAACCTTCAAACCGGAGCTAACCAACCTCATGGATCCAAACGGCAACGTGTAGCCTCGCCAAAATCAGGCTGAACCAATAATAATTAAGTAACTGGTTATTTTTACTATAATAATTTTTCGTAGAAATCTTTACAATGGTTTGTCTAAAAACAATTTCAAATGAAACTTAAAAAACATCTCCGATTCAAAGTATAATTAGAAGAAAATTATGTCAAAAATTAGGATATATTTTAAAAAAGTCAAACTTCCATCGAATAGAAGCAAATAAAAGACTTTCATGAAAGTTTTCGTAGAATCAATAATAAAGTTTTCATCCTGTACATATTAGATTATGAATTAGTAATTATATCTAACCTATAAAAAAGTCCCAAATATTTTTAACCATCTATTTTTTAGAATAAAATATTTACCAAACTTTCGTAACAATAACAACAACTAGTAAAAATTTCATTAACACGTGTAATTATTACGATCGTCTAATTTCAAAGCGTATGTTTAAATCCCATTCCCATCAAGTGAGTTGGGCTTTTGTAAGTTATAGTCATAATATAGTGGCCCAAGTCATGCTTTTAAACCTTCAAAGAATCAAACATTAAAGTCAAAACCGCTGAAACCGAAATTAGGGTTTTTGGCTGCTCACACAAAGAGCAAGTGATCAAAACCTCATCTTTTCCAAATATTTGGACACCCAATTGTGTATATACTACTCATCTCCAATCATTTTGTGTGATTACTGGTGTTTTTACTGTATCCAGAGAATAATTTCATTAGGGTTTTTGGCTGCTCACACAAAGAACAAGTGATCAAAACCTCATCTTTTCCAAATATTTGGACTCCCAATTGTGTATATACTACTCAGCTCTAATCATTTTGTGTGATTACTGGTGTTTTTACGGTATCCAGAGAATAATTTCATTAGGGTTATGGTCGTTTACTCTTCGAATTTTATTCAGATTACGACGTTTTGTGCCCTGATTTTATTTCCGATCAAGCTCTACAGCCAGTTTCCACATGGACGTGGAATACCCAGGTTTTTATTTTAAAAATGTTGTTCTAGGGTGGATTGTTTATTTGCACTTCGTGAGTTTAATTGATGAGTACTCTTTTTATTGTGTTGAAATTCTTCATGATTTAATGTTCAGTTGAGGATTTAGATGAGGAAATAATGGAGGAGGAAGAAGATGAAAAAGACGTGAAAGTAGCGAAGGAACATAAGGACCAGTTGGAAAGACTTAAGAAAAAGGTCAACTTTTAGTTTTCCCCTCAGTTTGTTCTGATTTTTGTGCTGCTATTCATTTTTTGAATTGAATAGTTAGGAAATGGTTGAGGAGTGGCTGTTGAGATAATTGTAATTCTTTGGGCGAAAATTAATCACTAGTGCTTTATAAAATTTGTCTGTGTGGACTCTGCATTGAGCATTACCTATATGGCAAGACACTTCCTGTGGAATGTTTGCACTTTGGACCAAGAGTGGGGCATGTCTCCTGAGATGGCTACTCCCTACTGCCACCCATTGTGGTTGATTGATTGCTCCACTTGAAGTATATTTTTGGATCTAAAGATTATTATAAACTTCACAAGAAGAGGTCTTTATCAAAATATTCATCTTTGCAGGATCCTGAATTCTACCAATTCTTGCAAGAGCATGACAAGGAGCTCCTGGAATTTGACGAAGAGGACATTGAGGTAACAATTAATTATATTTTCAAATTTCTAAAGTCATAGAAAGTAGATATTTTGATTGAAAGCGCAAATTTGTCTGGTTTCAATTTATGTAGGAAGAAGTGGACACTGATGTTGATGATGCTGAATTGCAAGAGGATGAAGAAATTAATGATCACAAGCTTGCTGAAAAAGAAGAGAAACCACCTCAAAATGTTATTACTACTGAAATGGTTGAGTCCTGGTGCAATACAGTCCGAGAAAGTGGAAAGATAGGCGCAGTTCGTTCTCTTTTAAAAGCTTTTCGAATTGCTTGCCACTATGGTGATGATGGTGGAGATGACTCTTCAACAAATTTCATGATCATGTCTAGCAGTGTTTTTAATAAGATAATGTTATTTGTCCTCAGTGAGATGGACAGAGTAATTCGTCAACTGTTGGGACTTCCTGATTCAGGTGGGAAAAAAGAAATTATTATTAATCTGATGGGTACAAGAAAATGGAAAAATTATAGCCACTTGGTAAAGTCATATCTTGGAAATGCCTTACACGTCTTGAATCAGATGACAGATACAGAAATGATATCGTTTACGCTACGTCGTCTCAAATACTCATCTGTACTTTTGGCCGCTTTTCCAAGTCTCTTAAGAAAATACCTTAAGGTATGGGCATCATTTTCTAGAAGTGAAGATTTACTTTGTGGTGATTATAGATGCTACTGTGCGAGTTGTTTTTGTTCAAATTGTGGCCCATTCTTGATCCAGCTGTCATCATTCATCATTTGATCTTAATTTGTTGATTTTAATTGTATATGAACTATTATTGTTGTTTATCCTTTTGTTTATGAGGATTGGAACAGCCTGTTTCATTGCCTTGAATGTGCAGGGTGTGATTCCTCTTCATGTAGTTATCCTGGTTGTTATTTAAGATATTCTCTTCTGCCCATATTTGTCATTATTTAACAACAAAGAGGTAATTCCTTTTCTATATACTTAGGTTGCTCTTCACTTTTGGGGTACAGGAGGAGGTGCTCTCCCAGTTGTCTCTTTCCTTTTCCTAAGAGATTTATGTGTTAGGCTGGGCTCTGATTGCCTAGATGAATGCTTCAAAGGGATATACAAGGCCTATGTATTGAATTGCCAGTTCATAAATGCAGTGAAATTACAACATATCCAATTCCTTCGAAATTGTGTCATAGAAATTCTTGGAGTGGATCTTCCAACCGCATATCAGCACGCCTTTATTTTGATTCGGCAACTGGCAATGATTTTGCGGGATGCAATTACTATGAAGACTAAGGTATTCTTTTGACACCGAAGATCTTCTATGGTGAACTGATATCTTGCGTTACTTCCATAATCCCCTCATTAAACTAGCACATCTAATGGAGGAGTTGTAAAGAAAATTCTTATGCATTGTCACTTCTATGGATACTTTTAGTGCACCAGAGTAGCTGCCTCTATCATAATACCTCTCACTCTTTTCCATGATTTATTTTACTTACAATTGACAAAAAGAGCAGTAAAAAAGGGAAGTGGGTTTACTTTATATTTGCACAAATAATCTTCTATACTATGGGTTTAAGATTGAAAGAACCTGCTTCTCTTTGGCCTCCGATACGATCTTCTTTGCTTTTAACCATTTGAGTTATATTAAAAACCTTTTTTTTTTCAGTGTCCTCAATCTGATCCCCAGTTTCTTGATATCCATAGGAGTCATTTCGGAAAGTTTATGAATGGAAATTCATGAACTGCCTTGAGCTTTGGACTGGAGCAATCTGTGCTTATAGTTCAGAAGCTGATCTTAAGCCCCTTGCATACCCTTTGGCTCAGATAATTTCAGGGGTTGCACGTTTGGTTCCAACTGCCAGGTACTTTCCCCTCAGATTGAGGTGTGTTAAAATGCTCAACCGGATTGCTGCTGCAACTGGTACTTTCATCCCTGTTTCTATGCTCCTTTTGGACATGTTGGAGATGAAAGAGTTACATAGACCCCCCACTGGAGGTGTTGGAAAATCTGTTGACTTGCGCACTATATTGAAGGTATATTTGACAATTTTAGTCTTGTTTTCCTTTGATCTCTTTCTGTGAATTTGTGAGTTTCTAAATCAATATTACTATGCCCAGCTAAAATGATCCTGAACAGGATGTCATCATTGTAAGTTAATTTGGGTAACTTGTATGATAGGTGAACAAACCTATGCTGAAGACACGGGCTTTCGAGGAGGCATGTATATTTTCTGTTGTTGAGGAGCTTGCTGAACATCTAGCTCAATGGAGCTATTCTGTTGCCTTCTTTGAATTGTCCTTTATTCCATTGGTACGATTGCGTAGTTTTTGTAAAACTACAAAAATTGAGAGATTCCGGAAAGAAATGAGGCAGCTCATTCGCCAGGTATCTGCATGATTACCAAATTTGCTTCAATGAAAGAGGGTTAGCAATGAGGGAGGAATTTATCTTTGTTGTCCTCTTATGTGTCTGCTTGTTGCATAATTAGTCACATACTTGTAGTAAAACTTGGGGGATTGTGACTAATGTTCGGTTTGCTAATGTCCCAGATCGAGGCTAATTCAACCTTCACAAATGGGAGTCGTAAGTCAGTCACTTTTCTACCAAACGAGCCTGCGGCATCATCATTTCTGGAGGTCTGAATGCCGGTGCTTTCTTCTCTCTCCCTATGACAGTTCTTGCCAAATTTGTTCTCTCTTTTCTTTTCAACCTTTGTGTGTTTTTCCTCTTTCTCTTGAGTTACACATAACTTGACATGAAGTTCTTTGGACCTCCAACAATTCTGTGTCCTTATTTTGATGTGGAATGGTATAATGGCTCATTAAATGGTGTACTTAAAAATTTTATTATTAGATTATAACTTTGCTGAAGCTTTTATTTTTTCTCGTGTTCTAAATGAATATTATGATCCATCATTGATTGAGAGATTTGAAAAGAGTTCTATGCTTCTCTTAGTTTAAACATCTTATCAAGCTTCCATTCTGACCAATTTGAGTTGTGGGGTCACTTGTCACCGATAAATTGCGAACATTAGGAGGATCAGTCATTATTGTAAGAATGCATTGGAACAAGAGTTCATTCAGGATCAGTCATTATTGTAAGAATGCATTGGAACAAGAGTTCATTCAAGAAAATTTATGTCGACCGCCCTAGTTTTTAGGTTCTCAGATGCTGAATGATGTTCTATATTCTGTTGTAGGATGAAAAGAAGAGAGGAGGCAGTCCACTATCCAAGTACACAGCAACTTTGCGCCAAAGAGCACAAGAACGAAATGATTCTTTGATGGAATCCAGGTTCTTATTTAACACCATTTAATGTTCCATAATAATGATGCCCAAGGGATAATACGATTCTTATGCAATGAATTTCAGTGTTCTTGTGGGCGAACAAGCCTCCGTCTTTAAGAAAAGGGTTACAGAAAGTGATGAAGATGATGATCCTGAGATCGACAATGGTGCAGCTGTCTTTAGTTCCTCCTGGTTACCTGATGGTAAATCCATGTATGTCAAAAACAGTACCTCTCTCTCTCAGAGACAAACACACACACAATCTTGCAGATTTTCATCATAAGCTACTGTTTGTCATTCTGTGGATTTATGTATAATATCTGCATGCAATTAGACCTGCCTGACTCCCTGGCATTATTCTACTTGTTAATCCTTGTCTATGCCTTGTTGGATCAGAATCTGAAGGTTATTACCTCTTTTTTCAGGACTAAGCATTCCAAGGAAGAGAAGAAAAGGAAGAAAAAGGCGCAAGTCCAAGGACAGGTAGCTTTTGATGAAGATGTTGTGGAGGACCTGGTACTTAGCTCCGATGAAGACGATGCATCTGAACATGAATTTGCTAATTCTGCTGATGAAGACAACAATGAGACTTCAGGAGCATTTAAATCACACAGTAAGAAGCAGAAACTTTCAAAAGGCAAGTCCAAGAAGAAATCTCAGCAAAAGAAATCCAAGAAGACATCATCTGCAACCGTAAGTTACACACCTTCTAAAGTCAACGATACAAAGCCTTCGCTGAACAAGAATAAGACACGAGATTCTCCTGCAGTTTTGACATATAAGAGTAGGAGTGTACAGTCTAATGCAAACAAGTCAAAGAAAAGGAAGAGAAGTACATGAAGCATGAGATAAGTTATTGGCCTGCCTTCTTGTGCTCATGGCATCGTTTATGAACCATTCTGTTTCTTCTTGTTCTTTGTATTCTTTAGATCAGCCATTTGGACGAACAAATTTTTGTATCAGAGAACTAGATTTGATAAACCTAGAATGGGATTTCATTCCATTTGAGTTTAATCACCTTCCACATTTCAGGAGTTGCATCTCCAACAGTCAACTCAAGAGATTAACCTTGTGAAATTCACTTTTCCTTCTATTAATTTCTTCTTATATCAGTTAACATTAACCCTTTTAGGAACTGGGTATGAACAAGTACCTTCTTTGATTAACAACAAAATTACACGCTTTAAGAATATGGTCACTATTAACATAATCTGCCCTTTTTGCTTATCTTGATTCTAGTGCTTAGCATGTGAATCTTTTTAATCTTCAGAACTGATCGATGGTTGGATCAAAAGATTTATCAGTTATAATAAGGAAAAAAATTATGATCATCAAAATACATTGCCAACTCAAAATTATCCCCGTCTGTTCTATAATAATGATGACTATTTAAACCATCACATAAAAAGCATGCAAGTTTGTTCTATATGTCAGTCTTCCAGGTCATTCTTTGCTTTCATTTATCCATCAACTACTTCAGTTTAAGCTCTCTTCCATGATTATACTCCCACATTTTTTTCTCTTCCTCTCATGCACACATAAGCACAGAGCGTGTGTGTGTGTCAGTGTGTGCATGTGCTCTCTTAGCAGTATATATACTTTTGGAGCAAAACTCCGTTGGTTATTACATTGAGGACTCATGGATTCTCCATGGTTATATCAAACTTCAGCGTACACAGGAAGTTCCAGTCGCAACCAGGAGGACATTGGAGACAGTTTGGATTTAACCCTAAAACTAGGATTTTCTGGTGAAGATCAACTTGGTGATGAGCATGTTGGCTCTGATCCTGATCTCAACTTAAACTTGAACCTTGGTCTTTACAACCATCAGGTAAATATGTCAGTTTCTTGCAGTTCTTCTGCATCAGAATGCTTTCCAATCTTCTTGTAACAATGATATTTAAGTTCTTCACTCATTTCTTAATCATGGATGCCCCCTCCCTCGACGTGATTTTTATGTATCTGTGGCTCGTAAATGATGCCTGCTTGAACAGGGTAGCACTGAAGGAGTGCAGGGTTTCAGGAACTTTTACACAACCAATCTTCCTGGTGGAGGAAGCTCAAATGGCGACGAAAATCCATGGCCATCATCGGAGCTGACCAAAAACCAACCTAACCAACTCATCAATTCAAGTGAGGTTGATGCATGTATGAATACTGCTATGAGATATGGAGCTCCTAACAATCCTCAAAGCAACATTAATGGCTTCAACCAACCTGCAACTACTTCTCCGTTGACACCAGTGGTGTATAATAACCACACACCCCTCAACTCCACTACAAAGAATGGTGTTCGTGATAGTGGAAGCTCCTCTAGTTGCCGTAGGAACTTGTTCAATGACCCCAATAAAAGGTGTACAAATTGTTTCTGCGGTGCAAGAGACACACCAATGTGGCGCAGAGGCCCTCAAGGTCCTAAGGTAATGGAGAGTTTCATGCTTATTATCAGACATGTTTCCTCAAACTTTCCATTGGAAACTCAGAGCTCAAGCTGTTGAAAAGAATCAACGTTTACATGTCAAATAACTTCCTTGTCATTTAACTTTTCTCTAGTTTTTGGTTACTTTCAGAGTCTCTGCAATGCATGTGGAATTAAGTTCAGAAAAGAGGAGGAGAGGAAGGCAAGAGAAAGGACCAACAACTGGAATAAGCAGCAATCTAGGAATGGATGAAATAAGGGAGAGAAAATGGAAAGAAAATCGTTACAAGTTAACTACAAGATAGTGTGTGTTTGTTATATATAATGCTTTATATAATTCCTCCTATTTTCCAATCAAGTGAAAGGTTCTATTACACAAATGGGTTTCGTATACACATGATTTTCAAAGAAAATACTCCATAAACAACAAAAATTAAGGAACTTTGTGAGAGTAAGACATCAATATCCTACAAAGAGGAAGCATTTACACGTGGGTAATAGCTTCTTTCACTAGTGTTATTAGCATATAGAATCTACTTGTCTGCAGCTAAACTCCACTAAGCACGCTTATATTTTTCTGATCAGAAATTAAAAACCAAAGCAGTGTCAATCCTATGATAATAACTGAGAATTTGAGTCAATGTCAACCTAACAACAGCTCTTATCATGAGTTTTACCATTGAGTTGTAGATGAATAACATAGGAAAATTGAGATATTCTCATACATTGAAATATAAATGACTCTAAAATCTGTATGCATACAAAAATACTTGGTAAAACAAACCAAAAGATCAAAAGGCTAGCAGGAGTATGGCCTAAAGGAAGTGAAACCTTAAGCCAGTGCTAAGAAATCACATCCCTGGCTTGCGCAATTCTTCAGCTCCATGTGCAAAGTGGCACCTGTCCCCAAAAGTACAAGATCCTTTAGCAAAATTCTCACAAAGCTTGGTCTTGAAATTGTTTCCTGGAGTGTGTAAAGATGAATTCTTCATTGGAGCTCCAGAGGCCTGACCAACGTTTACGATAAGCTCTCGTACCATGGCGCTTGCTTGCTTAATCTGATCAAATGTACCCTCAAGCTCAATGTTCCTCAAGTTAGGATCTGTTTCGTGTTCTCTAATTGAAAGTTTAGCCCCGGTAAGACGACATACTTGCTTTGAATGCACACCATTTTTCCCGATGATTGCTCCTGCAAGAGAAGCATCAACACTGATCTTAGCAGTTGCGGAGGCCCCAAAACTAGCGGCAGCACCAGCGCCATGTGATGGAGGCTCCATGTGTCGACCCATCCTGCCTGGAATCGATCCCATGGAACGGGGATCTTCATAGGATGGACCCGTGGGCTTCCCAAGCTCCCACTCTCCATGTGCAAAATGACATTTATCTCCAAACTTGCACCCTTCAGGTGTGTTATACTTGTTACACAATCGAGTCTTCACAGCAGGAGGGGATGATCCATCAGGAAAAGACGGTGGGACTCCTGGATTTCTGGCAGCCGGTGGACCAGCTGGATTGCCACCAAGATTAAGCATCTGAGACACAGATTTGAAGCCTCCAGGAATGTAATGCAAAAAATGGCATCCCTCGCCAAATGGGCACCCAGAAATACTGTAAGACAATATCAAGATGAAAATAAGATAAGAGCTCCAACTGAAACCAACATCATCTATAGACAAAACGTTGCATAGAGATCCTGAAGTAACATGAAAGAAAACAAAATAACCACATTGCTGGATTCTTTTTAATTATAATACCATGGTTAGATGAATAGTGGATTCTTTTTAATCATAATACCATGTTCTGTTCATCCAACCATCAATCTTTGCAAACATTTCGTTCAATATTCAGCTAAATGACAGTCAGATACAGTAATGTTACTGAAAAACAACACAATGCGGTGACCAATAATGCATCAAACACAGAATAGAGAGAGCTGGGAGAATATTTTTGGCAATTTAAAACCATGCAAGTTGTATAGAACATCTATTCTCCAGCAAGACTCAAAGCTAGAGAATCTACTCTTCCATTTCACACTTCAAATACACAAAACTGACAGAGATTAAATAACTGTCACAAAGAGTTACCCAATAATGAGGACAAAAATGCATAAATGTATTCAACAATAAATCCAAAATATATTCAACAACTACTAGAACAGGGCGCCTACATTAAGCATCTTCAAATAAAAGCGTAATTAATGCAAATAAAAATAAAAATGAAAAGAGAAGGCTACAAGTGCACCAAAAGTGTGCGAAACAATTTTGCAATGAAGTGAAAAGCTGTTTTTCATTTTCTTTTGAAAGCCCTCCAAGTATCAAATATAAATACAAACATAATGAATAAACCTGATTACAACCAACAAAGATGTTTTCCAACAAAAACCATTTCAGACAAGTACAATGTGGGTATCTCAACTCATATAAACAAATCAAACGGCACCTTAGAATAATACTAAGAAAAAACCGACTCATCCTCAAACTTTCAAACTACACAGCCATACGAATTTTTTCAACATTATTTGATCACAGGGGTGCAATTTGAGAAAACAATTCCTTTAAAAATATTCCCCAGCATGCAGAGAAGAGGCTAAAACCTAAGTACTTTGTGATGCTTTATACCCATGATCATAACTGATGTAAATCAGATTATGAAACAAGGGGACAAAAGTATTTGATAATCCAAATATAAGTTCTTAAAAAGATACAATTTTAAAACCATGCTTTATATTAAATATGAGCTTAATGTATTAGATAACCCACATACAACAGCAAAGAAGGATGTCCCAGCAACAATAAGCAAACAGAGAGAAGTGGAAGAAGAGAACACTAGAAGAAGGAAAAAGAACATATCAAATTCGCAACGACATAAATGAGTTGGAACCCCAAACAAAATGGGCAGATGCATATCGAGCCTCAGGAAAATCAACCATTCTATGCTCTTGATCAACTGACACATGGAGATTTACCAAACTTTAGATGCCAATTTTCTTGCTAATAAATGTGCATTTTATGCCAAATCATTTAATGACAAACTACAAATAAACATTATAACATGGACAAGTTTCAGATTCCATAAAACTTCTTCAGTTTACATATGCCCAGTGGGTAACTGCAGTTATCCAGAAGTACTCTCCAAATCGATTTCTGTTCAAAAGATGTGATTTTTGATAAGCTGTTCATCAGTCTAGTTTAACATGATTAGAGGTAGACCTGTATCACAGCTTTAATTTACCAATAGATTAGTCCAAATCAAAATGATTATTCACCTTGAAATATTAGAAATATATGGAACAGAATTTGAGGTATTTCTTTTAGATAAGTTAAGATTAGAACCTGAAAAACTTTGTGCATGGCTTGGATTTGCTTCCTATACCAGTTGAATAGGACTCCGTTTCTGTTGCAGAAAATTAATTAATTATCTTCAGTTAAGATTTCAGTTGGTTATTAGCCTTGGAACTTCAGAAGAATTCTTATCATGTTATATTTTAAGTGATACGTAAGTACATGTACACAATTTGTATTGATTTAGATACAACAGTAAGCCATCAACCATGTTCTTTGTTCAGTGCATAGGATAGAACCAAAATTTCCCACTTCCAAATAAATTCACTCCAGATCATATTACTTAAAACTGTCATCATCTTGGGAAAATGAATACGAGTAATTGCATAAGTTTTAATATCGATTCCGTCGTCATTCCCCAAATTCAACCACTCTCAAATTCAAACGGATTCAATTCTAGAAGTAGAGTAGAATTCCTTATTACGAAAAGAAGAAAATTGCCTAAAAAAAGAACAGATTCAATTCTTAAAGTAGATAGCATGGTGCTTCAACTAATAGCCAAAGAAAGTTACTACTGCAAGACTCGAACACTTCAATTTCTATTCTCTACCTCACAGGTCTTTCGAAAATCCTAAAAATATATATAATTTTTTTCACCCACATAGATTGGGAGCACAAAGACACTATAAAAGTTATGAAAGCTGCACAAAATAAGTAAATTAGCAAACTTCCGCTAGTACCCAATAATAAATTCATATATACAGCCGTATATGGGAATGTAAAGTAAGGGAGAACAAAGGTAAACCTTGCTTGTATTTCTTGAAACCGGCATTGCCATTAAGAGCAGCTTCAGGCCTGCCCCTCTTTCGAACGCCCCCAAACTCCATCTGATCCAAACACCACAAGCTCGCAACCAGCCACTAGTAGAAAAATATCAAATAAACAACCGAAAAATGAAGATTTTGAATGAATGCGCGTGTGGGGGGGAAGATAGCTAGGGTAGGGTTTCGAATCGAAAATTAGAAGAGGTGGAATTGAAAAATAGGTTTAAATGTAGTTGATTGAGTATATCTATTTTTTATTTTATTACCAAAAGAGTAAGAGGGAACGCGTGACATGGATGTCATCACCACGTCATCATGTGTTATGATCGGACAGCCGAGATGTGCTATTGTACGTTGCTCATATCCAATTAGGTATACTGCTTGTTTGGATCGGCTTTTGTGAAGGAAATGTTATAAAAGTTTTTATTTTTTTTAAGAAATTTTAGAATACGGGTGAGTTAGTAAGGCACTCTTTTAGTTTAAGTGAGATTGTGAACTCAAAACTCCCTTATGTATACAGTTATTTAAAACTTGAGACCAGAATTTTACCTTCTACAAGGGACCTACCGACTAGAGGAAAAATTAGTCTGGATGTGGATGACTTAAAGGTGTCTTCTCATAATTGAAACCCGCCTAAGATACCTCGTGGACAACAAAAAAAAGTCTTTTAAAAATAAATAAATATTTGACTGTAAAATAAAAAATATTTTTTAAATATATATAGCTTTTAAGAATCTCAA
>JANIJH010000223.1:1166640-1180687 GCA_024520975.1 Erythroxylum areolatum
ATGTATACAGTTATTTAAAACTTGAGACCAGAATTTTACCTTCTGCAAGAGACCTACCGATTAGAGGGGAAATTAGTCTGGGTGTGGATGACTTAAAGGTGTCTTCTCATAATTGAAACCCGCCTAAGATACCTCGTGGACAACAACAAAAAGTCTTTTAAAAATAAATAAATATTTGACTGTAAAATAAAAAATATTTTTTAAATAGGTATAGCTTTTAAGAATCTCAAATTTGAAACTTCTCAATAAATGACCTTTTTAGATAAATTTTTCTGATCGATTAATAAGCCTATTTTTAGTCCCTTTTAATTTTATGTTTTACACATAATTCTCACAATACTTACAAATTTATCTTACACATAATTCTCACAATACTTACAAATTTATCTTCTCGTTTGTTATATATTTAACTATTTACTCAACTTGGATATTTATTTTAGAATTTATATAATATTATTTGACATTTTTTATAAGTTTTAATATTTATTTTCGATATTAGTTTACTTATGTTATAATATATATAAAAGATTTGATTAGATATATTTTCATTTATGTTTCATATTGTTTAATATACTTTAAATAATATTTATAAGCATAAATAATTTTTATTACAAAATAAAATATAGTTAAAATTAAAAGTGTTTTTTATTTTTATGTTACCAAACAGTCTACTGTATGAAGCTCTTTCAAAGAAGCTCTTTTTTAAATGATAGATAAACAGTTAACTAGCTTCTTAGAAAAGTTCTTCCAAAAAAAGATCTACAGAAAAAAAAATTCTACTGATAAAAATTCTACTAATATAAGCCTAACCAAACAGATGCTTAATCTCAATCTTGGAACCAAAAATTTTGATCCAACCTGAAATCTCAAAAGGAATTAAAAACTCCAGAAAAAGAAAACCATAACTCATTAAGTTTCAAACTTTTTAGTCCAATCTGAGTTCGATCAAAATTAGGTCAAACCTTTTCAAATTCTTAGTTTGAACTCAAACCCTACCGGACCGGTCAATTACCATCCATAAACTCACGTGTAACCACCCTACAACACTAACATTATAAACTATAACAACCTAATTAAGCTTAACAATAGGTAGGATTAATCAGGCTAACATTAAAATGATGTCGTTTTGACAAATTAAACTAAATTAATGTCATTATGATAGAAACCAGAAAAATAGGAAAGTAGAAATATCAGAGAATGGAATTTTATTGATGAATTTGAGAGCAAGAATCTTAAACTCTCAAGTTAGTCCGTATGGAGAGGGCTAAACTCCAATACAAAAGGATTAATTTCTCAAGATGCCGAAATAAATCTAGCTATCAGGTATTTATACTGATAGGTTCCTAAAAGAATGCATAACTAATTCCTAAAGATATGGGATAAGATAAATAAGCAGTAGCTAAAATAAAGGTGATGTGATCTGATCTTGCACATAAGTCAAGTTGGTGCTGGAGTCTTGGTTACGTGATATTCTAGATTTCCTTCTGGAGTAAGTCTTAAGAGGTGGTATCGTATCAATGCATCCCTCTTGAAAATTTGCCTTGTCCTCAAGGCGAAAAGAAGGAAACTAGTCCTTAATAAGATCGTAACTTTCCCAACTAGCTTCTTCCAAAGAACGAGCAGCCCATTGAACTAGTAGTTCTAAGTGGGAGTGGCTTGTTATTTGCACCCATCTATGAGCCATAATTTTTTCAGGTTGCAGTACTAGCTCCCAGTCATCATTAATAAGAAGTGGTGCTGGAGGGGTTGATGCAGCTTGCCCAAGTGCTGGTCTTAACAATGATACGTGAAAAATGGGATGTACCTTGGAAGTTGTGGGTAGTTCCAACTCATTTGCTTCTTGCCCCACACGTAGAATAACCTTGTAGGGACTGAAAAATCTTGGAGACAGTTTTTCGCTCCTTTTACTGGCCAAGGACTTTTGTCGGTATGGTTGGAGACGAAGAAAAACATCATATCCAACCTGAAAATTGAGTTCACGTCTCTGAGTATCAGCTTGTTGCTTCATTCTAGTTTGGGCCTTCAAGAGGTGTTCCTTAAGGAGTTTAAGTATGTCGTCGCGAGCAAGAAGCTGTTGTTCCAGTTCTGCGATTCTGGTTTCTCCTCGCACAAAAGGAGAGATAGTGGGAGGATCTCTGCCATAGACTATCTTAAAAGGTGTGGTGCCCGTAGAAGAATGAAATCCAGTATTAAAGGAAAATTCTGCCCATGCTAGGAAACGACTCCAAGAATGCGGCTGCTCTAGAGCAAAGCACCTCAAATAGGCTTCAAGGCAGCGATCGACAACTTCGGTCTGTCCGTCGGTTTGAGGATGATAGGAAGAGCTCATACTAAGTTTGGTACCACTGAGTTTGAACAGTTCCTGCCAAAAAACACTCAAAAAAACTGTGTTTCTATCTGAAATAATGGACCTAGGAATGCCGTGAAGACGAACAATTTCCCTACAAAATTTTTCAGCAACCACATTTGCAGTATACTGGTGAGAGATGGGGATAAAATGATACTTACTGAGGCGATCAACCACTACTAGAATTGTGTCATAGCCGCTGGATTTCGATAAACCAGATATGAAGTCCATTGAGATGTCCTCCCATATTCTTTTGGGTATAGGCAGTGGTTGCAAGAGGCCCGCAGGTGCCAGGGCTTGATATTTTGCTTGTTGATAGACTAAGCAGTTCTGAACATAAGCCTTTACGTCATTTTTCATTTGTGGCCAGAAGACGGATGCTGTTAATCGTTTTAATGTCTTCAAGTATCCCCCATGACCTACTGCCATCTTGTCATGAGCTTCAGAAAGTAGCTTATGACGCATGGGGTGATTCAAGGGAAGCACTAGGTGCTCCTTAAAGTACAACTTGTGATCCACCATTTGAAAATCAGATTGAGATGAGGCGTTTTCATTAATATTGTTGAATTATGTCCCTAGTGTAAAGGTCAGCCAATAATGCCTCATACCAGTGAGAAAAATCAAGTGAAATTGGAATCGTGAGAGCTAGGAAGTCAGCATGTTGAGGGCGCTAGATAAGGAATCAACTCCTTCATTTTCCTTCCTAGCCTTGTAGATGATGGTGAAGTCGAATGGTAGTAACATCATTAGGAGGCGCTGCTGCTCATTAGTTGTTAAGCGTTGACTGAAGAGATATTTGAGGCTGTTGTGATCAGTCCTCACAAAAAATGATGTCCTAAAAGGTAATGCTTCCATTTCTGCAGGGATAAAACCAAGGCAAGCAATTCGCGATCATAAGTAGATTTAAATCTATTAGAGAATGAGTGGCCCTTACTATAATATGCGATTGGATGTTCAGCTTGGAGTAGAATTGCTCCAATCCCTTCAGAAGAAGCATCACATTCAACCATAAAGGGTTTAGTGAAATTAGGAAGTTGGAGGACTGGTACTGTAGTAAGGGCTTCTTTGAGTCTAGAAAATGCCTCTGCTGCTGCCAAAGTCCATTGAAAGGCATTTTTCTTGGTGAGGTCAGTGAGTGGTCGTGCCAATAGCCCATAATTCCTAACAAATCGTCTGTAGTAACCTGTCAAACCCAAAAAACCACGTAGTTCCTTCACATTGCGGGGCGCTGGCCATTCTATCACAGCTTGAATCTTTTATTGGTCCACCTTAACACCCTTGGCCGAAACTATGTGTCCCAAGAAAGTAATGTGTTCTTGGCCAAAAAGACAGTTAGATGCTTTAGCATAATACTGTTGTTCTTGTAGCTGTTGTTCTTGTAGCAGTTGTAGTGTGAGTTGTAGATGCTTCAAATGATGTTCCAACGAAGGACTGTAGATCAGAATATCGTCGAAGAATACGATGATGAACTTTCTTAAATAAGGACGGAAGAGTTCATTCATTGCGAATTAGAAGGTTTAAGGGCATTGGTGAGGCCGAAAGGCATAACAACAAATTTTTAGTGGTCTGAATGGGTTCTGAAGGCTATTTTGGGGATATCAACTGGGTTGACTCTTATTTGGTGGTAACCGGAGCGAAGGTCGATCTTTGAAAAAATGGTGGCACCATATAACTCATCAAGAAACTCGTCAACATTTGGTATTGGGTATTTATCAGGGGTTGTAATCTGGTTGAGCCTCCTATAATCAACGCACATCTGCTAAGAATTATCTTTCTTTTTAACAAGAAGAACCGGACTGGCATATGGACTGTTGCTGGGTTGAACAAACCCAGATTTGAGTAATTCAACAACTTGTTGTTCGATTTCGTTTTTTTGGAAGTAAGGATAGCGGTATGGGCGGATATTTGGTGGTTTGGCATCAGGGAGGAGAGGGATAAAGTGATAATGCTAGCAATATGGTGGTAGATTGGTAGGTTCTTCAAACACCTTTTCAAATTTCTCCAGTACCTTCTGTATTGGAGCAGAGATGGTGTTTTCTGAATGTACTTCCTTCTTGGATAAATACTGAAAACTAGCTCCTGAATTTGGTTTGGGTGGCAACACTTGAAGCTTGTATTTTTTCCCATTCAAGTAAAAGATTAAGAACATCTCGTTCCAATTTGCCTACACTGTATTAAGAGAAGCCAACCATCTGATACCTAAAACAACATCTGCTCCACCAAGTGAGAAAGGGTAGTAATCCTGGGTAATAGTAAGATCAGGTAATTGAATAGAAATATTGTGGCAGGTACGGTTACAACAAATGATCTCTCCATTACCGATTTGTACACCAAAGGAAGATACATTTTTTACAGGTAATTTCTGCTCTTCCACAATTTTCTCAGACACAAAATTGTGGGTAGAGTCGCTGTCCACCAGAATCAGCACCTTGCGACATGCTAGCACTCCTCGTAATTTCATCGTTGTGCTGGTTGGGTTGCCCAAGATCGCGTGGAGGGACATCTCGACGTACTCCCCTGTTTCGTCGTCAACGACGTCAGCACTGTTCTCGACCAGATCCTCAACAGGTGCGCCGTCGTCGTCAGCCTCCATAAGGGTGAGTGTCGCAGCCTTGCACCGATGGCCTGGGGAGAATTTTCCGTTGCACCTGAGGCACAATCCTTTGGCAATACGCTGCTGTCTTTCCTGGTCCCAAGGTCGAGGCATCGGGGGTCGTGAAGAAAAGGCAGCTACTGGTGGGCGTTGGGTCAATTGGGCGGTAGGCTGAGTGGAGACACGAGAGAGAGGAACTTGCGAGGAATGGGGCTTGTTTTGAGTGACCCATTGATTTGTTTTATTTCCACGATTCAGGTTTGCCTTTTGCTCAAATTCTAAAGCCAAGCTCATTGCCCTGTACACGGATCTGGGTTTATGAATTCTTACGTCAGCTTTTAATTCATCTCGTAGCACATTAAGAAAAATAACCAATAGGCAATGTTCTGGCCAATGTTTTACTCTCACTGATCTTTTAGCAAATTCTTGGCGATATTCTTGTACCGTACCTGATTGACGGATAACACAAAGATATTCATCGGGGTTTTGAAATTTAGCGGGACCATATTGCTCTTGAAGTGCGTTTATTAGCTCTTCCCAATATAAAATGGTTCTCTCGAAATTCATCAAAGCGAATAAATCAAGAGCATCACCTTCCAGATACATAGTCGCCATATCAACCTTCGATTCATCAGGTGTTTGGTAATACCTGAAATATTTCTTAGCCATCAAAATCCATCCACGTGGATCTCCTTCATCGAATTTAGGGAAATCAATTTTGGTATAGGAAATTTTATGAGGGCCACGACTCCCCCACGATTATTCCCCTTCTTCATCAACTTCCTTCCAATGATTTCTACTGCGATTGCTGTCTTCACCCAAATCCTGACCTTTTCTCTTGTTACGATTTGCCTTAAGTGCTGCTACTTCAACTGCCAAGGTGTCGAATACGTCTAACCTTGCTGTCAGGGCTGAAAGTTGCTTTGATACTGCCTCCATAGACGGTTCATGTATATTGGTATGTGTTCCCAGGTTTGCGGATGTGGAACGTAAAGTGACCATGAAAGTTTAACTTTCTCTGATACCAAATGATAGAAACCAAAAAAATAGGAAAGTAGAAATAACAGAAAATGAAATTTTATTGATAAATTTGAGAGTAAAAATCTTAAACTCTCAAGTCAGTCCGTATGGAAAGGACTAAACTCCAATACAAAAGGATTAATTTTTCAAGATGCCGAAATAAATCTAGCTATCAGGTATTTATACTGATAAGTTCCTAAAAGAACGCATAACTAATTCTTAAAGATATGGGATAAGATAAATAAGCGGGAGCTAAAATAAAGGCGATGTGATCTGATCTTGCGCAAAAGTCAAGTTGGCGCTGAGTCTTGATTACGTGATATTCTAGATTTCCTTCTGGAGTAAGTCTTAAGAGGTGGTATCGTATCACATTATGAAAAAGAGTTCAAGCTGCTTGGGCTGGACTTAGATTGAACCTCCAATTCGAATCTAATCCAAAATTTAGATCTAATTCATTGGCTTCAAACTAGACCGAACTAAAATTTTCATCCCCAAAACCCAACACATCAGAATGTTTAAACAACAGCTTGAAACAATTGCAAAACATTGGCAAAGTGAGAAATATCATTTGGGAACTCAACAAGTACAAGTGATCCGTGTGGCTGACCAACCACAAAGTAGCTGTAATATTCACTTTTACAGTTAAGTCTCCTAGGCCAAACTCAGGCTTGTAGATCCAGAGCAAGCCCCATCATGCCGGGAGCTCCACTTCCTTCTTCAGATGCTTGAAGCAGTTCAAGAAGATACCTCAATATGCCAGTTGCTAGCTAGCTAGCTCGAAAATCAAGGAAAAGACGTAATTTCTGTTGAAGAAGTTCTTGAGTTCCATAAGGAGGCTTACTGCTGATGATCCAATCTTTCTCAAGAAGGCCTGCTTCGGCACTGGTAATCATCTCGTTCCGGAACACGGACACGATCATGTACATCGAGGTCTTTAGCACATCAGCTATGGCAAATGCTTTTGAATGTACCGCACCATCTCTCTTCTTAGCCATCACAATATCCCTCTTATTTGAGTTCATTGTTGCCCATTTGATATTAGCTGGCCCCATCGACAGATTCAGGGGTTGCAAGTTCATCTTCTTCCCCATGACCACTTCAACAGCCAGTAAGCAAGATAAAAGTGTAGAGATAACCGCAGTATTGTTACCAGAGAGTTGAGCAACCCCATATCGGTCCTCTTTGTAAGAGCATGCAGTCAAATCAGCAGCTGACCTTGAACACCATGAATATTGCTGCAGTGATTAACAAAAAGCATTTATCTTGGTTCAAATGTCAAGTGTGAAATTTCGATCACCATTAATGACAAGCAGACAGCAGAATCAGAAATTTTCCAAATAATTCATTCTAGGCTATTTCAAAGGTCTTTTATCCACAGCATACTTCAGAAGCCAAACATATCAGTAACAAGGATCGACTTAAGACTTGCTTAGTACCTGGAAGTTGTCGAACACCTTGTAGTATTTTGAATGTAGACTCTCCACTGGTAACTGCAGCTGAGCAGAAAGGTGGGATCCCTTGTCAACAGAAACACCTTCCAAGCCTTCAGCCAACATGGATGTAAGCTGTTCCAGTGGCCTCAAGCATACAGCAATCACCCTTTTATAAGTCTCACCAGTTTCTTCGAAAAACGCAGCTCGTCTCCAAGTATCAACATTATTCTCACAAACCATACAAAGATCAAGATATGCAAGATACTGTGGTAGAGTATCAGGAGGGCTCTCCTCTAGAGCTGCAAGCAACGGCTCACTTGGATTTGTTTCTGCCGCAGCAGATCCTTTTGGTGGAGCAAAGACAAACCTTTTTGTGTGTAGTACCTTCATGAAAATATCAAGATGTCAAAAGTAGTTCTACATTCTAGCATGCTTGATCTATAAAATCATATTTTAGGGAGTTGCAGAGAAGTTTGAGAACTAACAATTTGCAGCTGCACTGACTACTTGGAAGAATGAAACGAAAAACTTCAGTGACAGAGATTGCACAACTATAAGTGTGTACGTGTAGAAAGTCAGAAACCAACCCGATGTAAATGGTGACTTAATTCCCAACAGAGAAACACTGAAAAGCTCCCAACGTAAAGGATGATCTGCTCAGAGAAGAACTTCCCTGTTGTCAATTGACTTTTGAACGGCTCTAGACGAAACACAAGCAGCACACTAGAAAATAGATGAGCCACACTTGAGAGCTTTGAAGCATGCTTAATAGCTGAAGGAAGCGCCATTTTGAAGCTAAAAAAAGGTGGACGCTGATGAACAGCACAAAAGAATCAGCCGCAATGTTATAAATAAAAAGTGATTAATTGGGCAAAAGTAAAAAAAAAAACTAAAATACACCAAGCAAGCTACATGTCTGAATTGGCAGATTTACAATAAGAGTGGAGAAAGTTAACTCCTCAATGACACCAATCAAAAAAATTATCCAAATCTAGATGTATTTTGTAACTACTCCATATACGTTACCTTTCAATCGTACTGGGATAGTAGGAAGAAAACTACCAATCACACATAGACTCCTAATGTGTACTAATTTCACTAGATATGGTTTAGGACAGTTCATACCATTCAAACTTTTCTTTTTCTTGCCAAGTTAACTAACGTCTCAAGCTTTATGATCTACGATCCAATGTGAACACCAAGAACTCATTCTAACTACCGTAAACAATATCAAAATAGCAACAGCAGCCAGAATGACTTGTGAAGATAAACCTTGAATTACAAGCAACATGTAGCATCAATGCCTTCCCCTTCCTGCTAAGGGAACTTTTAGAATTCAAAGAGCGCTAAAGAATCACTGTACGAATAAGAAAGACAAATCTTCTTTGAATAAAGAGTTTGTACAGGAATAACATCATTGATGGTATATAGCTAATTTAATAGAAATCTAACTCTTCATTTAAATGAAACCCTTGCATGATATCTAATTCACTTCAAAGCTACGTAATGTCATTATCAAAATTAACCCGGCATTCCGATCAAACTTCTCATTGTATGAACATTATCCAGGAGGAGCTCTTCCCTCGTACCGATACATATCAAAGTGCATCATTGAAACCAAAATTTAAAGCTTCAGGTTAACAAATTCTGAAAAAACCACGTTGTCCCTAAGCCAATATCACAAAGCCGTCATTTCAAGTCTAGAGTATCTGTCAAATAAGTTTAGCTACTAAACTTACAAACACATACAAGAGTAAACATAAGTATTACCTGAACAATAGGGAACTCTAAAACCCATCGACGTTGATAAATATAGAATAGCCCATAAACCAATCCACAAACAAAACCTCTAAACCCCACTCTTCTAATAAGCTTCACTACCATATCCTCTTCCACTAAGCTACCGCCACATAACGACACTAGCGAAATCAATCCTGAAACAGCTGCCGCCGTCAAAAAGAATACAAACCCAGCCGAAACCTCAACCCGACAACGAAAATCAGCAGATGACAAGGACTCTCCTCCGCCGACAAATAGCAATCGAAGGAGAGCGATCAGGAGCTCCGACGGAGAAGCGAAAGGAAAGGGTTTCGGTAACGACGCACCGGCGAGCGCGGCCGCGAAGAGGAGCTGAGACAGCTGAAAAGTTGAGAAAGCGAAAAGGGATACAAGAAACCGAGCAAAGAAGTGAACTCTATTGCTGCTGAGAGAGGCACTTGTAGCAAAAGACGAAAAAGTGAAGGTCTTGAAGAGAAAGTAAACAGCGGTGGAGGGTATTGACTGCCATATCAGAAACCCTAAAAATCGGTTCTTGACCACCGTTTCCGGGGGTGAGGGTGGTGGAGGACCGGACATTGATGAGTCTTGATCCTTTTCAAATAGGTACTCTGGAAATCTAACAGACTGGTTTAGCTGTAGCCGAAGTACAAGGTTGGGTTTTGGGGGGATTCAGTGATTTCAGCTCTCACAAGTGTCAACGCTCACGTCTTGTTGAAGAAGCGGGAAAGGATTTGGGCAAGAAAGCCCAGGCTTCCCAATGGGTCGGGCCGAGACCGTAATAATAATTAACAATTAATAGGCATGACTTTCATTTTTATAATAATAATAATATTATTATCATTGTCTTCCGTTAAAAAACATCTCACCAAACGGCGTGATATATTAGTAGTGCCAAAACTCTGGCACGTACGTTAGAGGACATCTACGGAACTTGGTAATAATGAACAATGGTGGTTAGCTAATTACTAGAATATAACTATCAGTGATTAATGATAATTAATTTTATCAATTGATTTAATCAGTAAATAAAATTAGTTATTTATTAAAAATATTTAGTAAAATTAATTATCTAGTAATAACTACTAACGTGTAAGATAACTTAAGAGAGTATGATTTAAAAAAATTATAAAGACATGAATATTATATTTCTTAATATTTTGTTGAATATATTTATAAGAATTTAGATTTGAATATTTAATATTACGAAAATTAAGTTTATAAGTTTAATAATAAACATAATAATAATAATAATCATCATCATTATTATTATCGTAATCATAATCATAATCATAATCCAACGTTAAATTCTCTATTAATATGAATGATGGAGCGAGTTACTTCATATTAGTATTTTTCATATAATATGTATAAATTTTATTATTTAATAAATTAAAAATTTTATAATTATAGTATGACACAAATACGATAGATAGTATTTATATACTAAAAATATTAATTTGATGTGATTTTTTATGTTCAAAAACTTAATATTATGATATTTTTAAATGTTAATTAATATTATAAAATTAAATAAAAATTAAAAAGTTTAATTGACCCCTTTATTATATTCTTCTAAACTTGACGATATAACTGTACGATAAAAAAAGTTCAACTTTGAAAATACACAGAATAAAAGTAGAGAGTAAAGTGGAGGGCGATATTATCATTAAACAAACAGCTAATTCCAAAAGCTTCTCTCATGAAATTTTTAGAAGTCAACTTATTGAGGTTAAATAAGCTAACCAATAAACTATTCACCAAACATGTCGGTAACTTTTTTAAGATGGTCAAAAAAAAAAAAAAAAACCTAACTTTTAGTCAAATAAGTAAAAAAGCAGCTTGGACGAAGAACTCCTCAATCTAGTACAATCCTTCTGTCTTTGAAAGGAACATGTCTATGTTGGTACAAGGTCGTCTTATCCTCGTCAACCATAAATCTGACCTGACTGATTCAACCATAACACCCGAATTTGATCATGTAATTCCCTAAAAATGTGTTAACCCTCAAAAGAATCAGTTCCAACTTGCTACCTTACTAGCTTTTCAAGCTATTTCCATGGCAAATACTTGAAGCATTGGAAGACATTTGTTGTTGGGAAGCATGAGAAGTTTCATCAATGGCTTTCAATGGTGTCTAAGTAACTGAATCATGAATTAAAAAGAAACCCTCGAACCATTTCCATGCAACGAAGCTTCTCTGACCATTTCTGATATATTTATTGACCTCTTGTGGGGTTTCTGTTTATGTCAATCATCTACTGTTCCATTGGAGGCTTGCGTGGAAGAAGTTTCATCATCAAACACGATTGGTAATGCCAAGAAGCTGATGACTTTCGCAGAAGAGGTTTCAGATGCAAATGAATTTCGTATAATGAAACGTCCTAAGGTCGATGATCATGTAAGTGTAGGTAAGTTCGAAGGGGTTGTGCCTCGGCAGAATGTACATTGTGGAGCTCAGATTTACGGAAACCATCACAGGATTAGGAACATTCAAATCTGAGAAGGAAGCTGCAATGGCTTATGACAGTGCTTCGATCAAGCTCAGAAATGGTGATTCACATAGAAACTTCCCTTGGTACGGACCTCGACATTCAAGAATAAACTGACTTCCAAAACCAATATTCCACAGTGGACGTTCTGACCATGATCAAAGATGGATCATATCAAGCAAAGTTGCCGGTTTTCTCAAAAGACAGGTCATGATCCTGGAGAAGGAAATTCCAGGATTGATCATCGTGACCAATTCTTATGCACACAGCTGTTTCAGAAAGAACTAATACCAAGTGATGGTGGAAAGCTTAACAGGCCTGTCATCCCCAAGAAATTTGCAGTTAAGTAATTCCCCAAAATCTGCGAAAACCTCGAAGACGATCGAGTTACCGACAATCTAGAACTGGTGTTCTATGACAGGTTAATGAAGACATGGAAGTTCAGGTACTGCTATAGGAGAAGCAGTCAGTGTTTTGTGTTCACAAGGGGTTGGAACTTCAGGTACTGCTATAGAAGCAGTCAGAGAGTTTTGTGTTCACAAGGGGTTGGAACAAGTTTGTGAAGGAGAAGAACTTGAAGGAGAAGGACATTGTCTCAGTTTATACATGTGTTCAACATGGTACACAAGAAATCCAACATTTTGCCTTAATTGACTTAAAACCAAGCACTATCCAAAAATCCATGGCTGCTAGTGAAGTTACACAAATGAAGGAAGCTCAGAGGGAGTTGGAGTTAACTTTGGGACCAAAAGAAGAGACGGTGATAAAGAAAATGGAGTCAGAAACCAACTTGTAAGAAACTGGTTTAAGGCTCTTTGAGGTTAGGATCAAATAAAGAAGATCGAGTCAGGATCTTTTTCTACCCGAATTGAATATAACATGTTGAGTTAAATCTTTTTCATTGAATGTGATTCTATTAGACATGGATTTATGTGTTATTATTCTTGACGATGCAGAATTTTTTGAAAAGCTTATCTTTAGATCTTTAGGAATTTGATGTCAATGACATTACTAGGTTTTACTTGTTCAATTGTATCAAAGAAACTAAAGTTTATTAGAATAGCAAAATGCAAAGATTCATCAAGCATTTCATTGCATAATTACTAAATCTTCCCACCATTTCATTAAAATTTGTTCATTTTGAGATTATAACGAATTTATTTTAATTAGTAAATCGAGAACTTACTATCTAAAATGATATTGTTTTAAAAAGTATATTCTAAATAACAACGTTTTATTGATTGATAAATCCTTTAAATTTAATTTTTCTCTAAAATTTATTTTATTTTATTTTATTATATTATCTCAATAAAAAATAGAAGATATAATTTTAATTTTGTTATTTAAAAATATAACTACATTCCACTAAATTTGCTGAATCTGTATAGTTATTAAATGTTCTATGTGCATATATATATATATATATATATATATATATATATTACATAAACTAAAAAGAGCTAAGTGAAAAAGAATACTAAAAGAATTAATAGTCTTTACTCTAGTTAGGTATGGCAATTGGAGGCCTCGGTTGACCGAGAGGGACAAAACAACATCATTTTTTATTTTTTAAAATAATAAATAAGGCTGGAGTCCTAGCTATGAGACCTACATTTCATAACTCAACAGGCCCAATTTAACTCATTGCTATCCCTAATTTTGATAAGTGTTAAAACCATTAAATAAAGACAATGATATGATTTTTTAAACAAGTTTAATTTGACATAGCATTATAAATAATATATGCCATGAATTGCTCCATATTTTATTTAATTTGACCATTTATTTAACCTTGCTTATGAGAGCATGCACATCATGTGCGTAACACAAATTAAAAAAAAGTTTTTTTTACATAAAGGAAAAAGTACATAAGATACTAACTAGTCGGGAGAAACAACGCTCTAACTGATCCTCTAAAAGAAGATTATGCCATCTTAAAGGTTGAATATCAAAATAAGTAATACCAATGTCGCCAGGACTGGCATGAGTAGCAAGTCAATCCGCGCATCTGTTACTCTCTTGGTGCACATGCCGATAAACAACAGCCCAGTTTCAGACTAGAAGTTTGAGAATACCCATAACAAGAAGGTTGCTCGACCGATAACGGGACGTCACAGAAGAAAGGAGCTAATGCACTCCCAACGAGTCCACTCCCAACTCGAGGCGACGAAATCCCAAATGCCAAGCCAAGGAGAGTCCTGTGTAAACAGCCCAGAGCTCCACGGACTGCAGTGAGCACCATCCGATAAGCTGAGAGAATCCGCCTTTCTAATTGCCTTCACTGTCACGTAGGAGTCCACCAGCTGAAGCCGTGAAATGGGTGCGATTGTTAGCCCCATCAGTGTTCAGCTTGATTCATCCAACGTGTGGCTGACGCCAACCGATC
>JANIJH010000223.1:1188202-1212441 GCA_024520975.1 Erythroxylum areolatum
AAAAGGGTTTTCGAAATTTCTTTGTTATAAGTTTTTTTTTCTTTTTATTTTACCTTTAGCCTTTTTTGTGGTTATAATATAATAATTTTTATTTTATAAAAATAAAATATTATCTTGTAGCCTAAGGAATTCCAGTTGAACAAATCTAACTTAGGAATGTTAGGCATCTAAATCTAAAGGGGTTTTAAGTAGTGAAGTCCATTATGAAAGTAGCAAAAAAAGAATTATCTTTCCTTTTCACATGATAAGTTTGCTTACGTGTGTCCGAGACGTGTACTAATCATCCCCACAAAAACCAACAATCATAATTAGGTAGTTTTGTTTCTTAGATAGTTTTTTGATGTTGAGATAATTAGAAAACTAAAGATTATTTAATTTGGTAAGAATTGTTTACCTAAAAAGAAAGTCCAAGTTATCTTTTGTTAGTAAACTTATGAGTCAACGTTTATGTTATTGCCTAATTTAGTTTTAAAGTTCCAATGTTATAGATGTCATTACTTGTCAATTCTGAATATTATTTCAGATTATATTTTAAAATTATAAAATAATTTTATATAACTAAATTAAAAATTTGTCACGATAATTTCTCTTACTAAATTAACATAAAATATTTCGTTTTATATCTAATAACTATTTTTAAAAATATTTATACATAAAATTTAACATTTAGTTTATAAGTTTAACTTAATATTTTTAATATTTGGATGTAACGATCAGTACGACTCAATATTTGGATACAAGATAAATTTGTTCCATAATGATCGATATTGACTGATATGTATTCACTAAATTCATAACACTAACTTGGACACATGAATTGTTACAATTGGTTATAATGGAATCAATTAGAAGACATAAAAATTGACGGGTTGTGGCTAAAAAAGTGCTTGAGGTGGGTTTTGAGACTGTACTCGTATATTGTTTTGCAGGAATCAGAAAGGTACAAGAACTTGGTTCGCCAGCACATTGATCTCCAGACTGTTCAACATAGGCTTGACAAAGGGGTCTACTCCAATGCCATTCATAGATTCTTTAGGGATCTTCTTCTTCTATTCAACAATTCAATATTTTTCTTTAGAAAGAATTCACCTGAGCATCTCGCCGCCGTTGAGCTCCGATCTCTGGTGTTGAAGCAGAAGGCAGAGAAATTCCCAAACCTTAAACCCCACAAGGTGGTCGTAAGAGTGGAAACTGAGCCAAGAACAACTCAATTTTCAAAACCTGCTTTGGTACCATGTGCCACAAGGAACAAAATCAGGTCACAACCTGAGAATGCGGTTAAAAAGAAGGAGAAAAAGGAGAAGGTTGTTGAAGAAACACTGAAGCCGAAGGAGAAGAAGATAGAAGCAACACTTGTAAAGGTTGAGGAGAATGGCAGTATAAAGAAGAAAAGGACTAAAGAGAGATCGAGGTCGGGTTCTAGTTCTGGTTGTAGGAACTTGAGAGCAAGCAACAAGGGCAATGGTGAGGAAATGCAGCATCGGTATGGTGGGAATGAACTTAGTTCACATGACAATTTTGATATGAAAGTGGACAAGAAGAGTGGTTACAGAAGGAAGAGACAAGGAGCTGCAAGTTTCTTGAAAAGAATGAAGCAGAACTCAAGTGAATTGACGGAGAAAGAGAGTGATTCATCTTCATCTTCATCACAGTCATCAGAAGAAGAAGAGGAGCGAAAAGACGAAGGTAAAGGGAAAGAGGATAAGAAGAAAAAAAGAAAAAAAGAAACAGATGTGGTGAGAAAAGCTGTAACAAGGAGTTCAAGAGGAAGAGGAACAAGAGAAGTTGGGAAGAGTAAAAGGATTGGAAGGCCACCAAAGAGACAGGCACAGGAAACAGGAAAAAGGGGAAGAGATATTGTTGATTCTGAGGTAGCAGGTGGAGGTAGAGGTAGTGGAAGGGGAAGAAAGAAACCAAGAAGGTAAGTTTTATGATAATGATGATAGATTGTTTGTATAATGTAAATTATCTTTGATAGGTTTTCCTTTTTAGTGAGCTTCTGATCCTTATATGATATCTATGGTAGAATTAAAAGATAAGATAGAAAATCAGAGCTGTATATGCCAATGTAGAATGCTTGGTGAAAGCCATTGCATGAACAAAATTGATCGAGTCGAATTCGGTTTCAATTCAACCCGAAACTTGAAAAAGAATCTGGAAATTTTTTCTCATCTTAAGGACAACTAGGAAAGGATCTGGTAAGATTTTATTATCATGGGGGATGGCAATGAGCCTTTGGTTGGGCCTGTGACACTTCGGTTGGGCCGAGTTCGAGTTTGATTTGGTTTAGTTAGATTTGATTTTTATGTTTTATTAAATTAAAATGTTAGAACAATGTTTTTTTCTACAAAAACGGTGTCATTTTACAACAAATGACATTTTTTCAATAATTGTTGGGCTTTGGGCTTCAATTTCAATCTATGTAAGTTTGACTTGTTAATTGTGGGCTAGATTGGGTTAAGTTGGGCCCAATTTCAATTTTAGACACTTTGATATTGACTCGTCATATCCTGGAGTTGAAGAAGGCCCAAGGTTCGGTTGTTCATCAATTCAAATGTACGTAAAGTTGGATTCTGATAAAATTCGAAATTTGACAGATTTAAAAATAACATTATTATATTTAATAATTGAATTTTTTTAAATAAATCAACATTATTTTAAATGATAAGTATAATTTTATTAATTAAAATAATGTTTTTTAATAAATATAATTAAATAACATCTTTTGTTTTAATCAATTAAATCAGTCTTTAATTTTAAATTTAATTAAGTTAAAATTTAGTTAATTAAATTTGACTTCAATGATTAAATTTTATCATTTTTAATAAGAATTTATTTTTGAATTTTTCTTTGAAAACATAACTGTTAACAAAAATGAATTAAAAATAACTGTTGACTTCTAGATCTCGTGCTTTAGTAGGTTTTTAACTGAGTGTTAATGATATTGATAATTTAATTCCTATAAATTGCAAAAAATTAATATTTTAAAAATTTGATCAAAAGATAAATAGGTAAAATAAAAAATTTAAAGTTTAAAATATTTGACTGATACGAGATCAACATAAAACTTGTTAAAGTTTGAATAAAATTGAAGAAAAAGAATATTTTTATCTATCGAAAAATTTGAATTTTAATTAAAAATATTATTAAATAAAATTTAATTGATTTATTTTATTTTATAAGAATTTATTCATTTAAAAGTATCGATCGATTGCTTAATAAATTGATATAATTTTAATGACAAGATTTATTGAAATAAATCGAACCGAAAAGTTAAAAATCAAACAAAAAATTGATTGGTTTATATTTTACGGTTAAATAGGTCAAATTGGTTGAAATTTTAAATTATTGAAAATGTTTTTGATGAGTTATATTTGTTTTTTATATTATTAAATAAATGATAATAAAGGTTAAGTATGGACTGGACTCTAACACTCCTTAAGGCCTGAACCATACCCCAACCTTAACACTCTCACACGCCTCTCCACTTGCTTGAGAGCTTTTCCCAACAAGCAACTTCATTTTTAAGGAGGAACCCCAGTCTTTAATTCTTCGTCTAGTTTTTGTCTAACCCATGTAATCAAACCAAACCAAACCCACTTCGTCCTGTTCGTTTCTATGTCTCTTTATTCATCGAACAATCATTTCTGACTCCAAATTCTCGTAAAGTTCAATTCTTTCTGTGCTAAACATGTCAAACTATACAGTAGAGTCCAGCACAGTAGAGACCAGTGATGGTATGAAACTGCACACAAGGCTTTTCAAGCCAAAAGAAGAGATTAAAGGCAATTTGGTGATTGTTCTTGTTCATCCATTTTCAATCTTAGGTGGTTGTCAAGCTTTATTGAAAGGAATAGCATATGGTTTGGCTGGTAAAGGTTACAGAGCTGTGACTTTTGACATGAGAGGTGCTGGGAAGTCCACGGGGAGGCCTTCTCTCACTGGTTTTGCTGAAATCAAGGATGTGACTGCCGTCTGCAAGTGGGTCTATGATGATATTCACTCTGACAGGATTTTATTGGTGGGTTCCTCGGCAGGTACAAGATCTCAATCTTTTTCTATTTATTTTCTTGTTTGATGCTTACTAAGTTAATGGATCATGTATGAGTTTTTTGTGTGAAAGTTTGAAGCTTTCTGGGTTGTGGTTAGATAGACGATTCTTTGGTTTGTTTGTATGAATAAGCGATTTCTTAGATCTAACAAAAGGGTGTTATTGCATGGACTTAAGATAGTTGGCGAAGAGTAGTGTGGTGCATACAGAGAAGAAAATATTTCTGTTCTCATCAATACATCTGGGGAAAGGAATAGTCTTCTTTGGTCTGACATGTCTGATTCGGATGTCAAGGGTGGGAAAGGCACTGTAAAACACATGCTTTTCTCTTTTGGACTTTGCAAAAGGAAAAAGCCATTTGGAAATTTGAAGGTCTAGCTTCTAAGTTTATTTTTCAACTGAATTAGTCAGGTCAAAGTGTGTTTTCTTGTTCACCCAAAAGTTAAGGTTTTCTTTCTTCTTTCTTCTTTCGTCTGGAGAGCCATTTCGTAACTTGTCATGTCAATTACACTTCATATATAAGAGTGTGTGCTATTAGATCTTGGGTAATTAGCTTAGTAAGTTGGGGATTTCTCCGTTAACTGCTTAATGTTGAGGAATCATATACTTTCCTGAAGAGGAATATTTGTCATATGTATGATTTAGTCTGGCAATGTTTCCAGACCATAGGCTAGGATTGACCGTAGTTTAGCACGATTCAGTTAAACAAATAACCGGTAACAATCACTTAAAACGTGTTTTACTCATGATAAGCTGAGTGTACCTTTAGAAACATTTAAGTGTAGGCAATAACAGGTATAGATCTTAGCAAGCATCAGAACTAATTCAGTTTAATGAGTTGTCACTCTCAACCTATGTTTAACATCTTATGAGACTAATAAATTTGTCAGACCTTTTTATGGATATTAAGGAATTGTTGAACTCTTGATATTGGCAAGTAATAGGTGCTGACTAATTCCGTAATTTAGTGTCTGTTGTCTACTCTAAGCTTCTCAACTTGATTTAGTTTTGATTTAATGTCCAACTAGGCTGTACTTTTCCGTATCTTGCTCTCTGATTTCTGGTTCTTGTTTACTCTATGCTTTGCAACTTGATGTAGTTTCAATTTATTGTTCAACTGGGTTGTATTTTTCCTTATCTTGCTTTCTGATTACATAAGAAATGTAACCTACTCCAAAATTTTCCGGTTCCCTTTGTTCTTTTGTTTCAACATGGTAAGGGACGTGCCTGCATAAACACAACATTTCAGAATCAATCAACCACAAAAAGTTAATCTAATCATAGTTTTAGGGACATATAAGTGATTTGAGTTACAAGGTATTGATGAGACAAACATTTGATATGGTAATTAACTTGAGATGGATCAGTACATTTACTAATTTCATCGCTTCGGGCTGACATTCAGTTTTACTTGATGAACCAAAAAGTTCCCAAGAAACAACGATTGTTTCAAAGGTGTAAGAAATGCAATTCCAGGACAAATAATGCAAGGGCTTTATCTTCTGTCAGACTATAATTTCTATTAGATTTGTGGTCCAAATGTATCTATGAGCTTTGTGTGCACTCAAAATATGGAAAAGAAAGAATGCCATCAATCCATGATACATGTAATTGTTTGATGCCTATCCAGCTTTATCTTTTTATTGTCATTCTTTATCAATACAAATTTTGAAATGACATCACTGATTAGGAGATCGTTACAGCTATTTTAAAAGGTACTATCACAGGATTTATGGCAAGAACTTGGATTATAGTAGCTAATTTTGTACTATTAAATTTGTTGCTTCTGGTGCAGGAGCACCAATTGCAGGTTCTTCAGTGGATCAAATTAAAGAAGTTGTTGGCTATGTAAGTATTGGATACCCTTTCGGAATGATCTCCTCGGTTCTTTTCGGAAGACACCACAAGGCAATCCTGCAGTCTCCAAAACCAAAGCTCTTTGTAATGGGGACTCGGGACGGGTTTACCAGTGTTAAACAGCTCCAGAACAAGCTAAGTTCTGCTGCAGGACGAAATGAAACTCATTTAATTGAAGGAGCAAGCCACTTCCAAATGGAGGGCCCTGAATTTGATGCACAGATGGTGGATCTTATTGTTGCTTTCATTGAATCCCTGTAGGAAAGCTTGCGAATGGTTCTAGTTCGGATTGAATCCTGCTTTGGTTTGCTACTCGTATCTGCTGATTTCTCATATTTGTTTAAAATTGCAGGACTTCAAGCCATAAGTAACGGCAAAAAAGCTGTGTGCATATCTCAGATGTGTGTGTATATATACAGAGGGAGGAAGAGAGAAAGAGATCAGAGTCATTTCCAGAATTCATAAATTTTCATTGTGGCATAATTTACATGAGCAATTTTTAGCTGTCATTAAACTAGGACTAGAAGGAACCAAGGCTACAAACACTATTCAATACGAAATAAGCCAAGGAGTCTCAGGAACTTGGCCTCTCACATGGTTACAGAGCATATACTATGATGCATCAAGGAAGTATCAGTAACAAATCCTAACTATCACGCATTGTGGCTCTCTTCATGTCGATCATGAGATCCGTGTCTACCCTCTCTTGCTAACTTGTTGCCATCTGAACCTTCAACTACTCTACCTACACCAACCATCTCATCATAGGGTCGTTTTCTCCATTGATCTTGGTCCATTGATTGTGCATGTGAAAACGGTTGTTCACCTTCATCTGCATTTAATCCAAATGACTAAAAGAAACCCGAAAAGAGAACAATTTGCATTGTTTAAATCATCAATGCAACTCTGCTGATGTTCCCTACTGTTTCTTTCATGGATACATGGTTATAAATGATCATGACACAAAGATATACACGATGAAATGAACGACTAAATTATTCAGAAGGCTTCCAGGTGAAAACTTGATATCCATTCTCTTGCACTGATGAGGAAACATTCTAGTAGCTTAATGGTCAAATAGTACACAATTGTGACAGGTTCCAACACTACAATTAGATTATACAACATCCTTGTTGAAAGAAATACGGTATTAAACATGTGCAGTTAGTTATTACCACTTTCACCATCAGATGCTTCTTCAAGCCTTGCAATTGCATCCACCAGGGCTTGTTCATGGTCCTGTGTTACAGAGAAGATATAACACTCTACAGAAAACAATATACAATTTATAGATACAAGATGGTTGCTCCTTACATTCAGCACTTTCTTTGCTTTCTCAATTTCTACAGGATCAGGATGGCTTGCCCCAAAAACTTTTTGCACCTGTTCAAAACCAACGTCAGGGAGATATCACGCCATTTGCGATATGCAGAAACATTTTCAGTGCCAATTTACCTCCTTGATTAAAGTCTCGGTATGAAGTATCTCGATATCCCCCACAGCTTTTTTCCCAATGCCATTTTGTGATAGAGGGAAGTCTTTCTTGGAGGGACCCGTAATGGTCCCTCTACCTCTCCCTGCTCGAGCAACAGCTCCACCTCGCATCATGGACTTCTTATTCCCACGGCCTGGACCTGGCCGGCCACCTTTACGAACTATTCCTGGTTCTTCAGCCTCCCACCTTATATCATCTGGTGATATCTGTCGTAAACAAGTGCATATTTTAGGAACAAATAAAAGTTATCACCTCCAACACGGAAACAATTTAAATTTGGGTTGAAGGCATGAGACCAACTGAGCAATCATCATTTTGAACCTTGCTGATATTGTCACATAATGCATGATAGGGCAATACAAAATACTTTAACTAATTGTGTTCAATAAAAGACAAGATTTTCAGTTCCAAAACAAAATACAATAAGTCAAACCGTGGAAAAAGGAGAAAATCTTCAGCCACCACTTCCCTAACCTATTTCATGATTCTCAGCATTTTAAGATCACGCCCAAATCACTAAAATAATTCTATAATGTCACAAATACTTACCTCTTTGAGATTCACCCATTCCCATGTTTCATCAGCAGTGTTCATATCATAAACTAAAGCATGCCTTCCCTGTCAATAAATGATAAAAGGATCACGTCAATATATACCCTTTAACTACAAATACTACACAACCAAGAGCAAGATGTACCTCAACTGGATTGTAATCAGTAATAATAGCCTCGTAGAAATGGTTATCTTCAGGCCACCGAGTCCAAACTTTCCGGCCAATCAATGGATCATAACTTGTAGCCTCAACTGGCTCATTGGTTCGGTTAGCAACTTGATTCCTTCCTGTCAAACCAGTAGAAGGATACTGCATTGACCAAGCAACAGCAGAACAATAATGAGAACCAGAGAATTGTATGATAACTGTCAAAAGTTCACTGCCAATTCACCATATCAGTGACAGTCCAAAATCATATCACTTACTGATTTTGGCTTCTTATTCTTAGATGCACCAGGAGGACCTCTTTTCAGGGCTGATGTGGATGGTTGCATGGATGGTTGTAGAGCAGGAGAAGGGGCAGCCATGGACAATGACTGAGATATTTTCTGTTTTTTACGTGATGCTGATACAGTGGGACTAGGTATAGGATCACGAGCTGGCTGTGCATTGCTTGGCATGCCACCTTGAACTCCATTTGTCTTCCTCCATTCCCTAGAGTCATAAGAACTTGATGCAAAAAATACTAGTAGGAATTTATTAATTAGAAATGCATAGCATGTAATCAGACCTTATCCTTCGAATAATGCCATCTGCATTAACCTTGGTCAAAAGCTCCCTGTGCTCCTCATCGGATACTCTCAATTCTTTTCTCAATTCTGTAATTAAACTTTCCTTCTCCTGTAAAAGAAGAATCATTGGTTTCAGTCTCATGTTTCAGGAGCTTGTGAAAGGACAATAATCATACAAAGTTACGGTGAGATACCCAAGTGATGGCATCAGATTGAGCTTTAAAAGCCCTCAGAACTGAAGTGTATGCTTCTTGCTCAATATTGTGGATTTGAGTTTCCATATCACCATGCATCCTAGATAGTGGAGCAGAACCAACAACTGCAGTTCTACCATTTCCAACAGCTCGTATCCCACTTTGGAATCTATTCCGATGTGATGGTGGAAGGTCATCATCAGTTCCTGCAGATTAAATAATCAAACCAAACACCTTCTGCAAGGCTAGTTGAAGATGATGATCCTCGTAAGCTAAACTCAGATGCATGAGATGGAAGATATAGCAAACACCATGATTAATTCAATTCATGAAACAAACATTACCAGTGCTAACTTATGCACATCATCTAGAAAAAAGAGAGGATTAACAAACCACTGCTATCGGAGAGGCCATACTCCATTTCAACTCTTCTCAAAATCAAGTCCCTAAAACCTTATTTCCCCAGGAAAGAGCCAGTCAAACTGCAAAGAAGCTACCAATATCCCCAAATACCTGACAAAAATTATACGAAATTGAAAACAGTCACAAAACTTCTTCACATCTCATGTGATATGATTAAAGAGAATAAAATCAAAGAATCAGTTTAATGCCGGATTGGCCAAAATCTAGCCTTATATCAATATATTTAGCTCCAGATATCATAGAGAACCATTGAAATCTAAACTACAAATCTGAATTAAGATCGACCATATTGTTACCACATTTAGCTTTATGAACCCTAATGCCAAAAATTAAGCTACTAAAGTTGATAACAACCCAATAAAAAACTGCCACTACACTAACAACAGAACACCAAATATTTCACAAGCTCACAACTTCAACCCCAACCTTGTAAGAAAATTAAAACTATAGAAACAAATTGAAAACCATTAATCTTGTCCAAATCCTTCAAACCAACAAGCAGAAACAACCTAGTAGCAGTAAACAAGAAACATACGAAATTAGCTAAAAAAACTTTTCAACTTTCCAAGCTTGCCCAAATCGAGACCAAAAAAACAAAACCCAAGTTAAAGACGAAAGATTACACCTTCAAGAAAGGCTCCAACTTTAAAGCTCCTAATTGATTTCAAGAAAAACCCACTTCAATATAGAGTCCCAAATCTTCGAAAAACAAGTGCAACCCATCTTTAGGGCCCCAAAGAGGGATTGTTAAGGTGATAAAACCTGAGACAAAGCTTGATTCCTCCTCCTCTCCGTTATTATATCCCGATCGTGAGCGATAATTCAGAGCATTCTGCTAATTGGGAAGTTGTTTCTAGTGACGAATTCCGGATTGAAAAAAGAGAGATTTCGATAGTCCGAATTGAATTGTGCAATTGGGGGAAGAAAGACAGACAGGGAGCGCGGACTTGAAAATCTTTTTCTCTCATTTTAATTTCAGTTAATAGTAAACTTTCAGGTCCGAACAGCCTTTCTTCTCTATTTTCCCCCACTTTAAAATAATATAATAATATCATTTTATTAATATATATAAAACATTTCTTAATCTTCGTCTTTATTAAAACTACTGCGACAATAATAATAACGACAACAACAATCAATCTACTAATTATGCAAGTTATTTAGAAACAATATCTTTATTTATTAGGAATAAAATCCCATATTATTAGACTGTATATTATCTCCACATATCAGTAAAATTTATATTAATTATTGTTGTTGTAAATTTATTATATAAAATAATTTAAGTAAAAATAATAATATTATAACTAAAATTCTCAATAAATAAGAAATAATTTATTGACTAAAAAATATAATTTCTCTCTTTTAAGTTTCTTTTAAATTATTACATATATAATATTTTTATCAAAAATTTATTTCAAATTTATCACATTAAATAACCAAAAGTTGATAGTTTTAATATGAAAATTTTTATAATAAATATATTGGCGTTAAAAAAATATTTCTCTCACATTTTTTAATTTAATTTAGGCAAAATAATTCATCAAATGCTATTTTCATGTGATTTTTTTTAAATTTAAATAATTAGAAAATTAATAAAAATAAAAATATTTAATTTTATATATACATAAAGAAAATTTTTCATAAGTTTGAAAGCGTGAGAAAATATTTTATCAGTAACCAAACGCAACCAAACACTAAAAACACTAAACGCTTTTAAGGATGTTCTCTTCCTTTTCTCATTTCTCTCCCAAATTGTCTTTCCTTTCTTCTAAATTCCCATTTTACCCCTCATCCTCTCCCAAATCCCCATTCTACCCCCGCCGTCTAGCCGTCGTACGCGGCGTCAGCTCCAGTAACCTTTCGTCCTCCAACGGTAGCGTTCGTCTGAAACCACAGATGGAATCGTCATCGCCGGAAGCGTCCGTCGATTCCGTGACGCGCGATTTGAAGAACCAGAGCTTAGATTCCACTGATGCTAGGGCAAAATTGAAGCTTGAAGGACTTAATTGGGACCATTCCTTTGTCCGAGAGCTTCCTGGTGATCCTAGAACCATTAATCTTCCTCGTCAGGTACTTTTACGGTTATCTCTTCCGTTTCTACTCTTTTTTATAATGCAAAAATCTGTTCTTTGTATGAATTTTGATTTATTTTCTTGATCCTTTTATCAAGGGTTGGAGTTTTTTGTGGGAATGAATTCTCAAGTTCACTTTTCCTATATAATTTTCAGGTTCTGCATGCTTGTTACACAGAAGTTTCACCTTCAGCTGAAGTAGAGAATCCTCAGCTTGTTGCATGGTCAGAATCAGTTGCTGAGTTGCTTGATTTGGACCCTAAAGAGTGAGTGTTTGCTTTTATTTTGCTTATTTGTAATATTGTGAACTGATGCACAATGGAATTTGCTCATGGTATGATAAGAGCTCTATAGATGGTAGAATTATTTTTCATTGTCTTCTTGATAGTTTATGCCTGGCCTAAGAAGCATGGACACACGACACGGACACGGACACGGACACGGACACGGACACGGACACGGACACGGACACGGACACGAATACGGACACGGACACGGACACGGACACGGACACGAATACGGACACAGGGACACACCAACTTCTAAAATTTGGTGGACACGGGCACGGACACGACATGTATATATATATTATAAAATTTAGAATTAAGAAAAAAAATTCAGAATTCATAATATGATATATATTAATTGATGTGTTTCAAGACTTCCAACATCTTGATAGTTCATACATATTTGGTACTTTATAAGCCCCTCTAAAAAAACATGGAGCATATATTCCATTAAGCAATTTGTCTATAATCTCCTATCCAAAAGTAGAATTAGTTATTCACAGGAGTATTTACAACCAAAAAATCTAACTAAAGTATCTACCTTCTAATCACTTTATTCTTAAACATTGGCATTGCTTTCATCAACAAAGATCACACTCTCCAACCGTGTCCGAGCTGTTTCTAGCTGTGTCCAGCCGTCTTCAGAAGTGTCCGAGCTGTCTCTAGCCGTGTCCGAGCCGACTCTAGACAAGTCCGAGCCGTGTTTGAACCGGCAAAAATTATTTTTTAATTCGGATACGTACGGACACGTGTCCACTGAGTGTCAGGTGGGTGTCCGTGTCGGACACGGCTCCATTTTGCCGTGTCCGTGCTACATAGTGCCTGGCTGATTAGGGTTAATTCAGTCAGAGCAACTCTGATAAATTTTTCAGAAATAGAAAAATTTTATGCACTTCATCAAGATCTTTTTTTCTTTCAGCATAATAATTCAATTGCTGTTAGACTAACTAGTAGTAATTTTATTTGACTGCAGATTTGAAAGACCAGATTTTCCCCTTTTCTTTTCTGGGGCTTCTCCTTTGGTTGGAGGGTAAGTTTTCTGACTTGAATTAAGATCGTGACACATCCACGTGTTGACCTATCCATTCCTTTTGTGTTTCATTATTTCTAGTGTTTTTATCTGTTGTTATCTTCTCTGTTATAGGTTGCCCTTTGCTCAGTGCTATGGAGGACATCAATTCGGCACGTGGGCCGGCCAATTGGGTGATGGTCGGGCAATAACGCTGGGGGAGATTCTAAATTCAAAGTCTGAAAGGTGGGAACTACAGCTCAAAGGTGCTGGGAAAACCCCATATAGCCGATTTGCAGATGGTCTTGCAGTCCTACGTAGTAGCATCCGAGAGTTTCTTTGTAGTGAAGCAATGCATTTTCTAGGGATTCCAACAACTCGTGCACTATGTCTTGTTACAACAGGGAAATATGTCACTCGAGACATGTTTTATGAGTAAGTTGGCAATTGTAAAGTAGTGATAAAAGAAGCTGCAAACACTTATATCTATGTCAGAGTTACTTACTTATCTTTACGCTCGTTTTGGTCTTTATTTATGTCTTTTAAATTCTATTTTTCATTTTTGTTGGAATATAATCTGTTCTTTCATGGATGATAATACCATTTGGATTTTACAAGTGCATTATGCTTGACTTGGCCTCTTTGGTGTTAAACGGAACTCTATAATGAAATGCTGAAAAATATGGTCATGCGGTTTAATGTGGCAAAAGGAATTTGGGTTCTGATTTTGAGATGCTCTCCGGTGGTGCTGATAAAGAATTTTTATATCCTCTTATGCAGTGGCAACGCAAAAGAAGAACCTGGAGCTGTTGCTTGCAGAGTTGCACAATCATTTCTTCGGTTTGGTTCATACCAAATACATGCTTCTAGAGGGAAAGATGACTTTGAGATTGTTCGCGATCTGGCCAACTATGTCATTAGACATCATTTTCCTCATATTGAGAACATGACTAAAAGTGAGAGTGTATCGTTTAGTACAGGTGATGAAGATGGTTCAGCAGTGGATCTAACCTCGAACAAATATGCTGGTAAGAATGAAAATTACTTTAAAAATGAAGAGAATCCAGCAGTAGCTTAAGTTAAAAGTATCTACAGTAGCTCATACTGCCTTGTAAGCTGAATAAAGCAAAGTAATTTTTTTGTCAGTAGGAGCTGTGTCCTATATTGAAGAGTCTTAGTAGTGTAGGTCACAGTCTTCCAGAATGTTAATTAAATGATTGGTATACTGCATTATAGGGAGAAGTATATCAAGTGCACAATCCAGCTCCTCGATTTCCATAGCAGGCTACTGTTTTAACAACAGCTTTTCCACCTCTATTACCTTATTGAACATGCTTAGTCTGGCTTTTCATGCTCAGCATTTTATATTAGGTTGTGGCAGAAACCAATTATTTCCCAACTCTGTTTGCTTGGTATTTCAGCTTGGACAGTAGAGGTTGCTGAACGCACGGCTTCCTTGGTTGCACGTTGGCAGGGTGTTGGTTTTACCCATGGTGTGCTGAACACTGACAACATGAGTGTATTAGGTCTCACTATTGACTATGGTCCTTTCGGGTTTTTAGACGCTTTTGATCCGAGTTATACTCCAAATACTACTGATCTTCCTGGTAGACGATATTGTTTCGCGAATCAGCCAGATATTGGCTTATGGAATATTGCGCAGTTTGCGTCTACTCTATTAGCAGCCCAGTTGATAAATGATAAAGAGGCAAATTATGCGATGGAAAGGTAATGCAACCTTAACATTTAAGAGAGAGCTTTTTTGGTTAGTTGCAGTTTTCTAAAGCTGATATTTCTTGAATTTTGCAGATATGGAACCAAATTCATGGACGAGTATCAAGCTATAATGACGAAAAAGCTTGGACTTCCCAAATATAATAAACAGTTGATAAGTAAACTCCTTAATAACATGGCGGTAGATAAGGTTGATTACACGAATTTCTTCCGATCACTTTCAAATATCAAAACAGATCCAAATATTCCACCAGAAGAGTTGCTAGTTACTCTGAAGGCTGTTCTATTGGATATTGGCCAGGAACGCAAAGAGGCATGGAGGAATTGGGTGCAATCATATGTGGAGGAGGTAAGGAAGATTTCTGGAATAGTTTACACGAGTTTTTTCTAACATCAGGGCACAAGGAAAGATCCTTTCTATATTATATCTATTTTGGATATCCTACCATTTCCTTTTTGTTCCAAATCACGTCCACTAACCAATCTTCACATTGTACCCAAAAAAACCGAAAAGATAGGAAGAGAAAAAACTTTTGAAATGATACAGGATGAAGGATGAGTTGATATATTTCTGCCTAGTATTTACCATCTGGCATCATACTTTTCTGTTTCTGCAGCTGCGAGCTAGTGACATGTCAGATGAACAGAGGAAATCCCAGATGGATTCAGTAAATCCAAAGTATGTACTTCGGAACTACTTATGCCAAACTGCCATTGATGCAGCTGAAATGGGTGACTTCGGAGAAGTGAGGCGGCTGCTTAAGTTGATGGAGAGGCCTTTCGATGAGCAGCCAGGAATGGAAAAATATGCTCGTCTGCCACCTGCGTGGGCCTATCGGCCAGGCGTTTGCATGCTTTCTTGCTCTTCTTGAGTTACTTCAGCTACAAATACCTCCAGAAAACAGTTTCTTGTATATATTAGCTAAATCGGATTCAGTCATTATGCAATACGATAATGAGCACGTATACCTTTGTTTCTGTACCCTCATTTGGGAACATTTGATTGTTGTTGTAGCATCTTAAACTTACCACAAGTTTTCATGTAATGTCTGAACTTCATTGTTCAAAACAGTAGAATATGAAGGTGGAGTTTTGCTGCTTTTAGAGAAATTCATCTCATTAAGATTCTCACTCTCGTTGATTATCAGTGATTGATATCATAGGGAACAAAGAGTGATAAAATGACGGGTTAATTTATGTATGACAACAAGTCGGGTCAGATTTGGATTTTATGGCGTATAGTCTTGCTCCAAAATTTTCTTTTCAAAAAGTTCAATTGAAGTTTCGTATCTAGGAAGGTTCGATATATGCAGTTTTGTTAATAGGGAGCTTTACCTAATACGGAGAGGTTGTTTCTTCAATTATAAATTATATTAATATAAATTATCAAGATACAAGTATATAAATTGGCTAATCAAAACGATGTCGTTTAAGGATTGCCAGGCTTCCAAATTCGTCTCCTTTTCACATGATCTGCTCTCTTCGTGATTGAGCTCTTGCTCCATATTCTGGTGCAGTATAAATGCTTGGAATGTGTTTGAAAGATCGAAACTTTATTAATCTTCTCTTCTTTCTCATTCTAAAGTTCTCATCTTTGATGTTTAAGGGTGGTTTTCCTCTAATCCTTTTTTATGCACACTCGTCTTGAACTTGTGGGTGTTCTTGGTTTTCCATTGAACGAGCACTATTATGTAAATTGTAACTCTGAGAGCTAGTTACTATTCTGTTTGGAAACTAGGGTTTTTGGCTATGTAGGCAGCTGTTCTTCAGAAAAGTGAACGCTACAAGCTGCATGAACTAGACCCCAGAAAGATTTAGCTGGTAATTTGTGTTCTTCAGTGATTTACCTGAGCTTTCAACCGTTTGTATGCCTTGTTAAGTATTTGGAAGGGTCAATCTTCATTTGTAGATAATCAGTTTCCGATGTTATATAATGTCCAATGGATATTTGTGGCCTGCCTAAAAACATGTCTGCTGTGTTCTGTCTAAGAGAACAGCATGAAAAGTGGCTATAGAGTTCTGATAAATACACTTGTACCTTAACTCTTGCTCATTTTCTCATTTCTTCTCCACATTGTAGCCACAATGAGATAAAGATCCGTTCAAGAGACAGATTTCAACTTAGAATATTGGTAGCTTCTGTCTTCTACATGTCGTCAACTTTAAGCAAGATAAGTGGAGCTGTTTATGATCCAAAGAAAGCTGTAGAAACAAGGCATCACCAAAATTTCAAACGCCAATTAGAACAAGTGATCTCAACATTGTCTGCACACGGATATCCGAAAGAAAGAGAAACTTGCTCTTGCCCGATTTTTGCAGTTTTCCTTCTTAAATGGGATTTTCATATAAATTTTCTTTTATCTTTGTGGGTTTTGTTTTCCCATTTCTTCATATGGTGCAAGTCTGTAGTTTTTTAAACATTCTGCAATCATTTGTCTTGATATTAGGCTTCAGAGGATATAAGCTGAAGCTATATTTGCAGGATTGATGTAAGATCATTTGTAGAAATAGTTTTGGTATGCTTCAGAAAATTGTCTGTTTTTTGTTGGCGAGTGATTGAAAACTGTTGATTTAGTTGGACTATTTTTACGTGTGGTTAGTTGCAATCACATTCTATTCTGGCAATTTCATTTGGCTTTTGTACAATGCTTACCTGATTTTCTTTTAATTAAAATCTTGCTGAATATGGAAATTGTTGACACACCCCTTCTTTTAATTAAAATCTTGCAGAATATGGAAATTGTTGACATACCCAAATCTTGTTTTGTCTGTGTCTTACCATTTCTTATCTAACTTCAGATGACAAGCAGTGTAGAGGTGGGTATTTAGAATTCTCTTGCAAGTGAAACAGGGCTGCACATTTATAGTCAGATTGCTGCCATTGTCATTATTACCTTTAATAAGCAATTGGAGCTTTTACAGTCGAATCTGATAGTGAAATGCTCTCTCAACCTTTGTACGTTTCACTTGGTTTCATGTTGTTGAGTTCATTCTATTACCTTCTATTTTTGTTATATCCAAATTCTAATAGTTTGCTGCAGCATTAGGGGAGCCAACTTCCTACTGGAGACATTTAGGAACAGTGGATTTTCTAAAGTGGAGGCACATTGTGGTTTAGCAGTTCCTCAGACCCTGTACAACATCATCAGGAAAAGATGTTAAACATGGTCTTTTGCAGCATGCTCAGTTTAATGTCTTGTAATTTATATCTACCTCGTCTCTTATTTAAATGCAGTGATTAACTTTTCTCACCTGGAATTGAAAGCCTTTCGATGATGGAAGATTATGGTAAAGGGACATAGTCTTAGATATTGAGATAAAAAGGAATTCGAAGTCAATAGAGCTGTAATGAAGCAAGTATAAGAGTGGTGATTATTTCATCACTTCTCTTTCATTTCAAATTGAAAAGTGAAGATGGACCAGTGTTCAATGATCTATACAGATCGGCAGATTCTTTGTTCACTAACTTTTGGCATTATGTACTCATAGGAGGTATTCCTTGTTACTGAAGAATGAAATGTACACAGTTTTAAGCTGATTTTAGTAAACTAATAGATACACTCACTTACAGACAGTTGCAGGTACTCGTTGCCCATAACCATTTTGTATTAAAGATAGATTTCTAGAAGAATCTCTGTTTCATTCTGACTATGGAGATTCTTTGTTTTTATTGAGTCAAGTTTTATGAAATCATTTAAGAATGCTATTATGCACTTAAAGTGCTTCATTTGATTGTCGAGTGCTTTTCTCGTCATATTGGTAGTTATATCTACAACGAGAAGGACCAGAGTAGATATAGCCAAAATTTGACTAAATTTCAGATATATGATGTCAAATTGTCATAAGTAAACATATTCTTTAGCAATGTTCCTTGTGTATTACAAATGTACCAAGTTGCGTATGATCTATTAAGATGCGAAACAATATCTCGCTGTTTCCTTCTGAAGCAACTGCATCGATGCATGCCACTGTTCTGAACCGTCAAATAGACATGTAGGTATGGAGTTCTCAGAATTTTGCATTACAATACAGAATATAATATTTTGTTTCAGGTTAAAATTCTTTCTCCAAAATGTATGCGACCTGAATCCATGACAGAGTTTTCATTTGGTATGCACATTTTCTTTACCTCATTCAAGCCATTTAGATCATTCTCTTGTGCAATTTGTAAAAACTTCCAGCTGAACTGTTACTTCTTAATACCATTTATATGCTCGTGTATGAAGCAATTGAATTTTCCTAATAATATGTTTTTCCTTTACTTCTATTTGCATCTTAATATTTCCAGATTTAAGTATTGAATTATCAAGGAAAGTAATTTCTGCATAAAAGGCAGGTGCAATAATAACACATTTAGAAGGTTGTGGTCCTGAGAAGTGAAGATAAGATTTATTTTTCTAAAAATTATGGAATGTGATTATATGTAGTATAGTGGACTCTTTAATTCACCTGGAAAACTGAAAACGAGATGTCTTACTAATGCACGTGTGATGAATACAATGGAACAATGTTCCACATAGTTGATGACCTGAAGACCGGAATGTAACTGACAGCTTTTACTCCTGTCCTTACAGCTAAATTCAAGACAAAGTGTCAATGCCCTTCACTGTATCATTTGCTGTTGTGTCAGTCTTTTCCATCCGTCATTCTACATAATCTCCTCCCCACTATCAAGATGAGAATTCGAAACAGCCGACCGTGCTTTCCTCATACTGCACCACCTGAGGCTATGTCAAGATCTGCTAGTTTTCGATCAAAAGGTGTTCTGTCTTATGAGGATAATTTCAATGTTCAACAAAAGAATCGTCGAATTGTGTGGTCGTGCTGTGCATCAGGACAGTCGACTTCAGAGGTAGAAGGATCACAGCTGCAAAACAATCCGGATATGGAAATTCAAAGTGGAGAAAAATCATTGAACAAATCGGAACATGAGAATGGCAGACAGATTGGCATGCAAGAAACTTCGATTCCGGTTAGCATTTTCGCCTTCTCTCCTCCTTTTAGGGATTCATTGTTGATCAAACTTTTAAAGCCTACTCTACATTTCATCACATCACAAACTTTCATCAGTTAAATGTGCTCGATGGGCTTAGTTTAATTGGGAATCTATATTATGATGCTAAAAAAAATTCCTTATTGCGAATTCTGTTTACATTTTAGGTATCCCAAGATCTTGAAGAAGTGGACAATGGAGGTAGAAAATCAAATATATCTAGGACTTCAAAACGGTAACTTGTTCCACTCTTTTGGCATCTTCTACTTCTGTCATTAATGAATCTAAGTACTGAATTATCTCAACAGTAGGCAACATTTGTAGTTATTTACTAACTTGAATTTAAAATTTATTTTCTCAATTTGTTTCTCCATATGACCCTTTTCCCGGTGTACCTGAAGTTTCTGTGATTCTTCAAATGCCCTTTGAAGTCACCTAGATTAATTGAGGAATTTTTAAATTTGAGATGACAGGCAAGGACATGAGTTCACATTTCCACCTACTGTGCTTGCATTGCCAGCATTTTCCCCTCTACCAGGTGATGGACATCATTTTCTTTTTGATATTCAACTGCCTTCGCAATGAAAGATATGTGCATGTTTTGCAACCTGAACTAGTGTAGGACTTGATGTTCATATTGAAAATATTTTAATTGAAAAGAAAAATAGAAGTCCATGAGATGTAATGATTGAAATGATTACAGGAGCCCATTTGATCACTCCAGGAAGTGACTTTTCTGTACTTAACAGGGGCCTTATACAAACAAGTAAAAGAGCAAGATCTGCTGCTTTGTTGCAGTATCCCTTGGCTAAAGTTCCCTATTGATAAGTTTGCATAGGTTGCTAACTTGCATACTGTGACTAAAATTTTATAATTCCCTCTGGCTGCTTCTTCAGTTTTCAAATGTCTCTTCTGAAAATTGATATGAAAGTATTATATGTCATTATTGAAGGCTGCTGGTTGTGGTTCCTCTACTCATGACTTGTGACATTTTTATGTGGTAAGTGGGTGTCAAATTTCATATTAGAAAGGAGATGAGAGGTGAAAGTCTTTATAAGTCTATGAAAAAAGACTACTAACCACGCGATGCTAATTATTTTCGGGTCTGTGGTTCTCTTAAATCCAAATTGAAATTCTTATTGGGTCTGTCTAGACTTAGAGCTCTGCAAATAGTATCAGTTTAAACTCATACTAATACAAATATTGGGTGATGATAGTGGGGAGTTGCGTCGACAGCAGGACCGAGCAAGAGGCAGCTCCTAACTAATTAGTCCAGTTCTACATTGGAAAGAGTGGGGAAATTATGGATTGTGAATTGGAGATTGAGCCTTGATAAAGACATCAAAGTTTCAAGGATGAGAGATTGTAACATCTCACATGGGAGGTGAGTGTCAAATCCTATATCAAAAGAATAGGGGTGAAAATCTTTGTAAGCCGGTAGAAAAAAGTTACTAATCAACTTTTAGCTAGCTATTTAGGTTTGTAGTTGTCTTAAACCTGAATTAGAGTTGTTGGGTCAGTTTGAACTTAGGGAATTGCATGATTGATAGCTTTTATTTCTTCCATTTAGATGACTTCTTGATGTGTTTTCTTAAACTTAAGATTGTAAAAAATTTCCCCACACTAACTTGACGATGCTTCCTGATATGGGCTAAACCAGTAGCGTGTATGTACTCCTTTAAGGATGGACGTGCTTGGGGTTGAAAAATAATGGGCAGCAACACGAGCTACCTTGAAGATGACTGCTTTAAGGCAGAGCATTAAGATAGTGAAACAACTCTTTTGCTCCCTATGCTTCAATTCTTTTTCCTTCTGAAAAATAATATGAAAACTTCCATCTTTAAGTAATGAGGTGCTCTACTACAGTATGAACATGATTGTTGTTCGTTTATATCTTTTTAGTCAACAGTAAACTCTGGAATAGTATGTAGCTATGCATTCAAGAACTGGACAGTTTAAAAAAACCTTCACTAGCCACTGTAGATGGCTTCACTTGCATTTGATCTTTATTGCCTATTCCCAAAGTGCTGTGAAAACTCTTTGGGAACTCATTTTACATATCAGGAATATTACTTTACAGGGCCTGAGAGGCACATGCCTATCAAGAAAAGAAAATTGTATCGTCAGCCAATAGTTACAAGAAGAGGTGTGAATGAGGAACCATTGTTTGCTGCTACTGAGGTGAAGATAGATAGACGAATAATAACCGACAATACTCAGAGGAGCAAGAGCATCATGAATTGTGGAGTAAATACTGAGTCGTCCATCCTTTCTCCAAATGTTGGTAGTTTGCAGAGGGAAGGAACAAATGAAATTCCATCATTGGAGAAAGCAATCATGTAAGTATCCCTTGCAGCTGAAGCCATCACATGCCGTATGTCCCTAGTGAGATGAAACTGCTTATTGGAGTAACTTTGTGAGGTTACTTTTGGGTGATCATATTTAATTTTCCTTTTTGCTTGGTAAAATCCTATGAAGGAGCCTAGTTATTGACCTTGGTGGAGTCCATGAAAAAGGTTAATGCGCACACATGCAGATAAAATATATGCATATTCAATTGAACAGACAGAGAATTTGACATATCAATTCCTGCTTTGGTGATTGTTTTACTCGAGAGGTGGCTACTAGGATTTTCCTAAGTTACGATGAGCATTGAAAGAGAATACATATTAAATATAATCAATTTGTTTTTATTCGCTTTCATACAGTTTCTCTACATGGTTCTTCATATTCCCTTGAAATTTTTTACCTAAAGTGGATAAGTATCATCAATAGCTTGTTCTGAAACAAGTTACAGAACACATGCAATAATTTCTACATGGTATTTCAACTTTCTGCTCACACATAATATTTCTGTATGTGTGAGAACATGGATATATGTGCCATGCTTTTTTAAAGTGTCAGTGGATGACAACATTTTAACTTGAAGGCAAGAGGGAATACGAAAGCGGAGAAGAGGGAGGCCAAGGAAGATAGACCAACCATCAATGGGAATGTTAGGTGCTTATTCTCTGTGTCCTTATTCGGTTGATGGAGTCATGTACGTTACCTGTTTGCTTATTTATTTCTTATCAGTTAAACAACTTGTGGATTGGTGCAGGGTTTGGTAGAAAAGAAAGCTGAGAAGGGAAGGCAACACATACAAAGCTGTTAGCTAATCTCAAACTTCAAGTTATTGCTGTTTCATGTGCATGGTTTATGTGACAACTTAAGACAGTATTTTGCAAGACTTCTGATCCAACTGTACTCTGGATTTACCAATGCTGGTAGTTCATTGAATTTGGGGTGCCAGCTAAACTGAGTTGCTATTAGCATGACTACATGGAAGTTCCATCACTTTCATTAAACCTTAGCTGTTTACTTTATATGAAGGAAACTTAATCTAGCATGTTCCATACAGAAGCTTGCTTAGTTTTACTCTGTTTTTTTTTATGTACTCCCATCCAATAGTTTATCTTTGACTTCATGTTCATAGGATAACTCCCTATTCTTTTATAAAACTAAAGAAAGCGTTTTTACTGCGTTAAGTATATGTCTGTGCGATGATGAGGCTTTGGAGCTGGAATTTAGATGATATTCAGCTGATGTTCCTTTGAAAATGAGAAATTTGTGCTTTCAGGTACAGAAATGTATGCATATTCCAGACTTCTTAGCATTAAGAGTTAAGAAATTTGCATATATGCTCTTCTGGTCATTTTGAGCAATTACATAAACTAATCCTTCCTTCTTTGGCATGAAGCTTGTGAGGCCAATTCATTACAACTCCACTAGGACTTGAATATATTTTTCTGATTTTGCAACTTCTGGTTACCCTCAGAAGCTCCTAAAGAATTACCCCCTTTTCATTTGCTCTTCAGAAAGGCCACAAAGAAAGGCTTTTCAGAGAGTTTGACTTGTCTAGGATTCCCCTGCGTTCAAAATGGGCACTGGCCAATTCCCTGTAACCAGGCCTGATATGGTCTCAAACCTTAAAGCTGATCTCTCTTCTTCTTAGACTGAAATAATAGATGATAACTGGTAAGAATTGATTACATCATTCAACTTTCCTTTTCAGATTGCTTTGCTGTCATCGACTTCGATTTAAGTGAAGTTTATAGATTTCAACATGTCTCCATTAGTTTATTCACTTAGATCACCCCGGGATATTGTTATGGATGCCTTCATGGGTCAAACGTATCAGAGAAAGAGTAGCATTCAGAGGCAAATTAGGAGGCAGAATGGGGATTCAATTGAAGATCAACATCTGGTTGATTTGAGTAAAGTTCGCGACAGTTGAGATGTTTTATCTGCTGTATCTTTTCCTCCATATATTGAGGAACGTTAATTTAATCACACTTCTTTGTAAAGAAGAGATCGAAGGAAGGAGTCCTTACCAACAAAAGGGTCCTCAAAGAAAGGCAGGAACAGCAGTAAAGAGTCTACCTTTCTGAAGGATTTCGCCGTGTGCAGACCCTTGACAAGATCCTGGCACGGGCACAACAGATTTTTTGTTTAAACGCTAATTAAAATAGAAAAGAATCAAATTATGGAAGTAGTCACCTATTAAATTAATCACCTTTCTTGGCTTAGACAATTTGAGTTATGCCTTTTAAGGAGACTTAGAGTCAATGCTCCAGTTGTCTGTTTAACTTCTTGTTGCTTGCAAAGACTAGCACAGGAGTCCATGGATCATCTGTTTGTTTCTTGTCCGCACTAGCATCTTCAACATATAGGGACGGGACAAGACAGGACAGGACAGGACAGGAGAGAACAAGAATTGATGACAGTTAGATGTTTGGTTGCGGTGGACAGAACAGAGAAAATTGTTTTCGTCCTGTGGACAGAAATGTGTTTGGTT
>JANIJH010000223.1:1545974-1556059 GCA_024520975.1 Erythroxylum areolatum
TCAAAGGCACAAAATTTGAGCTTCAAACTTAACTCCATGCCGGCCTTGTTGGGTTAAACTTTTCTCCCAAACATCTGAAAAGTCTCTGTTAGTCGACAAGGTAGGGATTTTGTTCTGTTAAATGGCTCAAAACACAAAATCAATTCCATTCCAATTTGGTCTTCTCAGTTTTGATATCTTGACTTGGTCTAGATGTGTGGAAATTATGTCTGTCAACCTGTTGATAGTTTTAGACTGGTTTAATGTTCTCTATGTACAAATTCCATGAACTAGCTTTGTTTATGGCACCTATTACATGTGCAGATCTGCAGATTTATCCTAATCAACTTGATTTAGTCTCAGTTTTCAGACTTGCGAGGTCGGTTGATGAATTATTGCAGAATAATGCCCGAGCTGGTTCCGGCGTTATCAATACCAACTTTCTTCACTTTCCAAATACCAAGTTCTTCTTTGCCATGTCTATGTATTTGGGATTACAAGGTCCAAGATGCAAATGGAAAGAGTTGAACCAGTCAAATCAACATGGCAGCTAACTTCCGACCAAGTGCTACCGCTTAACAACTCTTAAGGGAGAAGATTTGTCTTTTTATAAGAAATAACATCCAAATTAATCATTGGACCTTTTTTTCAATAAAAGATTCTCTAAACTTGAGTCATCAAAACTTGTAAGACATAATTAAAGAGGAGAAACTATATTTTATCATAAACTTTGATCTCTTATTTGTCAAAAAGATTTTGTTTCATGAAATTCAACCTCTGATTGGTTAAATTAAAAAACCTAGATGGAACTTTCAGAAGTTGGCATCATATGCAATTCCTTTAGACTCGTTTGATCATTCCAGGTATGGAAAAAGAATACTAAATGGAGAATATAGGAATAGTCTACTGATAAGGAATCTCCAGTTGACATGTTCAAAGAAGCTAATGAACTAACTGACCACTATTAATGCATCAACTTTGTAGACTTTATTGATTTATTCAGGCCGGCCAAGTTTCAATGTCTAGATAATTGAGGGTGGAAGTCAGCATAAACCTTCCATTATCTATAATTGTTGACTGAGACTTTGCTTATTGACTATGTGCTCTAGACAGAGACATATAAGCTTTTCCTGCCCTGGAAATTGCAGTTTTTCTAAGTAGAGGATGGTTTTGAAGTTCTTCATTTTCTCTTCTGCTCAGGACAATATTGTATTGTTCATTCCATCTTAACTCTGTTGTGTCATAGTATGCTTGTAATCTTCTTGTGGATTACAATCTATACAGAATGGTTTTTGTTCAATGGCTATATCAACTTTGTTTCCTGCTTTTTGTAGTGCTGCTTCCATTTCCCACCAGATCACAGAGTCACAGTAACTTTTCTTTGGGATCATATCTCACTGCTTCTTCAAATGATAACTCCAGTTGGGTGTCTCCATCTGGTGATTTTGCTTTTGGATTCCAACAAATAGATCCTGATGGTTTTTTGTTAGCTATATGGTTTAATAAAATTCCTGAGAAAACTATAGTTTGGTCAGCTAACAGAAATAGTCTAGTTCGAGTAGGATCCAAAGTGCAGCTCACAGCAGATGGCCTGTTAGTCCTCAGAGACCAATCAGACACACAAGTATGGATTGCCAACTCTGTTGGATCAGGAGTTGCCTATGCAGCCATGCTTGATAGTGGAAACTTTGTACTCAGGAGCACGGCTTCTATCAACTTGTGGGAAAGTTTTTCTCAACCAACAGATACCATTTTGCCCTTGCAGACTATGAACAAAGGTATCGAACTCGTTGCCCGTTATTCAGAAAGGAATTATTCAAATGGAAGATTCAAGTTTTCACTGCAAAATGATGGAAATCTGGTACTATACACCACAAGGTATCCTTTGGTTGACACTAATTTTGCTTACTGGTCTACTCAAACCATGGGCAGCGGTTTTCAAGTGATCTTCAACCAGTCAGGTTATATATACCTCACAGCAAGCAATGGTAGCATACTAAACTTTGTGTCTTCTAACCCATTGTCGATGCAAGATTTCTATCAGAGGGCAACTGTTGACTATGATGGGCCTTTCAGACATTATGTCTACCCCAGGAGTGCTTCTTCAAGTAGTGGAAGGTGGCCTATGGCCTGGACAACTTTGATGTTCATGCCATCAAATATCTGTCTGAGAATTGAATCACAAACAGGTAGTGGAGCTTGTGGTTTCAATAGCTACTGCACGTTAGGAAATGATTCGAAACCAATTTGTCAGTGCCTACCTGGCTATGTTTTCATTGACTCGCATGATGTTAGCAAAGGTTGCAAGCAGAACTTTGTTTCACAAAACTGTGATGGGGCATCCCAAGATGCTGAGCAGTTTGAGTTTGTTGAGATGTCCAACACAGATTGGCCACAGTCCGACTACGAATATTTTCAATCGCAGAACGAGGATTGGTGTAGACAAGCTTGCTTGAGTGATTGTTTCTGTGATGTAGCCTTTTTCAGAGATGGGAATTGTTCGAAGAAGAAATTGCCTCTTTCAAATGGTAGAACTGATGATAGTGTCGGAGGAAAAGCCCTGATAAAGGTACAAAAGCCAAACTCCAAGATTGATACAGGCTCAGGTTCAAAGAAGAAAGATCAACCAACTCTGATCATCACTGGATCTGTGCTTCTAGGTAGCTCCATCCTTCTAAATGCTCTCTTACTGATAGCAATCTTCATTTTCTTGTCTCGAGCAAAGCATCAGAAACCAAAAATAGTTCACACTTCCCAGATTGTGCCAGATTCAAGTCCAAGGAGCTTTAGTTACAATGAACTAGAAGCAGCTACATTAGGATTCAAGGAAAAACTGGGTAGCGGAGCTTTTGGAACTGTTTATAGAGGGGTTCTGCAAAATGACACCAAAGAAATTGTTGCGGTGAAGAAGTTGGAAAAGAAGGTGAATGAAGGTGAGCAGGAATTCAAGACTAAAGTGAACGCCATTGGCCGAACGAATCACAAAAATTTGGTAAAACTTCTAGGATTCTGCAATGAGGAACAACATCGTCTTCTGGTCTATGAATACATGAGCAATGGTTCTTTAGCTGATTTCCTGCTAGGAGGTTCAAGGCCAAACTGGTACAAAAGGATGCAAATTGTTTATGGAATAGCAAGAGGCCTCCTTTACCTCCATGAAGAATGCAGCACTCAGATCATACATTGTGACATCAAGCCTCAGAATATCCTTCTAGATGAGTCTTTGACAGCAAGAATCTCTGATTTTGGACTTGCCAAGCTTTTGAAGGCAGACCAGACTCGAACAACTACTGCCATCAGAGGAACCAAAGGATATGTAGCACCTGAATGGTTCAGGAACATGCCTGTTACTGTCAAAGTTGATGTCTACAGCTTTGGCATATTGCTTCTGGAGCTGGTTTGTTGTCGGAGGAACGTGGAACTCGATCTGAAAGAAGAACGTCAGACATTACTTGTAGATTGGGCTTATGATTGTTATCAGGCAGGAGCATTGAATCTGCTGGTGAAGGAAGATGAGGAGGCATTGGATGACATGAAAAGGGTGGAGAAATTTGTGATGGTTGCAATCTGGTGCGTTCAGGAGGATCCATCTTTACGACCTACGATGAAGAAAGTGGTGGCAATGCTTGAAGGTGCTGCTCCAGTCTCCATTCCTCCAGATCCTGCATCAATTCTCAGCACAATCTAACTCATTCCACATCTATTTATTACATTTGATGGGAATTCAGAAAGCAAGATAGTCATATTCTCAGCTTCCTCCTACAAAAAACTTCACCTTATACTTTGTTAAACAATCAATATTTCTTAGTTCTTATCAAGAATCAATTTCATGTCTTCTTTATCTCATTACCACATGCTCAATCAATCAGACACTTCATAACCACCTGTTGCCATCAGCTCCTAACTTTTATTCTTGTATATTTCTTCCCGACGAATGCATCTCGCATATCATTACTCCGCCTGGACAAAGAGCGTGAAGTTTATGGAGCCCCCAAAAAAATGGTGGGATTTATGATGTTCACATGAAGGAACATGCTCAACCATCAGGAATCTTGTGCAGCATTTCAGAACATGTAGATATAGTGAGAAATGCATGAATATATTATGAATATAAACTGGATTTATGATGTCTATGAAGTGTTACAAGAAAGTCAAGAGCTTGATATTGATTCTTATTCATGTTTTTCTTGGAATTGAGCATAATTAAATGTTGGGGTTGTTGGCTAGTTGTGGACAAGTCAAAGTGCTTGACAACTTCCATTCAATCTTTTTTTTCCTAAAATAAAGCAAACCAACAATTTGTCAAATTTAAATAATAATTTTACTAGAATTAACAATCTAGCTCGAAATTTGATCATATTCGAATTTTTTAAACCTTTTTTTAAGTTTGATTAATTTCAGACTTCTTACATTTTTTTTTAAGTTATTCAAGTTTTCAAATTTTTGAATCTAAAATATAAATTTTTTAAACTCGAATTTAACAGAAGCCTAATCAAGCAGAAATTTACTCATTATCTTCAAAGCATCAATACTAAACTCATGTTGTGTATACAATATAAATTATCTTAGGGTTAATTACAAACAAATGCCAGAATTTGCCCAATTTTGCAAGTGTAGCCCAAATATAAAAAAGTGATAAATAAATGTTTAAATTTTCAATTTTTTTAATTTTAGCCCAACGTTAATGTCTTCGTTAAGTTTTGTTGATGTAACTTGCTACATGATCCAAAAAATCCTAACTAATAATACACGTTAGCCAAAATTAACATAATTAATAAAGATTAATGAAATGATGTCATTTAATCATATAATTAAAACGACGTCTTTATTAAAAAATGACATAGTTTAATCCCTAAACCAGTTTACACATGGCTCTGTGCCCTCACCTTTTGTTTTCAATTTGTTATCCCGACACTCTCACCCTTTAGTTTTTGGTGGACTGCAATGCAAGACTAGCTTAGGACGTCGGTAGAACAAACTAAAAGCAAATGGTGAGAGAGTTGGGAGAGCAAACTAAAAACAAAGGGAACAAACTGAAAACGAATGGTGAAAGTATCGGGAGAACAAATTGAAAATGAAGGGTGAGAGTATCGGAGCTACGTAAATTGATTTAGGGGTTCAAGTGTGTTATTTTTTAAGAATAACGTCATTTTGATTATGTGATTTAATGGCATCGTTTTATTAATCTTTATTAGTTATGTTAATTTTTGCTTACGTGTACTATTATTTAGGAGTTTTTGGAGCACATGACAAACCACATCAGCAAAACTTAACAAAGACACTAACATCGGGCTATACTTAAAAAAATTAAAAATTAAATATTTATTTATCACTTTTTTAATTCAAGTTATAATTGTAAAATTAAGTAAAGTTTGAGATTTTTTGCGATTAACCCATTCTTTTATGAGTTAATAACTTAAAGTCAAGTAATATAATTGATCAAAGTAAGTAATAAGAAGCTTTTTAACACGAAATATGTCCTTTTTTCATTTATATAGAATTTTGACAAAATGTATAATCAATTCTTAAGATTTCTAATAAAAATTTAAGTAAACACCTAATATTTTAATTTAATGATGGACCTCTTTTTTTTTTCTTTTATGAAAAAGCTTGTCTCCCAATTGTACATATATTGTGATATTATTAATAAATTTTGTCTATAAAATTTATTCTGTAAGTTAATGTTAATATTAAGCGAAAATTTAAATAATTTCATAAAATTTTTATTTAACACTTAATAAAATTTAAATAATTTCATAAAATTTTTATATTTAACACTTAATAAAATTTAAATAATTTCATAAAATTTTTATATTTAACACTTAATATTAACATTAACTTCTATTTACCTTATGTATAAATCTTTTATGAGATTATAATAATAAATTGTAAAGCAAGCCCTCTCGATATTAATACTAATATAATGAATTTTTATATTTAACACTTGAAAATTTAAATAATTTCATAAAATTTTTATATTTAACACTTAATATTCACATTAACTTCTATTTACCTTATATATAAATCTTTTATGAGATTATAATAATAAATTGTAAAGCAGGGCCTCTCGATATTAATACTAATATAATATCAGTATCAATGAATATCAAATATCTTCTCAAATTACTTTTAAAGTCATAAAATAATCCCTCAATTTTTATATAATTAATATTTAGTCTTTCATTATGAATAAAAGTTTTAAAATATTAAAAATATTTGAAGTTTAACTCAATAACTTAATTTATTAAAATTAAGATAAAATATTTATTTTCTAAATATAATAACTATTAACTAAATTAAAAATCTTTAATCATTTTTTAATTTAACCCTTCAAATTTTTGTAATTTACAATTCATATAAGTCTTTACTCTTTTTTTTTTGGTACGTTGGGTTGTCACTCATTAAATGTATATATAAACAAAGGGACAGCAGACCAAGTCATAAGCAAGGCATGAAGTTATTAAATGAAGATGTAATGTACTATGGATACTATAGATAAGTACATGTCTCTTAATTAGGTCTATCTCTATAATGGTTGTTATTATACTTTAATTAGCAACCAACATGTCAAATTATAATTGTGAGTAAAAGAGAGAAACTTTTTATAATTTAAGTAATTTTATAAAATTACTTTATAAAATTAATAATTATTATCTTAAATACATGCGGTATAACTTTTATTTTTCAGAAGAATTTTCTGAAAGAGATAGAACTTTAAAGTAACTAATAAAAGTTGTTCGTTTATGATTAGAATGTCACAAATTCGAATAACAGAAATAATCTCTTTGTAAAAAAAATACAAGGAGAAGATTATCTATATTGATGACCCTCTGTAGATCCTCACAAAGCAGGAAATCTCTTGAACCGGATATGTTAATTTTTTCTCAAACTTCACATTTCAGCGGGATTCGTAGTGATTGTTGTTTGTTGTTTGTTGTGTTGTTTGCTGATAAGAAATTTTCTGAAAAATAAAAATTATAAAAAATTAATGAATTTTAAAGAGTATAATTAAAAGAAGTTTCATTTTTTAATGATAAATTGATAATTTCTGACCTACTAGTCGGGTGTTGGAACTAAGCTAAGCTTACACATAAGACGTCCACTTGCTCTTAACTCATCCAATGAATCACATTGCCCTTGAAACAAGTTTTCTCTCAACACTCAACAAAATGACAGGGAGAGAGAGAGATTAACATTTCAACTAAGTGCAGTATACAGAGTCCCAGACAGACTGCATAGCCAATCAAAAAATATCTATTCACTCTTAGCTCCCATCTTCCCGTCCGACTCTCTGTGTCTTTCACTTGGCCATGGCCTTTGTGGGGTTGCTTCTATAAAAGTACCTTATTTTATCCAAATCCTTGTCATATTGGAATCTCAAATGTTTTCCTGATCTGGGTATTGAGTTTCTTCTTTAGATCATAGTTATTATAGCCTTCAAAAATCTTGTCTTTTTTTGTCACTTTCTGAGAAACAGCCTATCTGGGCCTTGGTCTGCTCTGAGTTTTGGTTGCTTTCTTTAACAGATTCAAAGCAATGGACTTGTTGAAGATTCAAACAGCTTTTGTTCTTTACCAGGTTAGTTTCTCTTCTTTGTTATGTTCCTTTTTGTGTGCTTTGTTGCTTTTAGTATTTCTTAGATTTCAAAGCTGAAACTTGTTGCTTTCATTTCATGTTTAGCACAAACTCTACAACTTTCATATACAAAAGAACAGAAAGTTTGGAACATTTTATGGATCTAGCTATAGATTACAAGAAGCTGTTGTATCATTGAAGAAGATGTGATTCTGGCTTCTGTTCCGTGATTTCTGAACGTCAAATCTACAAACCTTACTTCAGCTTCTATTTAGATTTGCTTTCTCTCTCGATTTCACCGTATCTGTGAATTGATCGTTTCTTTCAACTGTTTTGCTAATCTCTTATTTTCTTTGTTGCCCATCTTTGAGTGTGAAAATACATGATTTTGTTCTTAATAAATTTACTAGTAAGGGTTGAGAAAGTAATAACTGTGCTATTTGAAGTTCAATTACCATATTCTGAGCATAAATTTATAAGAAAATGTCGAATTCTGCGATTTTTCTCTGTTTACAAGCAGAAAGATTCTTTCTTTTAACAGATTCAGATCTTTTGATGGTCTCCTGATGTACTTCTAGATGATGGGAAACTACAGTTGCACTCTTTTATTGATATCTGGTTTCAGGTAGATGTTCTTGTTTATGAAAAGAAGAGCACTTGAACCAGTTGCCCTGGAACTTAATTGCGTAATCAAGCAGCTTCATTTATGCAAAATACTGTTCTTTTAAGCAGTTGACGTGGATAATAATCTAATCCTTTTGAGATTGATAATTAGAGAAGCATTTTGCTTACAAATGATTCCCTGAGATCTGCTTAATCAACTGTTTGGGCTATTTGTTTTCTGTTTTTGCAGAAAGAGTCTTCATTTATGTGAGTTGTTTCTGCAAAACATAAGTTATGGGTAGAGGTAGAGGAAAGGGAAAGAGGTCATCTGTTATGAATCATGACGATACAGGAAGTGGTGAGGAAGAAAAGATTCCTGCGCAGAAGCGAAGGGGAAGGCCGCAAAAGCCACTAAAGGATGACATTGATGAAGAAGAAGTTGGAAATGTGGAAGATGAAGATTGTCAGAATGGAAGAGATGGTACCATAAGCAAAGAGATAAAAGTTGCAGCAGTGGCTGAAAATGGAAAGAAGAGAAAGAGGTACTCACAATCAAAGGAGAAAGCAGATACTGTAAAGGAAGAAAATGATGTTGGAACCAGGTCAAGTACTGATGATTCTACCAAGTCTAATGGATTTCGACACAATGGAAGTCGGAGAAAAAGTACGCCTCGTCGAGCTGCTGAGGCGGGTGTGGAATGCAAGTGAGAAATTGGCTTCTAGGGTGGCTTTTTAACTTTTGATACACTACATAATTTACTGAGTTATAGTGCCAGGACCAGTAAACCCCTAATCGAATTGTTTTCAGTTCATTATTTGATTATCATTTTGGCAATTCTCTCTTACTAATCTCTTTTTGCTTGAATTGAGAGTTTGTACTGTTTCTACTGCTGTAATTTTTTATAATGCTATTCAGGTTTACAGTTTCACTCTGGTCCCATATTTTGTGTTCTGCATAATATGTTTAGTTCTGTTGATTTGTTCATTAATTCGTTAGATCTGTATCAGTTTTAATCGCTAAAAATCAGCAATTTTTCATGGTCTGCAATACTGCTTATAAGTTGAATTTACATGTACCGTTCTTTTGAACTCTAGTTGATCATAAAAGGTAGGGAAGTCAGTTCTACTTTCTCAATTTCTATAGTTATGTATCTTAGCGAATTCAGTTTGTTGTAACAATTTATCTAGCTGCTTAGAGTTGATCGACTCGAATTTTTGGTGATGGATATCACTTGTTGGCTTGTGATTTGGATCTGCATTTTCTGCTATTGATTCATTCAACCCTTTGTCGCCTTTTCCACTGCTTGATCCCTTGTAAAACCAGTTTATTCATTCATGGTTTCCAAATGTTTGGCATCATTTTTCTGTCTGGATTGCTAGTTAAACATGAGAATTCAAAGAAATTTGAAGTTGGTGAGATAGAAAAGTTTACTGGAACGTCCTGATTAGAAGTGTCTGAGGTTATTGCCATATGTGCATTGTAATTATGCCCTTATCTCGAACTGTTGAATAGAAGTTTGAAATGGAACATGAAGGTAAGTAATGCTAGTTTCCATTTCCTGAATCCCGGTCGGAACGGATAAGAATTGATGGAGATTGAATTTGAAGTAGGTTCGTCGGACCGTTTTCAGGTCTGCAGGCCTGCAAAATCGACTAGTTAGAATGTCATCGGACTGTCTTCAGGCCTGCCAAATCAATTGGTCTGAGGGTCGGGGTTGTTCCGGAGAAAAACATGCCCTGATGCTCAAGTTAGTGAGTAAAGAGCATTAGTGTAAAGAAATTTCTAATTGAACTTAATGATAGTAGTTATGACAATTTAGTAGTTATGACAATTTAATTTGGAGTATCTCCTGTTAGTAAGGTCTACTGTGCATATATTGTTTCCATATATAGGATTATTAATTGTAAATATCTTTGTAATTATTCTG
>JANIJH010000223.1:1574165-1585564 GCA_024520975.1 Erythroxylum areolatum
GATATGGGTGAGGCATCCTATGTGATAGGAATAGAAATATTCCGAGATAGATCACAAGGATTGTTAGGATTGTCTCAGAAAGGATATATCGAGAAAGTATTAGAAAGATTTCAAATGGAAAAATGCTCCGCAGGGATAGTTTCAATTCAGAAAGGGAACAAATTTAGTCTAATGCAATGTCCACGAAACGATTTGGAACGTAAGGACATGGAGTCTATTCCTTATGTATCAATAGTTGAGAGCTTAATGTATGCTGAAACATGCACTAGGCCAGATATCAGTTTTGCTGTTGGAATGCTAGGACGATATCAAAGTAATCCTGGCTTGGATTACTGGAAAGCTGCAAAAAAAATCCTTAGATACTTACAAGACGCCAAGGACTATATGCTTACATATAGAAAATCAACTCATCTTGAAGTGATAGGTTACTCGGATTCAGACTATGCCAATTATATAGACTCATGAAAATCTACATTCAGCTACATGTTCCTATTAGCTGGAGCAGTAGTTTCATGGAAAAGTGAAAAGTAGTCCGTCATTGCTACTTCCACTATAGAGGCAAAATTTGTAGCGTGCTTTGAGGCTACGGTTCATGGATTGTAATTGCGTAACTTTATCTTAGGTCTTGGTCTTGTCGATAGTATTACCAGACCGTTAAGAATTTATTGTGATAATTCCGTAGCCATATTCTTCTCTAAGAGTGACAAATATTCAAAGGATACGAAACACATAGATTTGAAGTATTTGTCTGTAAAAGAAGAAGTAGAAAAACATAAAGTGTCAATTGAGCATATTGGTACTGATCTCATGATAACGGATCCGCTAACGAAAGGCTTACCACCCAAAACATTTATTGGTCATGTCGAAAGTATGGGTCTTATAGATAAGTCCTTGTTAGTATAGTATTCAGATATGTGTATATACATATCATTGTCTTGCTCGAATTGTTATGACACTTGTTGAATTCAATTGCAGTCTTATGTTTTTGCTCACTTATTGGTTATCCATATTATGTTGTATACAATAATTATTATTTATGAGATACCAATTATCGCATTACCCACTTAAAGTCTGTTGAGTTGAGTTGATTCTGTAATACATGGAAGAAATCAGATTATATAACTTGTAACCGTCATGATCCCATCAGCTTAATTCAGTTAAGGATGACTTGATCTATTCCATGTATTGTGTGCACTTAAAGTTTTATTATTCGATCATTAAGTCGTAACATGGGCCAAGTGGGAGATTGTTAGACTATTTTATGTCCCATGTCACTTATATATTTGAGTCCAATAAAAGCATCCAAGATAATGGTTATTGGGTATTATCGAATGAATCTAAAATGGGTCAAAGACCCTTTTTCTCTCTCTTCCAATTACCAAAGGATATGTCCGCTGGTAAGACTATATAAGTTGAAACAACTTATAAAATCATAATCATTCTGAACATTGAAGAATTCTCTAACGGAAGAAGACGAGAGGAAATAAATACATTCAACCAAATCATTATCACGACAAACAATTATGGATATGGATACGCAAACAATAATTCGATCCGATAAATAATTTACACCAAGCACCCCCTAAGTCTATTCTCAAACAATCAAAAATTTTGGAGTTGAGTACATACAAGAAAAATAAAAGAAAAAACACAGTTTTGTCTTTGCTTATGCTATCTTTGAGCATTGTTTGACTTCCGAGCCGGTGTCTCCTTAGGGAAAGACAATGTTTCATGTCTTGTCTTTCTATAGTTTGTGTGTTCTCTTCTTTCATACGACATTATTAAAACGTTCTTCAATTATCACTAGTTGTTTCCATCATGCCATTAATGCACCGAACCTTAGACTTTTATTCATATGGTGATTGTATTGCTAAGTACTTATTGCTCATGAGTGGTTTGCTTTGTTATATTTAAAATACCTCTACTTCATCTCCAGGGATAGCAAATTAGGTTCAACGTGACTCGATGCTCGGTTACAAGCTTGCTGTGTTATATTTAGGAAATTCTGCTACTTTGTTATATTTAGAGACTTATGTTTAACTTTATATTTAATAATAGAAAATTTGTTCGGTTCTAATTGATTTATAATAAATCAAATCCGATTTGTTGAGTTAGAGTTTGGCCTTAGTAATTTTTTTGATCAATTAATCATGATATATTAATTAATCGGGTTTAAAATTGACCTGATATGAAGTCAACATATTAAATTAGGTCTCATCGAAGAGTGGAAAAAATACACTCAGGGTAAACTTAAAATTATGTGATGAAAATTGTTAATAACTTTAAATTTTAATTTTTTTTATTATTTTTCATATTTGAAAAAGATGACTAATTTATATATGTTCTGTCTTTTGAATTGATCCATACAATTCTTTACATGTTTTCTTTGTTAAAAGCTTTATATTAATAATATCTTCATTTTTTATTTAAATTTTCAACAATTTTACAATATAGCAGTAAAAGTTTTCTTGTAAAATTGTATAAAATTTCGATTTTATTATTTTTTTGGCACGACGTTTTATTAGATAACGTACATAATTGCCTAATTATATTTTCAATATTTAAATAAATTCAATAAAATTGAATTAGATAGAACCCGAATAACTTTTTTTAGTAATATTCAATTGAACTAATAAATAATTGAAATAAAAATACTAAATTAAAAAAATTAACATATAGGAAAAAATCCATTTGATTTCCTCGTCTAAAATTTTCTTCAACTTTTTGTTTCAAATGCAAAACATTTTCAATGACTTCTTGCTTTTTACTAAATAATTTAGCTTCTCTTATCATGCCCTTTCATTTCCCTAACTGCTCCAACAAACTATATTTTATCACTTTCTATCAAAAATTAAATTACCATTAGTATTGGCAAAATTGGCCCATTAATCTAGTTTAATCAGCCTAGCCTAAATCAAAGTCTAAAATTTTCATAAAATAATGCCATTTTTAATTTAAAAAATTTTATAAAAAAATCTGATCGGGCTTTGAATTGTCTAACCTTGATTAGGCTCAAATTAGAATCTAAAAACCTTGAATATGATCAAACTTCAGATCAACCCGGTTTGAACATTAAATTTCAGGTTGAACTCCAAGCTTGATCGTCGGTTGTCATCATTAATTGCCACCACAACCTCTGTACTCTTTTTTTACATGTCTACCTTGAACGTCTCCTTATAATTCTGATCAACCCATCTAATTTTACACTACAGAAGTCTAATTTGGAACAATTTTAGTTTCTTCCTAAAATTATGATCTCTAACATATATAAATACCAAGAAGAACATGCCTATCCTCTGGCCAAAAAACAAAACCATAATAAAAATGGCAATTCAAACCTCCTCCTTAATTCTTCTTCTACTCTTCAGTCTTGTCGTTGCACCATCTTATGGTGCTGGTTCATTTAAACGGACTGATTTTCCTGAAGGTTTTGTTTTTGGGACAGCATCATCTTCTTACCAGGTAAAAAGAAAAATAAATTTAAGATTAGTGATTAAGGTTTTTTTTAAATTTTCAGGAGAGTTAATTGACATAATTTTTTTTAATTTCTATATATATATAGTATGAAGGCGCAGTCAATGAAGGGGGCAAAGGACCAACATCATGGGATAATTTTACTCGGGGATATCCAGGTTTGAAAGTGCTTTGCAGAAATATCTTGTCTGAGTTTATCTTTACTTACGAAAATGGTGATAAGCGCTAGATGATTATCGCAGACTTAGTATATTCAAGCCACATTTGAAGATATTCTTTATAGTATAAATTATATATTTTGAGTTATTATTAATCTAATATGAACGTAATTATAAAAAAATGGGATTACAATTTAAAATTTTAATAATAATTGAGATATATATTAAGGTTGATTATACTAGAGCCTTTGTGATTTGATCTTTTTAAACAATTACTATTGACCTCATTATAATAATTATCATATTTTTAATTACCATAAAAATTACTCCTTGCTATTTTATTAATTTTCTATTCATCTAAAATTCTTATTAGAACTTATAAATTTTAATACTACCTTGTTTCAAAAAAAAAGAGATGAAAATTAATAGAATATGATAAACAAAGTGTATAATAATTAAATAATATTATAAAATTAAATAATAACTTTCAGATTATAAGAACTGAAATTACAAAAAAAAGGTTAAACTGCAGGAATTTCCAGTTGATTTAATCCATATAGTACTAAAATGGGTATAAATCCTTTTTTTTTTACATTAGCATTTCTTCCTCTCTTAGTTCAACTTTAAAATGAAAAAAATAAAAAAAAGAAAAGGCTCATATATATAAATTAAATCCTTAGGCATTCGATTTATGATTTTGATAAAATTTTTGTGTGTTAAAAGGAGAGAATCGATTATATATCACCATCAACATTTATTTGAAGTCCTGTTGAGGTATGGGATTTGGAGAGATTCGATAGTACGCAGTCTTACTCCTACTTAGTAAAGAGGTATGATGTGGAGCTTTAGATTAGAAAATTTATTTATTTATTGTGTTTTACTTTTATTAGGACTACAATGACGTTTTTATCCTTGTTTTTAGGTTGTAGGTCATTATAACTCATATAAAAACTTCTTTATTATATTAGGGAATGACCTTTTGCCTATTTTCAATAAAAAAAACTCTATTTCTCTTAAAGTTTTTGTCTACCTTTTGAGTTCTTTATAGATCTTGGATTAGATCTGCGTTTTCTGTGCTCTTAGATTAGAGTACTGCATTCTCACACTGCGTTAGGTGGTATCAGAGCCTTGAAAACCTAAGGTTTATTCATATGACAATGGCCAACACCAACGACAATATTCATGGGTTACCCAAAGTTTGGAAGTCAATTCGCAATATGGAACGGTAGTTGAAGTTGATTCAGGACCAGTTGTAAGCGTTGTTACGAGGAGAAAACACAAGAAGAATTGAGGAACTAGTTGTTAAGGAAGGTGACCCTGTAAGGCACCCTCAGATTCAAAATCTCGTGTCATGGAATCATGAAAATAGCTCTAGTGATGAGGACACGAAGACAAAGAGGAGACTATAAATATAAACTTGAGGTAGATATCTCATCTTTTAGCAAAGAATTAGATATTGAAGGCTTTCTTGATTGGTTAGCGGAGGTAGACATTATTTGATTATACGGAGATTCTAGAGGACAAGAAAGTGAAGTTGGTGGCCTACCATCTAAAAGGGGAGCTTTCGTATGGTGGGAGCAGTTGTGGGAGTCAAGAAGGAGAGAAGGGAGGAATCCGGTTTCTTCGTGGAGGAGGATGAAGCAGTTGCTTAGAGGGAAATTCTTACCGTCAGATTATGAGCAGTATATTTTTGACACCTATCAACAATGTCATCAAGGCGGTTGTAGCGTCCATGAATATACAACAGAGTTTTTAAAGTTGACAGCCTGCAACTAGTTGTTTGAATCTCAACCTCAACAAGCCTCGCACTACTTGAGAGGGCTGAGTTCGAATATAAGGGAGAAGATAGGATGGTGCTTACAGTGCAAAATGTGAGAAATTTAGCTATGAAAGCTGAATCTATACTGAATAAGAAGCAACGGGAGTTTAAGCGTTATTCAGGTGAGAAGAGTATAGGTGATAAAGGAAAAGAGGTGGTTACTGTAACCCCTACGAGGAGTAGTGTTGACAAGGAAGCACTAATGGCGGAAGCTCAAACAAATCAGCTCCAACAACTTCCAAACACACCAAGTCGTATACTAAACCAGCTCAATCAAAGTGTTACAGGTGCGATGAGCCAGGACACAAATCTAATGAGTATCCAAAAAGAAGAGTAATAAACATGGTGGAACAACAAGAAGAAGATGAAGAGGAAGTGTGTGGGCCTGAAGGTGATGGTTGGGAACAACAGGGAGAAGAGGATGAGGAGATGTATGTGTGTGTCGTCAGAAGACTGATGATATCCTGCAAAGAGCATGGTGATTTGCAAAGACATAAGCTCTTTCGCATGAGGTATTTGGTGCTAGGGAATTTATGGGAGTTGATCATTGATGGAGGGAGCCATAAAAATATTATTAGTGCAACTACTGTGAAAAAGTTCAAGTTGACTACCGAGCCACATCCAGATCCTTATAGCATTCGGTGGATCAAGGAGGTTGGACAGATTATGGTTAAAGAATGGTGTAAAGTTACTTTCTTTATTGGAAAGTATCAGGATGAGCACTATTGTAACATAGTAGAGATGGATGCATGTCAGATCCTATTAGGAAGACTATGGCAATTTGATGTAGATGTGATGCATTAGGGAAGGAAAAATACATATCATTTTGTAAAAGATGGCGTAAAGTATACTTTAGTACTTATCAGTGGCGCGAAGTCTCAAGGAAAGATTTAGAAACCTTTGTTACAGGTAGGGAATAAGCGAGACAAATTTATTAGTGAGATGAAGGAAACAAAAGAGGTACATCTGTTAATGGTTAAAGGGGAAAAGCTTGTAGAAAGCAAGCCCAAGCCTGTAGTACCTCAAGAAGTGCAATCTATATTGGAGGAGTTTGCAGAAGTGACTCCAGAGGACCTACCACAGGGATTACCGCCAATGCGTGATATTCAGCACCATATTGACTTGATTCCAGGAGTCAACTTGCCTAATCTACCTCATTATAGGATGAGCCCAAAAGAGAATGAGATTCTACAGGAGAAAGTAAAGGAGTTGATAAGTAAAGGCCATATTCGGGAGAGTATGAGTCTATGTTCAGTGCCAGTATTACTTATGCTAAACAAGGATAGGAGTTGGAGAATGTGCGTTGACAGTAGAACGTTCAACAAAACCACTATTAGCTATAAATTTCCTATTTCGAGACTTGATGATATGTTGAATTAGTTGAGTGGAACCATTATTTTCTCTAAAATTAATCTTCGAAGTGGATACCATCAAATAAGGATAAGGCTTAGAGATGAGTGGAAGACAACCTTCAAGACAAGGTATGGCTTATATAAGTGGTTGGTCATGCCTTTCAGATTATTTAACGCACCTAGCACTTTTATGCATCTTATGAATCAGGTGTTGCGACATTTCATCAGTAAGTTTGTGATTGTTTATTTTGATGATATTCTTATCTATAATAGATCTATTGAAGAGCATGTGGGATATTGAAGGCATGTATTGGAGGCCTTAAGAGAAAATCAATTATATGCCAACTTGAAGAAATGCCTATTTATGTTGGAGAATTTGCTATTCCTTGGATATGTTGTGGGAAAAGATAGCATCTGAGTGGATGAAGATAAGGTAAAGGCCATTAGAAATTGGCCTACACCGAGAATCGTTGTAGATGTGAGGAGTTTTCATGGTTTGGCAACGTTCTATAGGAGATTTATTAAGCATTTCAATAACATTGTAGCTCTTATTACAGACTGTTTGAAGAAAGAGAAGTTTAGATAGGAAGAAGAGCAAGAACAAAGCTTCATCCTTATCAAGGAAAAACTGTGTACAACACTAATCCAAGCCTTACCAGAGTTTGAAAAGTTATTTGAAATAAAGTGTGATGTGAGTGGGATAGGTATTGGGGCAGTATTATCCCCAGAGAAAAGGCCTATGGCATACTTCAGTGAAAAACTAAGCGAGGCAAGGCAAAAATAGGCTACCTATGATAAGGAGTTATACACCATTGTAAAGGCTTTGAAGACATAGGAGCACTACTTAATTTGAAAGGAGTTTATTCTTTATACCAATCACCAAGCATTGAAGTATTTGGGAAGTCAGAAGCAGTTGAGGACTAAGATGCATACTAGATGGTCAACTTAGATTGACAAGTTTTCCTATAAACTTGTCCATAAAGCTGGGAGAAACAATGTAGTGGCAGATGCGTTGAGTCGACGAGTAGCCATGATCAGAACGCTAACAGTTGAGATTGAAGGTTTCGAATACTTGAAAGACTTATATGTTGCCAATGAAGACTTTAAAGGAATATGGCAAACTTGTCAAGGAGAGAAGCCATATAAAGACTACCACATTCATGATGGGTTCCTTGTGAGAGGTAACCAACTATGCCTCCCGCGGACATCAACTAGGGAGAAGATAATTAGAGACTTACACAGATGAGGGTTAGCTAGACACTTAGGCAGAGATCAGACACTTGAGGGGGTACGTAAAAGGTATTTTTGGCCTAAATTAAAGAGAGACGTTGTTTCTATTGTTTATAGGTGCCATTGCCAAACTTATAAAAATCACGCATCAAACGTGGGTTTATACATGCCATTACTTGTGCCTGACAATATTTGGGAAGTCCTTTCTATAGACTTTGTACTGGGTTTACCAAGAACGCAAAGGGGCGTGCATTTAGTTTTCGTGGTGGTTAATAGATTCTCTAAGATGATGCACTTTTTACCTTATAAGAAGACAATAGATGCGACAGTCATTGCTAAGCTATTTTTCTAAGAAGTGGTGAAGCTCTATGGGGTTCCAAAATCAATTATCTCTGATAGAGACACTAAGTTTTTGAGTCATTTCTGGAGAACTTTATGAAGTATGTTTGATTCATCCTTGAACTATAGTAGCACAGCTCACCCACAGACCGATAGATAGACTGAAGTGGTAAATAGGACTCTGGAAAATTTAGTATGAAGTATTTGTTGTGATAAGCAGAAGAATTGGGATTTTCTTATTGCACAAGCTGAGTTTGTCTACAACAATGCTATCCATAACTCTATCGGTCGATCTCCATTCTCCGTGGTTTACACTAAGGTACCAAATCTTGCACTAAACCTTATTCAGTTACCTAAAAATGTTAACATCCATACGAAAGCAGCTAAGGTTGCTAAAGAAACCCAAGAAATACAAGTTGAGGTGAAGGAAAGACATGAAAAAGCTAACACGAAGTATAAGACTAATGTGGACCCACATAGAAAGAATCAAGTGTTTGAGGTGGAGATGAAGTAATGGTGTTTATGAACAAGAAGCGGATTACTGAACATCATCACAAGTTAAAGGCCAATAAGTATGGTCCATTCAAGATCGTGAAGAAAATTAATGACAATGCATATGTCATTCAGTTACCTTCGTAGATGGATAATATCAACCCAACCTTTAATGTTGCAGATATTTATCCCAACTTACCGGAGTGCAAGTTAGGTTATCCAAAGCATAACTCGAGGTTGAGTTCTTTACAAGTGGAGGGAACTGACTCGGAGCTTTATATTAGAAAATCTATTTATTTATTTTATTTTAATTTTATTAGGACTACAAGAACAATTTTTTCCTTGTTATTAGGTTCTAGATCATTATAACTCATATAAATACTTCTTTATTGTATTGTAGAAGGAACTTTTGCCTATTTTCAATCAAAATACTCTATTTTTCTTAAAGTTTTCGTCTACCTTTTGAGTTCTTAATAAATCTTAGATTAGATCTGCGTTTTCTGTACTATTAAATTAGAGTATTGCGTTTCTGCATTGCATTAGGCTGTTTCTGATAGAATATTATTTTCCTTCATCTATGTATAAAATTATTATGATGATTCTTCTAAATTATAATTTTATTTTTTAATTATTTTCAATTGTAAATGTTGACATTACAGAGAGAATAAAGGATCATACAAATACAGATGTGGCTCCTGATTTTTATCATCGCTACAAGGTATAGTATAAAATAATAATTTGGTTCTCTAAATTAGGCATAATGGTCCATTTTTTGGGAATTTTCAATTATTAAACAGATGGATTATACTTGATTTATTTTATTTCAAAACAATTTTAACCAATACATATTTTTATTTAGAAAATTGCACTATTTTTATTTGTTAAAAAGCATAACTCTATCATTTATGAATAGTTCGCACTCTTAAAATAATTATACTTTTTCATGATACATACCTTTTGCATTAACATTAGATAATTAATTTCACATTCTGTTGTTTACTTTGTTATAGGAAGATGTTGCTCTGATGAAAAATATGGGATTAGATGCATTCAGATTTTCAATTTCATGGGCAAGAATACTTCCAAGTATGTATAGATATTTTAGAGATAATGATCATAATTAATTTCTCAATCTTAAATAATAATAATTACTGAAAATATCAATTAGTTTTGTGAATTTTTTTGAGGCTATAAACGAAAATTCGAAATTAAATTATTGCTTTTATAATTTCTACAAAATGATTAATAATTCATTATCACAAATTTATTACCGATTATGTCTCATTTTCTTCTTTTACTTAAAATGTTTTTTTTTTATTATTCAGAAGGAAAGCCAAGTGGAGGAGTCAACAAAGAAGGAATCCAATTTTATAACAACCTCATAAATGAGCTCCTAGCAAATGGTACCTATGCTTTAATCTAATAAATGATATTTATGGAAAAAAAAACTTATCCAATTTTGATTTTTTTTCTATCTACGTACTAATATCTGGCAGGGATAAAACCTTTTGTCACTCTCTTTCATTGGGATCTTCCACAAGCTTTGGAGGATGAATATGGAGGTTTCTTGAATGCTAAGATTGTGTAAGTTACCTTGTACTATCTCCCAAACTTGAGCTAGTTTAAGTTCACAAGTCACACTTTCTGTTTTGATATAGTGTAAGAAAAGTTCTAATACCATCATCAATCAATCATGGATTACAATTACAATTGTGATCGTAATATTGTGTTTGTGGTTGGTCCGTTATTGTAACGTATTGCAAATCGGATCATTTAAAATTACACTCGCATCATCCATAATTTTCTGTTCCATCAATGATTTGACGATATATACTTGAATTTGATAGAATTATAAGGTGATGAATGTTTATATATATTTAAGAATGACAAAAAGTTGGGCTAGGTTTAGACTCTTTTTTTTTTTGTACTTGCGAGTGGTTTGGAACTTGAACAAGTTCGAGCCGGATCGAAAAGCTTGAAGTTCGATCTAGTTTCCTAAGTCAAATTTTGTTTCACTCATTTTTTTAAAAAAAGCATATGCTGATTGGAATGTTCATTATACAGGGAAGATTTTCGTAATTATTCTGATATATGCTTCAAAGAATTTGGTGATAGAGTGAAGAACTGGTTAACAATAAATGAACCAACCACTTTCACTTTACAAGGCTATGCCACTGGTGTTCAAGCACCTGGTAGATGTACACAATTACCACCAAGAACTGCCAACTGTACAGAAGGTGATTCAGGAACTGAGCCATACATTGTAGGTCACAACATCCTTCTTGCTCATGCAGCTGCTGTCAAATTGTACAGAGAACAATATCAGGTTCAACACATTTTTATATATCTTTTATTGTTCTAATCCATTAAATCATTTTTATGCTCTTGGAATCAGTTTAGGGTTTTGCAAAATATATCAAATTTGAATTTATTGCAGAAAACTCAACAAGGTCAAATAGCACTCACTCTAGTATCAGATTGGTTTGTACCAAAAACTGATTCTGAAGCTGACAAAATAGCTGCAGAAAGAATGGT
>JANIJH010000223.1:1621235-1634146 GCA_024520975.1 Erythroxylum areolatum
AAATGAAAATAATTGAGTTGTGGTGTCTTTTACTGTGTATTTTTTGTATTGCTTTCATGAATGTCATTACAAATACATAAAAGGGAAAACAACACCGCACAGACAACACAATCATGCAATATTATTATCACAAATAAAACAACTATGATGTACAGCAGAAATCAATAAGGCAACATCCATGGCTCTAATACCAATTATAAGATCATTTATGGATCGATTCATTTTGCGTACCTGTATTTATGATTGTTTGTCGTTAGATTTTGATTTGCTTGAACGAATTTTATTTCCTCTCGTCTTCTTCCGTTAGAGAATTCTTCAATGGTTTAGAATGTTTTTCATTCAATAAGTTTTTTCAACTTATATAGCATCACCAACGAACATGTCCTTTGGTAAGTGGAAGAGAGAGAAAAAGGGTCTTTGACCCATTTGAGACCTATTCTATAATACTCAATAATCATTATCTTGAGTACTTTTCATTATACTCAAATTTATAAGTGACATGGGACATAAAATAGTCTAACATATTTTTCTTAAAAAAAGCTTTTGCAGTAAAAAAAATTCTTATTTACCCTCCAAAAGTTTAACCAAACAGGCACTAAAACTTTTCCCTGTAATAGAAGGCAGTATCTTCACTTGTCAAGTTAAAAGTAATTACTTCAAGATTAAATGTGTAATTCGTATCTTAACATTTAATAAGATGTATAAGTAAGTTATTATTGTTATTATTGATATTATTTTGTACATTAACGTTATTAAAATGATACTTATTGTACTTTAAATAAGATATAAAACTGGAAAAAATGGTAAAATTTTACTTAAACCTTTTATGAAATAATTGAGTGTAAATCGCATCCTTAATTAAAGTATAACGAAATCGCTTTTAAAATATAAAAATAACAAGTTTAACTACAACGTTTATATTTAAATACAATTTAGACTTAATAATTTGAGGTGTTTAAATGAAACGTCACGTTTTAAAAACGTTTAAATTGAACAATTTATATATAAAAAACGTACAGTATCATTGTCAATCTTCGGTCGAATTATTAATCATATGATATGAATATATTATTTTTTAATAAATTTTTATGAGCCCTACAATGTCACATGTGTATCACTGTAACTTATGTGACTTTGGATAATCCCCCATCTTTATGCTTTCCTATATAGAAGACACCGGCACCAAGTTGTTCACTTTCCTGTATTTGTTAAACCATTGTAGCTTATATGGGCTTGGATACCTTGCGGTAGGCCAATTAAACTTCTCTAAATAGTAATGTTAACTACATTAATACAACTCTCTTCAGCCATCTATATACTATATATTGTATTATGAATGTAACATATATTACCAAAGATGATCTCCCTTTACTTCTTTAACTCATTCTTTCTTAACATGAAAACTAATCGGTCTCCTAGTAATAAAGTCACTATCACTAGAGTCATCAAGTTGGCATAAATGTCTTCTCATGTAGTTCATTTCTATCTATAGTATGGGGTATTTTTTTTATCTTTATATTACCCAAATTTCGATCCACGCTATCTTCTTCTTTATGATCCCTCCTAGGTTTATCTTCACATCAAACTTCTCTTTTAGGCCTAAGTCTATCCTCTCCAACCTTAAGAGATATATCAACCTCGTCAAGACTTAGACCATCATCAATGGAAGAGTGGGATTGCCCCGAGTAGACCTCTTCTCTTTTAGAACTCAATATCTTTCCCCCTTTATAATGATGCAAGTTGATGAGATTGCATCACTAGCACGTCTTTCACCACGTTATGCATTATGTTCCATTTCTCAATTTGTTGTTGAGCCTGAAAGAAGAACATATATTACTTTTCTTCCTTCAACATCTTTGAAAGTCATTTAAAATTTGATAAAAGGTTAGTAAGACATTCCCTTGCATTAATACTCTCAAACATGATAAACTACTCGTATTTCACTCTTTACTCGACTTTTTTCAATATTAATCTCACAGTCTCTTAATTTTTTTAAAAACTCTGTGCTCACTTAATATTTTTTTTTAGAAATTAAAACTCAAATAAGAATTCAACCTTTTAAATTTCAAAAATTTAAGAGCTATTGATAAAGAAGTGAAAATAACTTATAGATTAAGCAAGAGATACAGTTAAATAAAATAAGGAAGGACTAGTGAGATAAAATATATTTTGGAATGCTATTTTCCTTCTATTCTGTTCTTTTCTTTACTTCGATAAACTAATATTAATAAAAATGATAAGGTTTTCGAGATAAATTTGATATAAAAGCAAAGAATTGAACAAAGAAAATCTTCAAGGCAAGAAGAAATATATACAAATATATATAAATCCTTCAAACAAAATAATGATAAATTTTTTTATTTAAAAATAAAAATATGATATGATAGAATGAAAGGAAATTAAAAGAAACACAATTTTTTCTCCTTTTTTTGTCAAGAAATTGATTGAAATTTAAATGATTCGAAAACAAAAAATAATCATGTCACTAACAATTTTTAATTAATAGAAATAAATATTTTTTATTTTTACAATAAATTATAAAAAACACTTAATCTTATGTGTGTATTTGAGTGTATATATATATATTGGTTGGATACCACTTATGGCTAAGAAAAGGAAGTTAAGTCTAGTTAAAGTTAAATTGGTAATATAAGAAGTTAAAGAGGTATCAGATCATCATAAAATTAATTAAAATTTAAATAAAATTTAAAAATTTAAAATATAATTAAAAAGAATTGTTTTTATTTATTGAAGAATTTAAAATTTAGTTGAAAATAATATTATTAAATAAAAATTAATTGATATATTTTAGCTTATAAAAATTTATTTATTTACAAATTGACTGATTAATTAATCCCCTTTTTAATAACAATAATTTATTAAAATAAATTAAATTAAAAATTAATAATCGAATAAAAAGTCAAACATTTCAATTTTTGTGAAGTGACGCGTAATACAATGAAAAAAGAAAAGCTTTACACTTGTTAAGATTTGCTTCTGGACTATACATGATCACCAACTAAGGTCCGTTCACACACTAATGCTATATGAGACAATGAAAAATTGAAAAGACTGACAAGACAAAAGAGAGGATGGAGCAAAGTTGAGTTCAGACTTGGAAAGCACATGTGGGTATTATCCAACTTTTGTTCATTTCACTGTGACTGCTGTACTTGTTGGAAATTCACTAACTTTCACCGTTATATAAAGCACGAGTCTTTAATATTATGTATTAAATTGACATATTATATGTTAATTCTGTTATTGGATCCGGAGAAAAGTAAGAAACTTGTTTCAGTTTCTTCTGAAAAATATACAAAAAGTTATCCTATTAATGATGTTTTCGTTTATACATATATAGTATCTGTAGGTATAGGTAGATACTGTCTGTGTCTTTTGCTTAGATTCTGGGTGGCACGAGATCTTCCCTCTGATTCATGGCGGCAACCCAATCGCAATCAACGGATCGTATCGTTGGTACCTCAAAAACCCAACTATAACTCTTTTTTTTTTCTTTCCCTTTTGATGGGTATGTGTAAATATATTGGCATCCATCTCCATGTCTTCAAGTTGTGATCTTGATTTAGATTTCAAAAGGGCATATTCTCTTCTCCCTTTAGCTTTTCTTGGGATGTTGAATTCTGGGTCTATGTTCTTCTTCTTTACCTTGTAAGTGGAAATCGATTAGTCGGTGGCTTCATGGGTTGTGACTGATGATTTTTCGTTCATTTGATGATACCTTTTGAATGAAGATGCAAACTTTAGAGCTTGATAGAATTTGGATATGGCGATAGAGTTTGATCTGGATTGCTGGGTGGTTGAATAGTGTCTTTTTTGTCAAGATCTGATTCGTCAATGTTGTTCGTTCCCCAGAATTATTTTAATTCTCAGTTTGTTTTATCGATATTAATGAAATGATGATAGAACTGGAATAGTAGTTTTCTGATCTCCATGACATGTCTGTATTGTTTGTAGAGATGGAAACAATGTTCTTGAATAAATCTGTTTCACGAGATAGGCTTGAATATAGACAATTTTTTAGTGCGATTCATAATTTTCAAAGGTTAGATGAAGAACTTCAGAAATTTAGAATCATGTAAGGGTGACGACCTTTTACCCCGTCCTGTGATCTTGAATTTCCATTGTAATTGTTTTGTGAATCTAAAGTAACTATAAAGTTGTCATCAATAAAATGAGATGTAAATAAATAGTGAAGCAATGAAGTAGATATTAGTCACAACAGAGTGCCGTAGCCTTGATATGGAAACGCTACTTGAGGAGACATAAGATTGCAAAATGCTTCTGAGATGAGCATGAGCTTCCCTAAACTATATTTGGCATTAACCTTGTTTACTAATTAGAAGGAAAGAGTACTTTCTGCCTGAAGTTGAAGGATTTAAGGAAAAGTGAAGTGTTGACATAATTTGAGTGAAAAATTTAGAGACAGCTTCCATTCAGATTTGAATTTCATGCTCTGCAGCTTGCTGCTTTTAATAAAGTTTGAGTTTATTCTGCCTGCCAAATCTTATGGAAGTTCAAAGGTTCGTGTTTGTTGGCTGGATTGAAAGTAGCTTGGAAGTTGATCCAACAGGGGTTTCCAGTTAGAATGTAAAAATAAAGCAGAAAGACATGCTTTAATTTTTAGATAGAGACAGTAACTTTTACATTGATAAAATGGAGATTAGGGTCATAATGCTATTACCTTCTAGGTTAACTAATCTAGTGATACTGGCCACCTTCTGCTACTTTGGCAGCTTCTGAAACTTTAAGAAGCTTGAGGAATATTTCCATGGAATTAATATCTGATCAGCAGGTCAATGCTTCCTCAAACTGATTAAATGTTTATTATATGTTTGAAATCTTTAGTTGATATCTAGTCAAGCATAATATTTGGCAGATTTTGGTTTCTAGGATCATGCATATTGTTCTGCTTCATGATCGGTTGACTTTGTTCTGGCATTCATTCAATCTTGAATTGATAATTTGGCATATATAGTTGAGATTATAAAGTTCAATTATAAAGTAAACTAATAATTTTAACTTGAAAATATTTTTGTTCACTCTTTTGTCATCTGTGCTTAGGTTACATGTTTGGATTCGTGCACACATATTGATAGCATCGAGTTTTTGTATCATCAATTTTAGCTTTGGGTTGGTCAAATATTTCTACTCCTTGTGTTTATAAGACTCTATAAGTCACTGAGCATACTGTTCACAGATGCGGAAGAGAAAGCTGCTGAACCAGATAACAAGAAGGAGCTGGTAGTTAAGCTTAACGTTCAAAACTTTTGCTGTTTCGTTCATATAGATCAGTTACAAAAATGCTTTAGAAATGACATGGTTTGTTTTCTTATCAGCTTGTTTCAACAAAAAATGAGACGTCAGTTTCCCCTATTTCCTCTCAGGAATCTGTCAATGTAGTTCATCTGAGGGACAATGCAGGTCAACCAGGATCATTTGGTTCACCTGGAGATTGTTCCATATACCCACCTAACCTTTATGCTCCTCAGGCTCAGCCCTTTTACTATAGAGGTTACTCTTAAAACCTTTTGGTCTGTTTCTGAAGGAATGTGAAGCTTGCTGTATTCTATTATATTTCTTCTTGTTTTGTTTATCTTTTATAGATTAAGTTAGTGTGATCTTCCTCATACATCTCAATAACCAGGTTATGGCAATGCCACCAATGAATGGGACGAATATCCTTCATATATGAATGCTGAGGGATTGGATATTGGATCACCTGTCAGTACTCTCTTTCTTTGTGCCCTTTAGTGTGTGTGATTTGATTTGCTTTATTCTTCCCTAACGTCTGAATTATGCAGGGAATCTACAATGAAAACCCTTCTCTTGTATTCCATCCGGGATTTGCATATGGTACCCATATGCCTTTTGGACCGTATTCTCCGGTCACAGCACCTCTGTCATCTGTAGGTGGAGATGCACAGTTATTCTCCCCTCAGCAATTTTCATTTTCTGGGCCACCTTACTACCAGCAGCTAGGTCCTCCTAGTATGCCATATATCAATTCACCATCACCAGTTTCACAACCAGAGATCAATACCTTAGCAAGTATTGACCAACAAAGTGATAGTGTAGTCTTTGGGCCAAGACCTAGTTATCCTTCTCCAGTGGGATCCTTTGGTAGAGGCAGTTTTCCTGGAAACCTTGGTACTATTGGTGTTCATGAATCAAGGCAGGGGTTTGATGGATTAACGTCTGCAGGAATTTGGTCAGATTGGTCAAAGTCCTCTGATAGGCACAGGCCTTTGACTCCCTTATCACCGGCAGTTTCCCCACAGCCAATTGGCCCATTTGGGTCAATTGGTCAGAATGTTGGAATGGTTGGTTCTCTTTTCTATGCCGGTGGACATTCTTAGTGTTTACTTGTTTGGTATTCTACCCTGATGGTGATCATGGAAACTTTAACTTCTTGGGTTTTTAGTTCCTCTACTTTAGCTTTAGAGAGAAAAGATTTATGATGATATTACTTTCAGTACTTTGTCTGCTTAAGAACACAGTTAACTTTGTTCCTTTCAGCACTGATTAATCCTCATAAATGTGCTGCATGTTTGTCAAAAACTTGGACTTTGAGATAAAGAATTTTGCTTGCAATCATTTGCTGCAAATTTCTATCTCACTAGCAAGTATGAACTTCCCTGCAGAGTAATCTCCAGTTTTTAAAATTTTTAAGTGTACATTAGACCATACCTCTAAGTTTTACTCCATGCTTATACTTTGTTGTAAGTTTTACGCACATAGGAGGTAATTGGAGGCTTACCCTGTGTAAGTGGGCACTTTGAGACAATATTGTTTTACTTGTAATGCTGTGTATTTTCTTGCCCATTGTTGTTGGCTGACAGCAGTGTCTAGTTAGTAATAACCACTGGCGTCAATAGTTCTGTGATACCTTCAATGAAGCAGGTATTAAATTTAACATAATTGCTGACTTACTACTTTATAACAGGCTTCTCATCAACAACGATCATATCAAGGTCTTGGATCTGGTTCAAATACCTTTAGCGGAGGCTACTTATATGGATCTTTTAATCAGGGGTCCAACTATGGAGGCGCATCATTTTCTGGTTTGGGAACAAACAATCGGGGCTGGCTTTCTTCTGAAGGTAGCAAATGGTGGGGAAGGGGGAGTGTTGCACTTTGTGGCTGCAATGGTAATCTTGATATCCTTAGTGAGCAAAACCGTGGACCAAGGGCCTCAAAGCCTAAGAATCAAAGTGCAAATGAGCTTGGCTCTTCTGATGAAAGTAGTAAAGATAGAAAGATCACTGCCAAGGTTCATGATGAATCATATAACCGACCAGATTTTGTTTCTCAATACCGTGATGCCAAGTTCTTCATCATTAAATCATACAGCGAGGACAACGTTCACAAGAGCATCAAATACGGTGTCTGGGCAAGCACACCAAATGGGAACCGAAAACTTGATGCTGCCTATCATGAAGCTAAAGAAAAAAAGGAACCCTGCCCAGTTTTTCTCTTCTTCTCTGTAAGTTCCATTTTCACAAATTCCTAGAAGAAAGGTTACTATGGTGATGACTGTTGCAAGCTACAGTCTTGAATGACTATGATGACTGCTGCTAGGTGGTGTGCCTTTAGTGAACCTTCAGTCATCTTTTAATAAACTACTGTCTAGATGTGTACTACAGGTTCAAGCTTTATTCTTGATTTGGTTACCTAAAACTATCCTAGATTTTTCAAAGTACATAAGTTCAATATTGACACCCCCGAGTGATAGAAGAAGTTGTGCTTGTTGGATTGTCTCTATATTTTTATTCTTTTATTACTTTGTTTCTTAATTTGTTTTCTAGCCTTCTTTAGAATCTTATTCTTCACTTTCTTATACAGGTTAATGCCAGTGCTCAGTTCTGTGGAGTAGCTGAAATGGTTGGATCTGTTGACTTTGATAAGAGTGTGGATTTCTGGCAGCAAGATAAGTGGAGTGGACAGTTCCCTGTCAAGTGGCATATTATCAAAGATGTCCCTAATAGTCAGTTTCGTCACATTGTGCTCGAAAATAATGACAACAAACCTGTCACTAATAGTCGAGACACACAAGAGGTAGGAGTTTGATGGTTATTTGTAACACCCCATAACTGGTAATGGAATCGGAATACTGGATGTCACCACATTTTTAAATACCTAAAATTTCTAATTACAAAATTTTCTATTTAAATCTTATTAGTCTAACATATATTATTCACTTTATAAAAAAATTTTTGACAAAATTTCCTTTATATTTTCTTAAAACCTCCTGCAAGAAACTTGAAACACTTCTCATTCATTTTAATCTACCATCCATTTCTGTATCAACCTCCTTTGACAAAATAATTTGCCCATTCTTCAATACATTTCAACTCATCTAAATCAAATTTCATTCATAACTTTAATATATAATTCACAGTGTAATTCTATAATATCATTTCTTTTAAGTGTAAATGTCATAACTAATAATTTCTGACTCTGTCCTGATTGGTGGTAAAATGTTTGTATTTGTGTTGGAGTCTGAGACTCTAAATTTTTTTACTTCTTTTTGGTTGAGAAGGATGAGCTAGATTGTCCCTGACTCTTCTTCTATTGTCCCTTATTTCTCCATTTATGTTCATCAATATTAACTTTTTCAATCCTCAAAACTGCTTTTACCATCTCCATAATCCCTAATCTGCAGTGTGACAAGAAGTTTCTTGATGGTATGGTAGAGACCTGCTTCAAATCTCTTACACTTACCTGCCCTTGTAGGAATTAATCTCTCAATACATACTCAGTCTTTCGTTCTCTCATATTTTGATACCGTTCTAAACCCCTATTTCAGATGAAGGAATGCATCCCTCATCTCATCCTTATGAGCCTCTCCTACATATTTATCTATAAATTGGGAAAAAAAGTACTCCCAAGTAAGATCCTGTGGTGGTACAAGCCTTTTAATACACTCCACCATGACATCAAAAAATTCCTTGTTGCATTCCAAATTAGGGATTATGGAGAAATGGTGAAAGCAGCTTTGAGAATTGAAAAGGTTAATATTGATGAATAGAAATAGGTTAATATTGATAAACAGAAATGGAGAAATAGTGGACAAAAATAGAGGAGTCAGGGACAATCTAGTTCATCCTTCTCAGAAAGGGTTTAGGGTCTCAGGCTCTAGCAAAAACACAGATATTCTACCGCCAATCAGGACAAAGCCAGAGATCATTAGTTATGGCATGTACATTTAAAGAAATGAAGGATCTTATAGAATTATATTGTGACTTATACATTAAAGTTATGAATGAAATTTGATTTAGATGAGTTGAAATGTATTGGAGGATGGGCAAATTATTTTGTCAAAGGAGTTTGATATGGAGATGGATAGTAGAGTAAAATGAATGAAAAGTCTATTCAAGCTTCTTGCAAGAGGTTTTAAGAAAATATAGAGGAAACTTTGTAAAAATATTTTTTATAAAGTGAATAATATTTGGTAGAATAATAAGGATTTAAATAGAAAATTTTGTAATTCGAAATTTTAGGTATTTGAGAATGTAGTAACACTTGGTGTTCCGATTCTATTATTGGGTATGGAGTGTTACGTTATTTCTTGGATTGTTACAGGATTTTGAAATTATTGGTTTGAAAATGAAGCTTAGTACTTCTGTTCTTTGTTACCCTTGGCATGTATTTTTCATGTAATGTTGAGCTACTCAAAACTTGAAATGCTAGAAATTAAGCAGCAGTTTCTTTTCATAGGGATATCTTTTTCTACTTGTTCTTGTAATGTAAAGCCTACAGGCAGAATTCCATCTTTCGATTCTCATCCATGTGTTACCCTGTTTATGAACTTCAATATCTTTTGTCATTCTCTTGTTGTCTATCTCAAGTCTGTTGTAGTTCTTGTTCTCCTCATCCTTTTATTATTCATTTTTCTATTTTCAATCATGTGTTGGAATTATTCTCTCATTAAATGATGTTAGCTACTTTTCCATGGAATCATGTTTTAGAGAGATTCTCTTTCTCTTTTGGGAAGTTGTCAGAAGTTATACATGACATCTATTTGCTTGTTTCTTTGTTTTTAACAGATAGTTGGTCCACATGACCAATTTTGCTTCTTATTTTCTGCTAAAAATCAACTGTAATGTTGTAGGTGAAACTTGAGCAGGGTGTTGAGATGTTGAACATATTCAAGATACATGAAACGGATATGTCCATTCTTGATGATTTTGACTTTTATGAAAACCGACAAAAAGTTATGCAAGAACGTAAGGCCAGGCAACATGCCAATCTGGGGGCAGTAGGTGTAATCAGTGAAAATGAGCACACAAATGCCATTACCTTACCCAGTGATTTCGTGAAGCAGATGTCCAAGAGTTTTGCTCAAGTTGTCCGCTTGGATGAACCTGGAAAAGAAGGAAATGCTACTGACAGAGCTAGTAATGGCTCTGATGGCTCCATTGGTACCAGAGTTAAGATTGAAGATTCCTCCCCTGTTGTTTCCTCAACTCAGACCAGCTAGCAAAGGACATTTTCACTAGATAAATGGGCTAGATGTTCTGTATGTGACAGAAACTTACTCAGATAGTTCTCTTTTATCTCTGAGAGGTTGATTCTGATGCCTCATAATTGATTGGAGTGCATCAGTATCTGGTATAAAGGTCTTTAGAAGTTTTACAGGGCTGACGTGCTTCATGTATGATATAGTAGCCATTTCGAGTGCTGCCTTTTTACTTGCAATCTTTAGGTTCATTTTCTGTCTTTTCCTTTTTGTCCTCTTTGCTTTCTTTTGAGTGTGAGAAGTCATGGGGAGATACTGGCTGACATCCTCTGTAAAAGTACCCAACTTTTGAGGCAGTTTAATAAAGAGTACGGTAAAAGATGTCAATAACAAACCGTCCTTAACCCTTATTATCAGATTCTCTTATTTATGATGCATAGATGGATTATTTTCAGTGGCAGCACTATGATCATTGTCTCCCCGACGTTCTTATGGTGAGGATCCTCTTTTGTGCATCTCAGGAGCTTTTTTCTGTCTGGTATGACAGGTTTGCACACGGTAAGTGATGTCTCAATCTCAGAGTTATAGCAGGCTTACCAGTTACATTCTCCATTATTGGTTTAGCTTCAAAGCACCGAAGGGATGACTTGTTAAATCCAATATAAGGAAGTGCTTTTCACAGTTTGGAAAACTCCCATCCTTAATGTGGAGGTAGGCCTTTGTAGAATTTACTATGCCAACTTACCTTTTATTCGAGCTCCAGTTGAAGAATTTACATGTCCAATCAAATACCGTATTGGTGACTTTTCTTGTTCATCAATACATTTATCACTTTTTTTTAAGTTGCGGATGTTATTCTTTATGTAAATACTTCTGCTTCTTTTGCTTTTCGTGCTGTTGTTTTTCCTTAGCCATGCGGAGATATCTATTCGCACTGCCATAGCCTTTATGTTCTCATATTCAGTCATTTTCCTGCTGTAAATTATGCAGAAGAGTGAATCTATAGTGTTCAAATGGGATTTTCTTGTAACATGCGAAAGAGTTCAAGAATCTTTTCGTTCACTTCCTCTACCATGCAGGATTGTCTCTGCTAGAATCAGTATTGTTAGCTTAGTTTCATTTCTTGACTCTTTCACTTATAAAATTAGCTGTTCAGAGGTCGTGACCTGGGATGAATTTGATGACAAGGAAGTGAAGTTGCCTGAGTTCCTTCCGGGACCTGTTGCATGATACTATGGAGTACCTGAGTTATGTAGCTTTGATTCATAGTTTCCTCATTAAGTATTGTTACTTTAGTCCTCTTTTGCAGGTAAAAGAGAAGTAGGCATGAATCCCTTGAGCTGTCAAATTGATAAACTTCAGAAGCCATAGCCATTTTGGTTTAATTTTCTCTGAACTGGATCTGATATTTTTAAAATAATTTTTTGTCAAATTTTTTCAGTCTTTGTCATCATTATTCATGTAAACTATTAAATCATAATCCATCAATGTAATTGTAGAAAAAATAAAAAAATTAATCAAACATTTGGTTCCATACATGTAATTATCGCTTGGTGCAAATGACTCCCAGAGTATTGAAAAGATCAAAACTTGCCACCGAAAATTCTGAATTCTCATTGCAGATGGCCCTTTTGTACACGTCAATCGAAGTACCTGAAAAATACCAACTTTGGCTCTTAGAAAAAAAAAAGTATGTAGTATATATCGAGTAAAATCTTGGCCAAGAAACAGAAAAACCCTATGGTTGAAAAATAGAATCAGTTTAGATGATTTAATCCTAAATAATTTGATTTATTTTAATAATATTTGTAATTATAAATCGATCATTTTAACTTATTGGTTGATTTTTATAAGTTAAAAGAAACTAATTAATTTTTATTTAACAAATTTTTTTTCAATTAAATGTTAAATTAAAGATATTATTTTTCAATTATATTTTAAAATTTTTATTTTATGACGATCTAATAATATCGGTTAAATCTTTTAAATTTTAAATTCTTTGTCTTATTAATTTAATTTTCGGTCTGAGTTTTACAATATTAAATAAAATAAAATAAAACTCTGTGGGAAAATTTTTTTAATGATTGTCATTGAATAAAAATATAATTTTTTGTGTTAGATATGTAAATTTTAACCTGCTCTACGTTATATTTATGAAAAAATATGATCAGTTTATGAGCAATGAACATACAAATTACTGACCCCTTGATCATGAAGCAGCCTAAAACCATTGTTCAATTTATATTTTTCTTGCCTCTTAAGCACTCCTTAAATTGCCTCTCTTTATTAGAAGTTAAGAGGCTTGAGTCTCTGAATTGAGTCCTTCGAGCTCTTTAAGAACTCATCCAATAAATTATTTAATTCATCAAATAATTTATTTAAAAAGTAAAAGATATAAATTTTTGGTGAAGTTTAAGAATTTTAAAAAAAA
>JANIJH010000223.1:1634246-1645843 GCA_024520975.1 Erythroxylum areolatum
TATTTAATTCATCAAATAATTTATTTAAAAAGTAAAAGATATAAATTTTTGGTGAAGTTTAAGAATTTTAAAAAAAATTCTTTGAACTCTTTTTAATTTTTATTTGTTTCAGAATAACCATATCTCTTAATTTTCGATTAAAAAATAATGACAAAAATATATAGTATGAATATCATACATGAATTAATCAAATGTCGTTAATATAGTACCCAACTCAACTCTTAAACTAGACCGAGACTAATTAAATTAACAATTTAAGATCATCATAATAAATTATTCGTTTGATCTAAATTTAATTAGTTCAATTAGAGTTCAAAAGTTGAGTTAAATCATCGTATAAACAATGTTTGATTGGTTCATATATAATATTATCTTATATGTATTTTACCATTATTTTTTAATCAAAATATAACAAAATGAATTCTTTTAAAATCGAAAACTAGAAAGATTTTTTCAAAAAATTTTAGAGATTAGGAAAATTTTCCAAAATTTTTAACTTCATGAAATGTCTATATCTTTTAACTTATTTAAAATATATAATTAATTTTGAATCAAAAATTTATCAAAATACTTGGTACTTTTCAGATTTTACAAGATATATACATACCTTTAGCAAGTGATTGCAAATTTTCCCTTACAAAAATTATATATGTGTTATATTTTCTTTTTTTAATAACATTTTTTTGTAAAAAAAATTGCTTTGAAAAGGAAAGTTGTTAAATGTATTCCAGGTCAGTAACTGGCTGGACATCATATACATGTATCTACTGTTCTAAAAATGTCCCTCTCACCGCCTTCTATGTATCTAACTAATAATTAAAATAATGGTGGATTAAGCCTAATTAAAGGATATAATGTCAAGACGAGATGATTCTGATCTTAAGCAGCTAGTGAAGAAGTTCTTATTCTACGAAAGGGTAGGTGTGTTTTTTTGGTTTCTAGTGATTTGTATACATTTTTTCCAAATCTTAGAATGCAAATTAAGTCAAGTTCGATATCTTTCCATTGTCTCTTTGCCCATATATATACAATTAGAGTTGACATTTTAATGATTTAATCTTGTATTAAATATTATTTGAGTTTGATTTTTTTTTCTCCTCCTTGATTACGTGCATTGGTAGGCAGTCTAAACTACATGCCAAACTCCATTATATAAAACATGAAGTCTCATAAGTGATTTAAACGGTGAAGTTACCTCTAGAGTCTAAAAGTTTTCGGTTTGAATCACTATGAATGAAATTGTAATTCACTTAATTTTAAAGAATATTGAATCGATATCAAGAACGAGTTTGTATATAAAGTCTCGTAGATGATTTAAATGGTCATGAAGTTACTTAAAAGTTATCGATTTGAATTGCAGTGAATGAATATAATTTACTTTAGTCTTAAAGAAAATAATTAATTGAGAGTAATTAGTGCTTATCTTCTTCTTTGGCAAATTACATGCTAATCCCATTATGGCCTTTTGTTTAATAATACTTTATCTTGTCTCCTTCGTGCCCGTAGCTTTCCCAACTTTAAAATATTTACTTGCATAGGACATGGGTCATGGGTGTGATGATTTTGCTCATAGAAGAGCTCAACAACCCACTTTCACTTTTTCATATATTCTACAGTATCTGTACATAGGAGAATAACTACATATTGCTACTAAATCCTGTGCCTATGTGTGTCCTAACACAACTGAAAATGGTGTCAACACTTCCTAGAACTTGAAATTAAGATATAAAAATAAGCGTATAGCAAGAAAAAATTTCAATTTAAACCAAATTTATCATTACTATTAATCAAATTTAAGTGTAAATAATAATTTATTTAGTATGAACTTAAAAGAAGATAATTATAATTTGAATTAGAAGATTAAAAGGCAAAGGGCATTGATTAGATGGAGGAAATTAAATTAAAAATTGTCAATTTAAATTAGGGTTAATTGCAAAAAATATCTCAAACTTTGCTCAATTTTTCATTTAGAGTCCAAACTTCAAAAAGTGACAATAAAATATTTACACTTTCAATTTTTTTCGATTTTAACCTGAACTTTAAAATGTACCAATAAAATACTCAAACTTTCAATTTTTGTCAATTCTAGCTTGACGTTAGTTTCTACATTAAGTTATTAATGAAATGACGTCGTTGTTAAAAATGTAATTCCTAAATCAATATACGCAACTTCAACCTTTTGTTATATGTTTGTTCTTCCGATACCCCCAGTCTTTTGTTTTTTGTTTGTTCTTCCGACGCTCCAAGCTACTCTCGTGTTGTAACATGTTGCACTAGTAATCTCTTTATTTTCAATTCATTTTCCTGATGTTCTTAGCATGAGAGTGATGGGGCTGGGTAATTTGAAAATCGAAAGGTGAGAGCGTCAAGAGAACAAACTAAAAACGAAAGGAAAAATTGAAATTAAAGCGTGAGGTCGTCGAAGCTACGTAATCTGATTTAGGTCATTTTTAAACAACAACATCATTTTAATTATGTGATTAAACGACGTTCTGGAACACGGACAAACCATGTCAACAAATTTAATAGAGATAATAATGTTGGGCTATAATTGAAAATTTGAAATTTTAAGCATTTTATTGTCATTTTTTTAAGTTTAGGCTAGAATTGATAAAAATTAAAAATTTGAACATTTTATTGTCACTTTTTAAAATTCGGACTATAATTAAAAAACTGAGCAAAGTTTGATACTTTTTATAATTAACCCTTTAAATTATAGTGAACAAAGGTAAAATACTTTAATCTTAAAGAAAATAATTATGCTAGAATTTGTAAATATATTTCACTAATATATATAATATTAAATGGTTAGTGTTTATCTCCTTCTCAGCCAAACTACCATGCTAATCCCATTATAGCCTTTTTTTAATAACAATTATCTTGTCTGCTTCGTGACCATAGCTCTCCTAACTTTAAAATATTTACTTGCATGGGACTTGAGTTTGATGATTTTTCTCTAAGAAAAACTCAAAAACTTACATTTTACCTTTTTTTATATATACTAACAATAACAACAACAACAACAACACATAATAAGAGTCTTGTTGGGTACAAGTTTTAAAGATGTTCGGAAATATGCAATCTTGCTCCTGCACTACAAGAAAAATAAAGCTTAGCGACAGCAATTACCGACAGAACATCTACACATTCCGTTGGAAAGCTAAGTTAGAGATGGAATTTATAGACAAACCAAGGCGTCAAAGAAACGGTCATAGGTAATAATTTGCAACGAATCACAGAATGTCAATCGTAAATTTATTAACGAAAATTTTGTGTAACCATCAGTGAATATACTGACGGTTATTTTGTGATGTCTTCGATTGGTAAAGTTACCGACATATAAGATATATCTGTCGACAAAGTTATTGACGGAATTGGTTATTCCTTCAATAAGTTAATGTTGTCATTACCAATAGTTATTAGTTATTCGTCGGTAAATAGAATAGATTTTTCTAACAAACTTTGTTTTTCTGTCGGTAAATTTACTAGAAACTATTTTTTAAATTTCCCTGCATTAAATTTTATTTGAAGATGTTTTGGTTGATGCATAATTTAAACAGTTATGAGTTATCTGTTGGTAATATTTTGATTTGTTTCAACATTTTAATTTGTTAAAACAGAAAGTTGATTGATGATATAAAGTACAAATTATCTTAATTAATAATAAAACATATTTTGTACATAATAAGTATTTGTAATTCATACAAAATGACTACAAGTACGCTATTCATTTGGTGACCATAGATGCTCTTCTTGCTGCGATGAGGTATTATGCCTCCCCTTCAACTCATCCACCTCATTACGGAGCTAAGCTATGTACTCCATCGACTATTGCAATTGAGTTGCCAATTTTTGTACTGTGCTTCAAAGCTCACAGACTTCATTGAGTGCAGACCACCTACTAGATGTTGTTGTACTGGATGTGAAGAATTGCAAATAACATGTGTTCGCAAATGAACTTAAACTGAATATTCTTCCATGACGGTCTTTACCACTCACTGTATGAAAATATACTTGAGTCTCATCAACATCTTCAGACTACTGAGACTGTCGTTGAATACTTTCTTGTACTTGGTCCTATCATAAGACAATGTTTATGTTAGTAAGTGATAATTATTAAGCGTTAATATTAAATCATAAATTTCACATACATTTAGTTCTCTACATCGATTATTGACAAAAGTCACACTGTCATACTTTTTAGTGTGAGTGTACAAAAAGAGTTGACGGGGTGCAGGGTTCATGCCCATAGACTTTTCCTGCCTCAAAATAAAATGTTATAAGTGAACTACAATTTATTAAAACTTTGGCAGAATTTCTTCTATTTTTATGATATTTATCCCCTGTTAAACAAAGAAAATAACTTAACAACACAGCCATATATAACACCAGACATTTATAATATTATCATTCTTTATAATATATAAATTTTCATTCCAAAATTCACACATCAAATCAAATTAAAATACACCAAAACAAAAAAATCAGAATATAAATGTAAAGTGTAGATACTTATAAGTGTCTCTGCATGCTCGTGATGGGTAATAGATCCTCCAGTATGTATGAGAAGACTCTCTCCTCCCGATCCTCTATGTCTATTCGTAGAGTTACGCTCTGAAATGGACATTACCTGCCAACAACTCTATATTTGTTCAGAAATATAACACGATCGTACACCAGTCTTGTGTATGGCACCAACAAAGTCTTGATAATGTGTACATGCCCGTCTCCCCCATACTTTATAAATAACCGCGTCAAATTCAAAATTCCAAAAAAAATTCTTTATGAAATAAAAGGATAAACATATGATAATTACTTATAATGTAATAATATTTATCTAATAAATGTATAAAAATCAATTAAAAATAAAAAATACTTTTTGGTACCTCAAACTCCTAATAGTAAAATTCTTTTGTCGCCTAAGAGATATTATCCCATATATAACCCTCAACATCAATCTTCTCCTTAAATTTGGATGTTATGTTTCTTGAGCATGGTCCAGACGGAATCAACCTAATATTAAAAAAATTAATTTATACCATTTTTAAAATTGAAACCTATAACTTAATCATAAATATATGGTGTTTCATGTAATTTCACTACAAATTGTTGACAATTATGATGTAACTTCCTCCATCAGCTCCCTCAGCTCCAGGCTGAAAGTTGCCTCCTTCATCCATATCGTTTACCCCTAATATCTCTGTCAGTATAAGGGTGGTGGATGATGTAGTAAAAGGTACAGAAGGTGATGCCTCATCTGTAAGTATAGTAGTAGCTAGAGGTACAACATTTGATTCGATTGCAGCTGCAAAATATGATGCTCTGCCTGGACAATAACTGGCTCCAAATCATGGCTGAACCTTGGTCGCATTATATCTTGTTTTCTCTTTGGTGACATATTTCAACCTAAAAATCATATCTCATCCTTTGAATTAATATTTCCCATTTTCACCATTACTATTATCCTCGTTTCGATTACATGCTTCTTGATTGAAATTAATATCGTCAATAACTATTAGAAAATTATTTCCTATATCTTGTTACATATCCCTTAAATCTTCATCCGGCCTAACACTCTCAAGTTAAGTTATATCGTATTTCAAGTAATTGGCCTTAGCTTCTTACGATTAAACTTGATTTTAATTCTAAGAGGATCATACAATAGATAACTTTTTTTCCAAACCTTACCTACTCTTCTGTAAAAATCTTTCTTTAATAATAATATGTCTAGATCATTCAGTATAGTGTCAAATGTGGACAAATTGTTGAACTTAATACTATTCCAATTGGTCGGTAGCTTCTCTTAGTGAAGAGCTATAAGATCTCTTCTTCTTACTTCAAAGTAGCTCCACGAGTGTATAGTATATGAATAAAGTCCTTCTTAAAGACAATATCTCTATCATTCTCTTCAAAACTCGAAGCATTTATCCTCATCATTAGTATAACATCTTTGTTTTATACCACTTTGATCATCATTTTCATTAAGAAGCCCCTAGGTAACCTCCATCCCATCAAAATTATGAACAATTTGCTTTTGCTGAACAATGGAATTCATCAAATTCTCTTGTTTTATAAATTTTTATTTCTTATTCTTATTTTTAGTTCAAATCTTGCTAAATAAGCATATGGTTACAAATTCAAAGAGTTAGTTGTGATTGAAATAGTCACAAATGTCATCAATAAATAGTTTAGCTTATTATTGACCTACTCTTTAACTTCTCATAAATCAGTGCCTTACAAATGCTTCATAGCAACATCATTCTTCATCAATGCAAAGAAGGAGGCATAGTAAGAAACCAAAAAGGACTAGGATGGTAGCATACTTGCATATAGTAGGATAATGACTATCATAATTGATATGTAGTTCTTAGAGTCTTAAAAATAAGAATAAACAATAATTACTCTTTTGTTCTTCTTTGTTCGGAGAGTCAAATATCAAATTTTTCTATAGTATAATTACTACTAAAACCTCCTTGCTATATGAGACTTATTTATATGAAGCGATTCTTGAGAGGCAGACAAACTATAACAAGAAATTGATATATCAAGACCAATTATTAAATAGATGATACATCTAACCATATGATATTGATATGGTAAGATAAACGATTGAGCAGAATTTTTTTTGGAATTATCATTATAGTGATCTATAGTTATTATGGCTCATATAAACTAAGCTATTTATACACACTAACAAATAATTTATAATATACATGAATAATGTAGTTAATATGAATTACCATATCTATATAGCAATTTCAAGTGCTATATAGATTGAATTTAATTTAAAGTGCTCAACTAAACCAACCAAAAAAATTATTAAATTAATATTATAGGATGAAAATTATTGTGCATAAACTTTAAAACATTTAAAGTCCACTAGTAAATATCTATCTTTGACATTTGTAAACTAATCATAAAAAGGAAACTATGTTTTTACCATGAAAGCAACATTTATTATTTATTTTTTCAGTTCAACAATGTAAATCCTAAACAAAATTAAATTTTATTCATACATCTGAAGTCCACATCAAAAAGGGTAAGAGGAAATTGATTTTGGACTTGAAAGCACTTGACTTAAGCATGTGAACACATATTCTCATCGCAATCATATTTCTTATGAAATTCTATTCCACAAAAAAACACAAGGGACAAAGGCGGATTCTAAAAATTATTATATGACATTTGAAAGGAACTCAAGCCTTTATTCACAATAAAAAATCAAGGAATTAAAGACATAACAAAATTTGCCAAACCACTTAAACAATTGATTATTACAAATTTTCAATTTTTACCAATTCTTTGGTCCTCCATCCCCATAGTGGACACTAGGTAAATTGATTGATATATAACGAATTGGGAAATTTTTAAACATATCAACTGCCTTTAAAACATAATAAGAATGATATCAACTTCCTTTTAAACATCTTATTCGCTTCTCACAATGTCAAATTTCACTATAAACACTAATACTTGAAAGTCTTACAATCAATTATCGGTATAATGTCAACAGAACATGATATATACCAACACAAGAAGAACACTCCCAACACTTATCACAATTGTAACATGTAAGCCATCAAACACTTTACAGACATGAGAAATTTATCTTAAGAAAACTACGAAAGTCACATGCTTTTCCTTTCTTCACTAACATTAAGACATTCCAAACAAAATCTAATCATGAATAATCCAAACCAATGCAAACAACTAAAAAAAATTGTCATTACTTATGCAACATCACACCTTTAAAAACCAACAACGGAAGCACAAAACAAACAAAAAAAGGTTCCATAACTTACCTCAACCGAAAGATAGAAGGACGCTGATTGGAGAAGACAAAAGGACACAAATGAAGAAGAAAAAGGTCATTGACTGGGGAGAAAAAAGAAGAAGAAAAGAGCGGGAGAGGAAAGAGCCAGAAAAAATGAGGGGGGTCTTCGGGTAGGTTAAATGCGTAAGAAAATGATGTCGTTTGGTGTTAAACTAAACGATGTAGTTTTCGTTATATTAAAAACGTTGAAGCAGAAAGAACGATGACTTTTATTCTAAAATTTATAGACAAAATTTACCGAAAGAAATATTTTCGTTGGTAAACTCAAAACTTTTTTGTTCCACCAAGCATTCCTGCTTCTTTTACCGACAAGAATCTTCTATCGTCGCTATATTTCGTTGAAAAATTTGTTGAGATAATTTCCCTCTATTTCTACCGACGGATACTTTTATCATTGCAAAATGTAATATTTTCCGACAATGTTATCTACGTAAAATCATTTTCTGTTGGTAATTTATTACAATTTTTCTTCAATTGGTAATTTTCCGTCGATAATTGCTGATTTTCTTGTATTGCTACCTAATAAAAAAGTCCAATAGTACCCTATGTATGTCCTAACACTCTTGAAAATGGTGTTAACTCCTCCTAGAACTTGAAATTAAAATATAAAATAAGAGAATAGCAAGATAATTTTCTAATTTTTTGGTATGTATTTAAAAGAAGATGATTATAATGGATTTGTTATAAGAAAAAAGTTAGGTATCAAGAATTAGAAAATTGAATACTATTTTTTTATTGCATGGGAAAACTTAGAAGTTCCACCCAAAAAGAAATAGGAATGTTGAATTCTATGTTGGTATAAGATCAAAACCAAATTAGTTATTTATGGTCAATCCATTTGGACAAGCTTTTCAATAACTTGTGAGCTTTATCTTAGGTTATTGTATTGGTGCTCGAAAAGGACAAGTTGAACACAAGTCCTTCGTAGACCGAGTCCAAAAGGGTAGGCAGCATATGAGTAATTGAAACATGCACGCCCGTCAACTTTATCGTGAAAGCGTAAAGTTGGGAAAAACTAAGGCAGGTCAGGAAGAACTAACGATCAAAGCATGACAATATATATATATATACACTTTTTAAAGTCAATATATGTGGAAGACGAGTTACGTTTTATTTTTGGTAACCACCAATTTATGTTAAGTTTATGAGTTTGATGGGGTAGGCTGATGTCTTCAAAAGCTAAGTGTTCCGCATTATATATTAAGTTGCAATGTACTCTAAGTTGAGGTTTTATAATATTTTAAAAATCAGACCAAAAATTAAACCAATAAGACAAATGTGTAAAATTTAAAAGGTTCAACCGATATTAGATTGTTATGAAACTAGCTAAAGATTGAATAAAATTAAAAAATTAAAAATATAATTAAAAGATATTATCCTTGTCCATCGAAAAATTTAAAGTTTAATTGAAAAAATATTGTTCAATAAAAATTAATTGATTTATTTTAATTTTTAAGAATTTATTACTTTATAAAAATTGACCAATTAATTAATAAATTGGTTGATTTTTATCAACAAGAGTTATTAAAATAAATCAAACTAAAAAATTGAAAACTAAACCAAAAAATTGACCGGTTCATTAATTGGTTGAACCAATTAAGTTTTTTTAATCATAAAATTTTATATCAAAAAAATTTGCAGTTATTATTCTTTAAATATATATGAATAAACTATAATATTTCAGAAATTATATATTTAAATAAAATATTTAATAAATTAATAGTTAAAAATTAAAAAAAGTTTGAACTAACTAATATTAACATATCTACCTTGTTTTTTTTAATCAATTAGCTGTGACGCCCTTTAAAATAAATCAAAAAATTTTATTGTAAAATTTTAAATTTTAACTCTTATTGATTATACTCTATTAGCGTAATTATACTCACATTTTTCGTAATTATGCTCAGATCATTCGTAATTACTATTATAATTGCATTATAATCCTCAAAATGAAATTTAAAATCAATCTCCATCATTATTCTGCTTCAATATCACTTGGAATGAGATGTTTTGGTTCGCATTACAGTCCAAAGAATTGGTAGGTAAACACTTGTTGAAGTGTTTAATGGTCCAAAGAACACCCGTTGATCAACTATACAAGATGAAAGCTTCTTGAATTTGGTCACTCCACGCGAAAATTCAATTGAAGCTTCCATATCGAAATGCAGATGAAGTACGATGATAATATAATTAATGACTCCAAAGTTAGTCATATATATGACCGAACCAGACTAATTTGCACATTGAAATATTACCATTGGCAAAGATTCTGAAAGTTGATTAAAGGTCTATAAATCAGATTTTACTTTATAATTTACTTGCTTTCAGCGACTATTAATGCTAGAAAACATCACTTCGTTTTGTCATATTTCAATACTTGTTCAAATTATAAATTTACAAAATAGAAAAGCTAGTTAAACCAGTTGAATTGTCCTTAAATATGTTATAATAATTTAAGATATTTCAAATAATGAATGTAATTCTAAATTTTATAATAATTTAGTAAATAAAATATGAATAAAATAACAAATTTATTTTTATAAAATAGTGATTTACACTTTAAAAATTATAATCACAATAAAAATCTAATTTTATTTAGTTTATATGAAATACCAAGATAAAATCGAAAACTTAGTTTTTAAAGGGTCACGAAGAGAAAATGGATTACAAGAGCTACCATCGAAACACATGAAACACGATGCAGTGCGAACTCCAAAGTTAACGATTTGACTAAAAGGGTCTTGATGCTTTTTTTCTTTTTTGACATGACTGGACCTGATAGGTCTCTGGGTGTACTTAAAGGTTGTTGTGAGTTGTGACACTATAACTATCTTTAGAAAAGAGAAACTGACTAATGAGGTAAAGATGTTAATCGATATTGAGTACCTTATTAATGACAAAGGCTGTTGTTCATTTTATATGCAATAAGAGTTTTGGTTTTTTGAAAGAAATTATTTGATTAGAGTAAGAATTAATCTAAAAATAGATAGTTTAAAGATATTTTTTAATAATTGAGACCTTTCTAAAATATTTTATGGGCAACTAAAAAAACTTCAAAAGCTTGCACAAGTGGATAGGGATGAAATTCTATTTTTTGGTATAGCATTGACTGTAAAATATATATATATATAGAAACTTTTTATTATCAAATAAATTCATACTTTACAAACAAATAGAAGATACTTTGCTTAAAATTTTTAATAAAAATAGAAATTTATTTTTTAAATAGATTATAATTTGTATCTTTTTTTCTGATAAATTTTTTGTCCAATAAACAGGATGATAATTTTTATTTAGAAAAGTTTTCATTAATCAAATGCATTTTTAATAAATAATCATTAAAAAAATGGATGGCCGAGAGTATCAGATAGATGGAGGAAACCGGTGCAAATATGGTTGATAGCTATATTTATATTCTAAGCGATATTTTCGTTAAATCAGTTTAATAGTAAAATTTTGAATCAACTAATTTTTCAGTTTAATTTTTAATTTTCTAGTTCAATATAATTTAATAATTTATATTGTTAAAAATCGATTCATTTATTAGTTAATATGTCAATTTTTAAGCTAATTAATTTTTATAAATTAAAATTAATAAAATAATTTTTATTCAATCTTAAACAAGTTTATAATAATTTAATACTAGTTAAATCTTTATGCTTTAAACATTTTATGTTACTGGTTACAATGTTTATTTCATGGCTATGTTTGCTAATGTGAGTAGTGTATCCTTAAGTAGGGTCGATTTAATTACCTTGTTAGG
>JANIJH010000223.1:1645943-1663836 GCA_024520975.1 Erythroxylum areolatum
AGAGCTAGACAATAGTTAATTAATTACCATATAAACGCATGAAACACGATGGGGTGCGAACTCCAAAGTTAATGATTTGACTAAAAGGGTCTTGATGCTTTTTTTCTTTTTTGACATGACTGGACCTGATAGGTCTCTGGGTGTTCTTAAAGGTTGTTGTGAGTTGTGACGCTATAGCTATCTTTAAAAAAGAGACGGGCTAATGAGGTAAAGGCTATGTTTGGTGAATGGCTTACAGCTAAAAATGAGTTGATTGACCATTTTAGTTTATTTGATTATATTAAAAACTTATTTATTGTATCTGGTGATTCAGTTGAATAGGTTAGCTGATTAACCCAATCAGCTCATTTTCAACAAGCTAAAGAGTAGCAGCGTTTTTTTTAAGACAATAAATTCAAGAGGCAGTAGAAGTCTTGGAGGTTATACACAGAAAAATAAACGTGGGAAGCAAGAGACGAGAATACTAAGGTAGGACCAAAACTTCTTATTTGTCAAATCAAATTACAGTTTATTAATGGTATAGGGCATATTGTTTTATTAGGCTTTTGATTTTTTTAAAATTAATTTTAATTAAATGAAGTTAAGTAATTTTAAATTCTTAGTAAATTTAAAAAGATGTTTTTGATTATTTGAAAATTATTTTTCAAGTTAATTTTATTAGGAATGTTTTAGAAATTAATTTAATTTTTTAAATTTAATCATATCTTTATTTTTTAAATCATATCCTTATATGTCATTTTACACATAAATAGTTAATATTAAACAGTTAATTTTACCAAACATAAAATGACAAACAGCTAATGTAATCAGCTGGTCAAATTAGTTGACATAATCAGCTAATTTGACTAGCTGATTATATTAGCTGTTTGTCATTTGATATTTGATAAATATAATCAGTCATCAGCTACCAGATAATAAAATCGACTAACAGCTAATAGAATAAGTTGATCGCCAAACAGGATCAAAGATGTTAATCGATATTGAGTACCTTATCAATGACAAAGGCTGTTGTTCATTTTATAAGGCACTTATAAAGCATTAGCAACTTCAAAAGCTTGTGAAAGTGGAATATGGATGAAAATCTATTTTTGGGTATAGCATTGACTGTAAATATATAAATATATATAGAAACTTTTTATTATAAAATAAATTCATACTTTGCTTAAAATTTTTAATAAAAATATAAATTTTTTTAAATAGATTATAATTTGTACCTTTTCTTTCCGATAATTTTTTTGTCCAATAAATAGGATGACAATTTTTATTTAGAAAAGTTTTCATTAATTTTAATAAATAATCATTAAGAAAAATTGGATGGCAAAGAGCATTAGGTAGATGGAGGAAACCGGTGCAAATATGGCTGATAGCTATATTTCTATTCTAAGCAATATTTTCATTAATTCGATCGATTTAATAGTAAAAATTTTGAATCGACTAATATTTTTTTAGTTTGATTTTTAACTTTTCAGTTCAATGTAGTTTAATAATTTGTATCGTTAAAAATCGATTAGTTTATTAATTAATATGTCAGTTTTTAAAGCTAATTAATTTTTATAAATCAAAATTAATTAATTAATTTTTATTTAAAATTTTTATTTTTAATTAAACTTTAATTTTTTTGAAGATGATCTTCTTCAATCATTTTTTAATTTTTTTTAATTTTATTCAATCTTAACCAGTTTTTATAATAATCTAATACTAGTTGAATCTTTACATTTTAAACATTTTATGTTAATGGTTACGATGTTTATTTCATGGCTATGTTTGCTATTGTGAGTAGTATATCCTTAAGTAGGGTCAATTTAATTACCTTGTAAGGAGGGTAGCTGTAGAATGATAATATTTGAAAATTGAAGATATTATGGTTATTTTATTTTACCCAATCATCACAATCTTTGAAAGGTGATTGGGTAAACTTGGAAGTTGCATACTTGTCATTATCCACTATTCTTTTATGTACATATTATTTTTATAGGAAAAAGAGTAAAAATGAAAAGCAATTATTTATCATTCATGATAATTTATTTAATGCCTATTTTAAAAAATGTTTGTAGGCTTTGTATCATATAAAAATTAAAAGAAAAGAGAAATTATTGAGGGAAGAGAGGGACTTAAGGTCACTAATTAGAAAATTACTTAATTAGCCCTTAATGATCATATGCTTATTAGCTAAAGCATTTCGGCCGACACTTTTTGTTATGTTCCCATTTTTCTTTATGATGGTTTCTGAATTTCTCCTAATTAATTCCTTGACCATTCAAATCAGCAGGCTTTTCTTTTCATGTCTTTTAAGGAACATCAACCCCCGCTAGTTAATGCCTGTCTTTAAGGAACAACTACCACCAATAGTGTCAAGAACTTGTATATGTATATTATACAATTTTCCAAATAGTGGTAATACCAAATTTAGCCCGAATTTTCCGACTAAGTTGAGCACGGGTCAATCCGTGGCCTAACCGAAACATAAAATACGATTTTATTATTATTATTTTTAAATATAACCGGATGGATCGGATTGGGCCACGAATTGGTCAGTTCCGACTTGTCAGGTCACGAGTCGGCCAACTCGACACATTGACATGCATACCAAATAAGACCTTTTTGCATCATTTGAAATCAAAAATTGCAACTAAATGTATTAAAAGATATATAATATGAAAGATTTAAATTAATCAAATAAATTTAGATTCTAATATATTTTAATTTTTGACTCTTGATTTCATGATATTTGTTTTCTTTATTTTATTTTCATAGTGATAAGTTCACAAATCATTATTTTTTAATTCACACTAAATAAAATACAGTGATTCACAAATTATGTATTTTAAATAAATAATTTAAATAATTAATAACTTAAATTTTTAAATAGATTTTAAAAATATTTTCACTCTTAATTAAGTATTCCTTTTAAGATTTTAAATGAATTGCATCTTTAAATGACTTAATTTATAATTTCTTGAAATGAAAAGCTTATGAAAGTCTTACTTCACCAATTAGACCACATGGACTATTTTTCTAATTATGGGGAGAGGTCTATTTCCTAACTTGTGGGCACTTGCCAACTTAACCCACTTTCAAGACCTTGATCGTTGGCTATACTCGGTCAATGCGTATGCTTTTTATAGTTTCTGTACATGAGTTGAGTCATTCAACCACGATGCTTTCTATGTGGTGACCCAAATAACAATCCTCATAAATTCAAAGAACTCATTATGACCTCTAATTAATATATAATTGCTTTCAAGCTTTTCATCTTCTGAACAACCAACAATATTGAGAAATATTTGATATTAGACAAAAATTACCATTTGATATGGATTTGTTTTACATCAGTAATATTATACTTTTATCTTAGAAAATAAAAGTATTTTGTAGTAATTAAAAAACTTAACCAATTAATTCAACAGTAAAATTTTTGAACTTACTAATTTTTTTGTTGAATTTTTAACTTTCTAGTTTAATTTATATTAATAATTCTTATTATTAAAAATCGATTATTCGTAAATTAATAAGCTCTTATAAATTAAAATAAATTAACTAATTTTCATTTAACAATATTTTTTTCAATTAAACCTTAAATTATTCGATAAGTAAGTGCAATTTTTTAATCATATTTTAAATTATTTAATTTTATTTAATATTTATCTAATTTTATGACGGTTTAATACCAGTTGAAATTTTAAAATTTTAAATCTTTTATCTTATTTCGAACATGTTTTTAAAACACTAGTATTTTGTAATCTACCATACCATGACATGTACATAGCATGAAAATTTTATGCTTTTTGAACCACCAAATTACAATTTAAAAAATGCTTTAATTTATTTTTATCCTGAATAGACTTAATTAGCTATATATTATGCGACGATTCTTTTTTTTTCTTTGACAAGGAATAAAAGGTGGAGTTTGCGAAGGATGTCACTTTTATTGCTATAGTTGATAAAGAAAGAAGAAAACAAACAAATATTTATTAGAAAATCGTAGTTACTAGAGATGTGCTTGCTGTGGAGGAGAGATTTCAATATTTAATACGTTTGGATTATATATGAGCCACGTATATATGTTTAAAACATTTTCGTCGTTATTTGGATTATATATATAACATATTTTGATCATACTATATGCTACAATTAATTAAAAATATAAAAGTAATACTTAATACAAATGCAAAATTAGAAAAAAAAAAAACATAACTCCAAAAGGGATTTATTAAAAAAAAAACATGTTTATATTTTTATTATCATATAATAAAGTGATGTATAATTATTCATTTTACATATTAAAGTGATGTATAATTATTCATTTTACATATTTTTCCCCGAACCCCAAATGGGCTATAAATGCAAACAAAATTATTAGCAAAATGGGATGAACAAATTGTTTTTGGTTCTTTCATTTGTTAATTGGTTTAACTTTTAAGTGGCAGCAAAAGGACAAGAAGCATGAAAATAACCAAACGTTGAAGCTCCATATGAAATAGGAATCTGAAAATGTCTTGTTCCTTTCATTTCAATCACAAGTCAAGGAAACCTAAGGAACATGCACCTAAATGAAGTGGACCCTAATTCCATCTAAAAGAGATTATAGGGTAGATGTGAAGGACAAATGTCCTTCTTTTGTTCTCAAGATTAACGAAAGAGTGGGATTTTCCTCAACTTCCATCTAGATGAGACAACAGTAGGTCTTCCTATTCCTCAAGGTAGCTATTAATCTGAATGCCGTTGATGTTGACTGAATTTGGTAAGTGAATTTAATTGTGTACTTGGGGCAAGATATTTGGAATTGAATTTGTTTTTCTGACAATTGGATGGTCACGCTAAATTCAATTTGACCAATTTTTGAGTTCGAGAGATAATTTTGAGGTTCAATTCAAAAGACTCTGAATAATTTAATTATCCATCTAAAACAACATTGTCTTAAAAAAGTTTACAAAACTAATGAATCTTTGCGAATTTCTAATCAAATTGGGGCTATATCTCGATGTTCTTGGTTTCGGATGCATTTGGTATGTGAATTTAATTGTTTACTTGGTGCAAGATACTTGGAACTGAATTTGACTTTCTTATGTTTAGCAGCTGGGTGGTCATGCAAAATTCGATTTGACCAAATTTCAAGCTTGAGGAAGTAGTCTGAGGTTAAATTATATTAATCCCTTTTAGACTATTAATTTATTATATTATAAATTATCCCCACCTTTTTCTTTTTTAAAATTCTTTTTGTTTTTAATATAAGGAGGAATCTTTATTTTTGTTATATATTAACAAAACCCCTTGAATTTTTCTTGAGATTAACTTAAGATTATTTGTAGATGTCTATTTATATCTAAGCTTTATTCAATGAGCTTACACGGTCTAAACATGAAATATAGTGATGATTAATTTTAATTTATATAAATATACACAAAGTTGGGAGAGCATACTTACACCATTACATTAAGTACTTGTCATTCATTATCCATTTTTCAAAATTTTTAAAACATAAAAAGGTATTCCAAATGATTATTTCAAGAAAATTAATAGGGTAATTGTAACCGAACTTTATTGTTTCAATCGATAATTATTTGAAATGGTGGTTTTTTTTTCGTGTGTCACTTTGTGTTCCTCTCCATCCATCTATATAGGAATAATTAGAAATCAATTCACTTGTTAATGGATGAATAGATTGATAGAGAGGGACACAAGGTAATACACAAAAAAAAATAATAGGTAAATTAATCTCTAATTATTCCTACATGAATTGTCTCCAAGAATGATTATTAGACAAAATACAAAGCAATTGAAAATCACAAAGATCGTTGTCAATACCAATTTTTATAAAATTGGTCTTATCTTATAAACTTTTCTTTTAAATTAATATTTCTGCTTCTAAAAAGACTTTGCCTTTCTGGGACCAAGACTACCTTTTTCAATTTATTGGTTAGACTGGTATGAGTTCTTGGAAGATCTCAGCCTCTTTCCTCCCAATTTCTAAGACATCTCAATCAAGCCAAAGCACTAGCTAGTGATATTATAATTATAGATGAAGATTTTTTTAATAAAAAAATTCAATTTCTTTTTACAATTAATTTGTAGAGGAAAGAAAATAATTAAAATAAGAAAAATTAACTTTTATTAAAATATTTTCTCACAAATCAAGTTTATGTTAAGTTGTTTACAATATTGATATCCTTTTGAATTAACATCGAAATAATTAATTTTTTAAAATAATTTTATAATTCGATTCCTTAATTTTATTTATTTTTGGGTCTATAATTAACTCACTTACCATTATATTGCATTGTGACTTTGTGAGTGCATCAAAGCTTATATAAACGGTGGATGAGAATGCTATCTATATATAACTCAACATCATCACCTTGTCTCTTTGCATTCCCTTCTCAAGCCTTTTCTCTGTTTCACCCTTCTTCCTCCGTTTTCTTGTGGAGCTCTTATCTTCTTGGCTTCATGTACCTAAATATTCTGTCGAAAAGCTGAAACTCTTATTCACTATAGAATTTTGCCGTCTCTTAGCTTAAAACTTGCATAATCTTCGTTATATAAAGTTAGCCTTAAAGAACTGTCAACCTCAAGAAGAGGTACGTACATATATAGCATAACCATTCTTTTCATTTTTTGATGTTAAATCTTTCTGTCTCGACCATCTCGGATCAAACAACTCACTGACCATTACAGGTTTTGCAAGGAAGTGATCGTTATCAGGACTTGAAACATGTGGAGGCTTAAGATTGCAGAGGGTGGTAATGACCCATATCTGTATAGTACAAACAACTACGTGGGAAGGCAGACATGGGAGTTCGATCCTCAAGCTGGAACTCCTGAAGAACGAGCTGAGGTTGAAGAAGCTCGACAGAATTTCTACAAGAATCGGTATGAGGTGAAGCCTTGTGGTGACCTTCTATGGCGTTTCCAGGTATACTCATGACAGTATATGATTTAAGTTCTTTCATTCACACATTCATCGGGTTGGATCATCAGGATAGGAATTCAACGATCATCTGTCACAAATCTTTTACAAGTAACGAAGTTCCAGCAAGCAAGAAAGCTATAAGTATGAACAAAATTGAGAACAGCTTTACAGCATGAATAGTTTGATTTTTGACTAACTATTCACAAGCCTTGCAAATTTAATATTAGTCTAAATATTTTACAAAACTTTGAAAATGTAATATTTTATCTTATATTTTACCATTTTCATTCATTTAATAAAAAATATTACATATATTTCTCAAATTTTTATCTGTCTTTTGGGTATTCTTAATTCCTTTTCATTTTTTATAATAAAATATATTGTATAAATTATATAAAATTAAGTACGAACTACATGGATGTTAGATAATCAATTTCATAACATATAATTAGTTCATAACATATTAAGGAAACTAAGAAAATTTAATGTTAGAAGAGTGTAATCTTCGTTTTCTACTCTAGGTAAGGTAAAACTTAATGTTTGCTTGGATATACAAGTACTATTACAAAGTGTGCTTAATTATATATTGGTTGAAAGAGACTTCTACTTATATCTAACCATGCACTTTCTCATGAAAATTAATATTTCACCTATTTTATTTTTATAAACTAATTGCCTGAGAAAAAAATATATATTAAAATTTCACAAAAAATGTAGTACAAGGGTAATTTTTCTTTTTCTCTCGTCCTAATATCTGCAATTGATTATTTGTTAGAAGTATATTCTTATAAGAAACTAGATGGGCCATGACATAAAGCATAAAAGTTGAAACTAGCTTTTCATTAGCACTGAAAGCATTATCTTTTAGCCATGGAGAATTTCCAAGTCTCTAAACTTTATAAGTATATTTTTTATTCAATAGAAGCTATTAAATTATAAATTTATGATAGGAGTGGACCTCCCTTTCAACATTATCGACCCCAACAGAGATTTAGATTATATTATGTTGAAAATTAACTAAAACTTCTCCAAAACCAAAAAAAAAAGCCAAAACGCAGATGAGAAAAGCTGCCAAATGATTAATTACCATCTACCTTATCTTCATATGTTCATTACATATGACTTATTCCCTAAAGAACGATGTAACTTAGCAAAAAGCCAATTTCGTGCCACATTAATCTTTGTTTCTCTTATGTTCTGCAATTATATTTAGAAAAAAAAATCAGGCAAGGCATTAGAGACTACCATAAATGTGGGAAAGGAAAGGTGAGAAACCATTTTCTCGATTTGAATTGTATGATAATGACAATGATGACTTTTAGAGAAAACTAGAAGACGGTGTTTTGCTCTTTTGATGGTGAAGAAAAGAGCCAATAACAATATTGAAAGGAAAGTGTGTGGCAATGGGACATATTCCTTAACCCTCTTTGTCTTTTACGAGAATGCGTGTGTCATTTCAGTGTAAGTACTACATCAATTTGCTTGTTTCTGCTTTGAACTCTACACAAGAAGCCAATTTCCTTCGTAGTTTCCTTTTCAAAACACCACATGACCGTCCCAATTCTCTTGATATATATATTTTTTTCATATCTAATATGCTTCCATAAGTTCCTAAAAAATCTCAAGTAAAACAAAACTGCGTTTGTTAAGAATATTCATAATTTCATTAAATTTTTATTCAAAATATCTCATATGGATAATACTATTATAATTGAACTCCAAAATTGCAAAATTTCTATATGGCAACCAATTATTTTGTTACATATATGGATTCCATCACCTAAATTTATAGAAAAGAACTTACGAATTATGTTAAAATTTGTGAATTCTGAAAGAAAGTTTTCTTTGAGTGTTTAATTATGTTTAGAAGAAGAGAAATAAGACAAACTATGATTCAATGTACACATTTAAATTGATTATTTTCACTTGTTAATATCAATCTTCTCTTGCTATTTGACCCAAAAATTTACAGTTTCTAAGGGAGAAAAAATTCAAGCAGACAATACCACCAGTGAGAGTTGAGAATGGTGAAGAAATCACATATGAAAAGGCCACAGCTGCGTTGAGGAGAGCTGTCCACTTCTTCTCAGCTCTGCAAGCTAGTGATGGCCACTGGCCTGCTGAAAATGCTGGACCCTTGTTCTTCCTTCCTCCTTTGGTGAGACATTTTCTTTAATGGACCGATTAGATAGCCGGTAGTTGGTCGGTGTCGGTAATCGTTACTATCAAATATGAAAAATTTCAATATAATTGTTTTGGATAAGATGATTACAGATAGTTCATAAAAAAATATTGATCCATGTAAATCTTACTACTAAATTTGATTTAATAAAAACACAACTAGAATGTAACTATTCATGAGATCACAACTTGGTGAAAATGCAGGTCATGTGCATGTACATTACAGGACATCTTGACACTGTATTCCCTGCAGAGCATCGTAAGGAAATCCTTCGATACATCTACTATCATCAGGTGCTTAGTTCTGAAACTTTATTCCTGGAAAACTGAAGATTGGCAAAATCAGTGTCCTACTAGTTAAGCCTTGTTTTGGTTTGCTAACCTAAGTTTCGAACATTTTTGGTAATGAAGAATGAAGATGGTGGTTGGGGACTTCATATTGAGGGTCATAGCACCATGTTCTGTACAGCTCTCAGCTACATTTGCATGCGAATTTTAGGTGAAGGACCTGATGGTGGTCAGGACAATGCTTGTGCAAGAGCAAGGAAGTGGATTCATGACCATGGTAGTGTCACACACATACCATCATGGGGCAAAACTTGGCTTTCGGTAATTATTCTGATCTGATTTTTAGTTTATCAGATTAGTGTTGATGTTTGATGGTAACACTCATAATCTGCATTTTCTTTTTTCTGCTGTTTTTGCAGATACTTGGTGTGTATGAGTGGTCTGGTAGCAATCCAATGCCTCCAGAATTTTGGATTCTTCCTTCATTCCTTCCTATGCATCCAGGTTAGCCTAGTTTTATATATCCTGAAGTGAACATGATTGTCTCGTGTATATCAGATGTCTAGGGGTTGGCAATAGACCGGATAAGGTCCAGGCCTCCTAAAACTCAGGTCTAATCTGAAGCTTGATGATCGAGTTTTGATCTAGATAAAAAAGCCTAAATCCCATCAGGTTTAAGATTTTTATTCACGTTTTTAGTCTATAATGTTCTTGTTCATTTTCTGACTTGAATACAGCAAAAATGTGGTGCTACTGCCGGATGGTTTACATGCCAATGTCATATTTATACGGGAAACGTTTCATTGGCCCCATCACACCTCTCATTCTGCAACTGAGAGAAGAGCTATTCACTGAACCATATAATCAGATTAATTGGAAGAACACAAGACATCAATGTGCTCCAGTGAGTTGAATGTGATTGACTCACTCCAGTGTTCTTGGATAAAATTCTCTGCAGATGAACTAAAACCAACTGTTTTATAATTCCCATCACAGGAGGATATCTACTACCCACATCCATTGATTCAAGACCTGATCTGGGATACTCTCTATGTACTCACTGAGCCTCTTCTCACTCGTTGGCCCTTTAACAAGTTAGTAAGAAAGAAGGCACTTGAAGTGACAATGAAGCACATACACTATGAAGATGAGAATAGCAGATACATTACAATCGGATGTGTGGAGAAGGTAAATGTGTTTTTTGTGTAAATATAAGGATTATAGTGTTCTTCAATGATGTATAATTCCAGTTAAACCACTTGAATGTTCACAGGTTTTGTGTATGCTTGCTTGCTGGGTCGAAGATCCGAATGGAAGTTACTTCAAGAAACATCTTGCCAGAATTCCAGACTATCTGTGGGTTGCAGAAGATGGAATGAAAATGCAGGTTTGAATTGCTCCTTCATGCCATTTTTAGTGACACTATAATTTCGAATTCGGGTTTCATGGCATCACTCGCCTTTCATTGTCCTGTTCGAACATCGTACTAGCTGAGGTTTTGGTCTGATACCATTTGTGCATCTGATATCATGTTTTTGCAGAGCTTTGGCAGCCAACAGTGGGATACTGGTTTTGCTATTCAGGCCTTGCTGGCTAGTAATCTGAATGATGAAATCACTGATGTGCTTAGGAGAGGACATGACTTCATAAAGAAATCTCAGGTTTCTCATTCATTTCCCTTCTCATCAACCATCGTCGTGATCTTCATTTCTACTTGAATATAGCTAACCTGATTGATCAAATTTTCTGCAGGTAAAGGACAATCCCTCCGGTGACTTCAAGAGCATGTATAGGCACATATCTAAAGGAGCCTGGACTTTTTCTGATCAAGATCATGGATGGCAAGTCTCTGATTGTACTGCAGAAGGACTTAAGGTATCAGATTGTGTTCAACCATATAACTAAACACCAAGCTTATCTTGTTGAACTATCTCATCATATGCTCATTCCTTTCTCAGTGTTGCCTGCTTTTCTCAAGAATGCCACCAGAAATTTTTGGTGAACACATGGAGCCGGGACGGTTGTTCGATACCGTCAATTGCATCCTTTCCCTACAGGTAACAATGAACTTACGAGCTTTGTCTGAAATGCACAAAATACAGAAGGAACCCTTTCTAATCTTTTCTGTTCTTTTTTGAGCTTACCACAGAGCAAAAATGGAGGTTTAGCAGCTTGGGAGCCAGCAGGAGCTCAAGATTGGTTGGAGGTATGAACTTAAGCACAATTATTTCTCTCTAAAGACTACTGATCTCCAAACTCTTTAAAACACTATTATTTCTCTCTAAAGACTACTGATTTCCAAAATCTTTGTTTCTTCAGCTGCTGAACCCAACAGAGTTCTTCGCTGACATTGTCATTGAGCATGAATATGTGGAATGCACTTCCTCAGCAATCCATGCCTTAGTTATGTTCAAGAAGCTATTTCCAGGGCACAGGAGGAAGGAGATTGAACATTTCATTCCCAATGCAGTAGAGTATCTTGAAAGCATTCAAACTCCAGAGGGTGGATGGTACGTTCTCCAATTCCTGAAACGTGCTTGTTTATTCAATCATGAACTTCCTCAGCTTTCCTTTATCAGAAAATGGATTCATACCTACAGGTATGGGAATTGGGGAGTTTGTTTCACCTATGGTACGTGGTTTGCTATTGGAGGACTAGCAGCTGCTGGCAAGAGTTACAATAACTGCGAAGCTATGCGTAAAGCTGTTAAGTTTCTTCTCAGGATACAAAAAGATGATGGAGGTTGGGGAGAGAGCTATCTCTCATGTCCTGAGAAGGTTGATCTCTCTATGAAAAATGACAAAAACTTGTCAGTCATTCTTGAAAACCATATTTTACTAACTTTAATGGTTTTTAATTACAGAAATATGTACCTCTTGAAGGGAACAGATCAAATTTGGTTCACACTGCATGGGCTATGATGGGTCTGATCCAGGCAGGACAGGTCAGTATTCTTAACAATGGTGATCCTGATTTAGAGGAGAGATTATGTGTATAATATTATCTTTTTTCTATGTTTCTAAACTGAAACAGATGGATAGAGACCCTACTCCTCTTCACGGTGCAGCGAAGCTGTTGATCAATTCACAGTTGGAAGATGGTGATTTCCCTCAGCAGGTAAAATGACAACGATTCATTCTGAGAATCATTGAGTTTGAAGCAAGTAAAGTTCAGGTTTGGCAACAGTCCGGGTCGGGAACAGGATAATTTTTTTACTAAGTTCCAAACCTGACTCAAAAAATTTGATCAAATTTCAGGAAAAAAAAATGGAGTTCAATAAGAGTTTGAACGAGCAGGTTCAAGATGACAACGAACTGACCTAAAAGTTTGATTTAGTTTGAGAATTATCAAGTTTGAATCAAGTAGATAAGTTAAGGTTTGCAGTGGCTCAAAAAGTCCATGTCTGATAGGGTTTCAGGAAAGCAACTTTGGGTTCCAATCAGTTCTAGTCGAGTTCAACATGAATTTGGGTTAGCAGGTTCAGGATAAGCCCCTGGAGCCTGACTAAAAGTTCCTGTCAATCTTAGTTGAGTGACCTGAAGTTCGATCGGATTAAAAATTGTCCAAAATGACTTGTTTTAGTCAATAAGTATTGATTGAAACAACATATCATTAACAGAGTGACATGTTTGGTATCTTTGACAGGAAATCACTGGTGTGTTCATGAAGAACTGTATGTTACACTACGCAGCATACAGAAACATCTACCCCTTGTGGGCTCTTGCTGAATATCGCAACCGTGTCCCATTGCCTTCCAAGGCCATTTAAGTTAAATAAATGTTCAATGATGGCTTAATATCTCTGTTTGTTTCTTTGTTCATCAAAGTAAAAATTTGGTTTATTATGGAACAATAGTCTCTTTTTTTAATCCATTGTTATCACTATAATTTTTCACAATAATAATAAATTAAGATATTAATTGAAGACAGTTTATAATAGATAAAAAATGATTAAAAAATTAAATTAATTTTGATAATTTAATAATAAAAATTTTGAATCGATCAACTTTTCAATTCGGTTTACTCAATGATTTTTTTATTAATTAATCGATTTATTTTCATAAATTAACATTCTTTTATAAGTTAAAATAAATTAGTTATTTTTATTTAATAGTCTTATTCTTTAATTAAATTTTAATTTTTTTGATGAAATCACCTTCTTCAATTTTATTACAAATTCTTTAATTTTATTCAATCTTTATTATACACTAACTTTATGAAAAATTAATATCAATTTAATTTTTAAACCTTAAAATTCTTATCTTACCAATTTAATATTCAGTCTTATTTTTAAAATATTAAAAATAGTTGATGAATCGATTTATTTGTAAAAACCATGCATCACTAACTCTTCATTAACTCTTCATTTTAGTTTACTTTAATAATCCTTTTATAAATTAATTAATTGCTTTTCATAAAGAACTTTTATAAACTAAAATAAGTTAATTTTATTTAATAATTTTTAAAATTAAACTCCGGTTTTTTCAATAATCAGCAATAGTATTCTTATTTAATTTTATTTAAAAATTTTTAATTTTATTTTTTATTAATTAAAATTTTAAATTTTAAAATTTTTAACTTAGCGGTCTAATTTTTAAAGAATGATTTCGAGTAATAATACACTAATGATTACTGTAACAGGTTCAAAACAAATATGTCGGCAAATGCGTATCCCAACCAATTGTTCATGACCTGGACACGGGCCCTGACCGTGTAACTCTCAGGTTAAGGACTCAGGGTTATGCCTGAAACTCGCAGGCGTAACCTTTACCTGTGAAAACATAGGCCATGCCAGATTCATGTACTACAAGTTAAAGCTTCGTAGTGAGCTTTTCAGTTAGCAGTCGTGCTGGTCTCGAAACCAAGACGACAGGATTGATGATCTCGGAGGGACTAGCTGTCGGATGCATCGAGTTTTCTTCTTCTGATTTTTCCGGCTTCTCTGATACCTAATCCTACGGTGGATCAGGGGTAAGGTGAAGTCAGGTTGGGTCGGTTCAAGTGAACTCAAGTCGGATCTGTTTTAGCTTGAGTCGGGTTAAGTCTGCGTTTGTTGGTCTGGGGTAAGGCCAGTTTCGTTATTTCGAGTTTGTTCGGGGGCTATTTATTGAAAGGACGGGGAAGACAAAGGACAAATTGGACTGGGCCTTTCCTCATGTTCATCGGGGGCCCAAAAGGGTTTATTCAAATTGGATCGACTCGGGTTATTCGGGTCGTGTTTGGGGTTTGGTCGATCTTAACTTCCCGATTTGAACGTACGAAAATTCAAGGCTTGTAAAGCCGATGGGATTGATTGGAAATGGCAGAGGTTTGTGGGAGGATGCTGAGCTATTCGTGCGCTGGCAGAAAAAGCTATTGTTCGGACGTTAACCGGAGAAAGGTGTTTAGATGGGTCTGAAAGAGATGGAAAGCTAATGGTGTATATGACTTCGGTTTGAGGATGGAGGGTTGGCAAGGTAAGGATTCTTAACAATGGTGATCCTGAAACAAAGGGATAGAGACCCTACTCCTCTTCACCGTGCTGCGAAGCTGTTGACCAATTCTAAGTTGGAAGATGGAGAGGAAAAGAAATAAGAACCTGAAAAATTATCGAGAAGATACAAGCAGGAGTGAGAGAGTTGGCGATGCTACTCTTCACTCTGTAGCACAAAAAATCTTAAACCGTCGACCTAACATGAAGCATTTAGGCTTATCATACAAAAATCCAATCACTAGAAGGTCAATTACTATGATTTATCTTACAGGAAGGAGGCTGATGGATGGAAATCGGTTAACTTTGTTCATATCATTTTATTGGAGACTGCAAAAGTTAAAAAGTACCAGGGGACTGACACAGCTCGGATGAAGACATTCTCAGAAAATGACTTGAAGTAATTAACATTCAGAAATAATTAAAATAAATACTAGTCGCAATTGATGATTCATTTTTAAGATTCATATGGTCCATTTTATTAAAAACAGTACTTTAAAATAAAATTTTAAATTGTGGTATTTTTTTTTACATTTGATAAGGGATTATAAAAATTCGAATAAAATTAATAAAATTATAATTAAGGTTAATTACCAAAAAGTTCAAACTTTTCTCAAATTTTCAATTATAACCCAAACTTTAAAAATTAGCAATAAAATGCATAAATTTTCAATTTTTTTCAATTATAGCCCAACGTTAGCTCACCAATATCTATGCTGACGTGGCACTGTCACGTGTCAATAGGTCTCTACTAATTAGACACGTCAACGTCACTAAAAGGAGGTTGTCTGATTAGTGAATTGACGTCGTTTCATAGTAAAATTGAAACGACATTGTTTGGATTTTGGAGAAAGCTCTAGCTTATGTTATAAAACAAAGTCGTTTGGATTTTAGAAAAAGCTTCAGCTTATGTTCTTCGTCATTCTCACACCCTAAATCCCCAATTTCGTCTTTTTCTTAAACCTATATCCATAATTTCTTCTCACACACTCTCATTCTCATACCCTCATTCAAAACATGTCAATTTTGATCTTTTCTCTCTTTTTGGAATTTTAGTTCAAATGTTCTTTCATTTCTTCAACTTTGGGTTATTCATATTTTTTTCATCGTCTTAAGATACTCGGACTCTAATGTGGGGCTAATTTTTTTTGTATAATTGGGGTTTGGGTTGTTTACAGGCATGACTCGAATTTGGTTTATTTGGATTTATCACCTTCAACTGTAACTGTATGACCTTGAATACTATCATTTCTCTCAAATTTTTTAGTGCAGTTTCTTATTTGTATGTTGTGGATACATTCTTTTTTTAAGTGGTACATATTCAGAATGACTTAGTTATGATTGTTTCAGTAGGTGAGGCTCCTAAGTTGTGAAATATTCTGAAAAAGCTTCAAAAAATTTCTAAAAGTATATTTCTGGTGCCCGAGTTAGTTTAAACATTTCAGATTGTATTATGCTGATGTAGTACTTGAAGCTCCTTGCATATGAAAATAGGGATTTAGTATTTTGATGTAATCATACTATCCTTTTTCTGTGCAATGTGGATGCATTATTCTGATGTTAATGGTTGTATTATTCTGATGTAATCATACTAGACTTATCTGAAAATATGGGTGAACTATATATGTCAGAAGAGTTTAGCAGGAAGTTTTTCTGTGTATATGTAAGCTTAATGGTTTGTTGTATATTATATTGCTTTTAATTTATTTTGTAAAATGAATACTTATTAATTTCTTGTAGTATATTGATTGCTATCTTGTCTAGCAACTTGTTAGTACTAAATGTAGCAAACGTTCATATAGAATGTTCATTTATTAGTACAAAAATGTAGCAAACCTGGTGTATTTGCATATCTTTCAATTGGGATTACTTAGCATTATAGAGAGGTGGAAGATTTGTAAATGGTGTTACTTTTCTACTTAAAACCTGCATAGTGTTTATTGTTATTTATGGTTCAGAATCCTTATACAGAATGCCTGAACCTGGATTCACTATGGAATGCTAGAGGTTATTTAAGATATGTTAAAGTTAAACGTAATTATTAGAATATTTTAAAGATAGACATCCATATATTCACAAAATTACAAAAATTTCCCCATCTATAATATGATGTCAAGGACATCTCAAACACCACTTTACCCTAAAATAAATGTACTTGTAAAATGTTAGTTAATGGGATAGAAGTGGATCCTCTGTGCTTTCCCAATTAGAATTTTTTTACAAGTTGTGATGCTGTTTGATGGTATACTTTTTAGGTCAATAGTTGAATTGCTCATCTAGAAATTCATGTTGAACAGAATTTTGATGGGATAATTATCTTAATATTTGTTTGATAGTAACCATTGTAATTTTATTAACAAAGAATTTGATTAATCTATAGCCCTAAAGAACGAATCATTAATCAGAAGACAGAATATGGAAAATCTAGATGTAGAATATCAAAGGAATACAGTGATTGACAAAGGAATATCTACATGTAAAATATCTTACATTAATTAGAATATATCCTAATTTTGGATTTTGGAAAACCTTGGCATCTGTCTTGATAAATCAATAATCTAGGATGTTTTGTTTCTTGTGAAAAAATAACAGAAGATATCCTAAATGAATTAGCAATTTGAGATTTGTTAGTTGTTGCTTATTTTTTTTCTTCTTAGAATATTTATCATTTTGTATTTAGTCACACTTTCCCTTTGCAGATGTTGGTAAATTTTGAATTTCATTATAGTGGAGTATTGGAAAGGTAGGAAAATAAATATGTTGGCGGTAAGATTAAAAGAAAAAAGGATATGGGTATTGATGAACCAAACATGTAATAGCCCAGCTCACTTGCTCACAGATATTGTCTACTTTGGGCTTTGACCCAGCCAAGCCCTCACAGTTTTGCTTTTTCCGAGAGCTTCTTAAGAGGTCACCTATCCTGGAACTACTCTTGTCCTAGCACGTTTAATTTCGGAGTTTTGATGGGATCCGGTGCGTTAGGGCATGGAAAACACGTATGTAAGGGAGAGTTATCCGTACCCTTTATAAGGCGTACTTTGTTCCCC
>JANIJH010000223.1:1701030-1725487 GCA_024520975.1 Erythroxylum areolatum
AAATATATATACATGAATTTAAAATCAAACATAATTTAAATCATGCAATTTAATAAAATTAGGCTAACATATAGATTCTATATGTAAATCCAAAATAAATATGGACCATAATGTAAATACTGTATATTTTATACTGCCATTATACAGTACATTTATGGCTGATCAAAATTTTCAATGAACCTACAAATTATAAGTTTTAACCATGTTGCGGCATTGATGCAACCACAAAAGCAAATGTATAAGCTTCTGCGGCATTCATGAACAACAAAAGCAAATGGTGGGTCCCAAGAAAAGCTTTTGACTTACAAAAATATAATAATGCTTGATAACCAAGAGATGCAATAAGCAAGTGTTCTGCATCAATCGCATCCTTTATTCAAACTTTGCAAACAATGGCCCACGTTGAAAAGTTTTGAAAATGGCAGAGGAAAGCACGTTATAACCATGGGTCCATGATTCTAATCATGGGTCCGACGTTATAACCATGGGTTCGTGAAGCATCCTCCTATTCTAAAATTGTATAGATCCCACGCAAAATTTCTCAATTATCAGTTGTTTCCATGTAAAGGCATGAAACACCGGTTAATACGTATAACCGAAAGTCCCGTGAAATAACAAAAAGATTTACGTAAAAGTTGAGTTACAGCAGTGCCTAAAACTGTTTATCTTCTTCAACCTTTAACCGGGTCAACAAGATCCGAATCTGACCCATATTTAAATCTTGCTATTTCTTTATTTCTAAACTTCCAATTCAAAACTATTGTAAACGAAATGCAATTTACTTCATATACGCAAGAACTATTCCATTATATATTGACTGTAACAATGTCAATAGTTGCAACAGAAAATTCGCGTATTCATGCATATCATTACAGAAAATTAAGTACATCAAGGCAGAGAAGAATTTGCTCTGATACCAACTGTTAGACATGATAATGATCTGTATACATGTCTATTATAAAAATAAATGCGGAATATTATTACATACCTCCTGCCATTGATGTTGAGAGATCTTGAAGAAATATGAGAGGGTTCTTCTAAGCTTTAACAAACAGCAAATAATGGTGTATGCAAAATCTATCTGTTAAGCCTAGGGACCCAAACCTTATATTTGCCTTGTTGTCTTCCATCAAAACAACCGAAAGGGCATGATGGTTCAAGTGAAATGGCATGACTCTTCAAAGCAACAGACACGACCAGATAAAGAAAACTAACGGCTAACAATTTCTTCATTCTTTTTCAACTCAGAGCAGGATTTGTGGAAATGTGAAGGTGGATGGTTGAGAATTTGAGTCGGCAATGGGATCTGTTGTTAGTAAAGCAGCAAATGGGATCGGAACTGTTATTGGAAATGCCTTTACAGCACCTTTTAAGACAATCCTGGGTGAATCATGCGAGTAAGTAGAAAAAAGTACATGACTTCTTATGGTCTGTTTGTAAATATTTAAGTTATGAAATGAATATGCTTCCTTATATGATTATGCTATTAAAATTTTCAATTAATGTATTGTTTCATGTTATTAATTGAAAAGACAAGACTGTGCGTGAAGGTTTGTTCCTGTGTGTCTTCTTTTTACATGGTTGAACTAGGGTTGAACTGGACTTTGGATTTCAGGAAGCTAAGTAGGAATATAAACCAAATTGGGTGCACAATCATAAATGTCTGTCTTGATTAAACTTAAATTTTAGGGAAAGGGTTTACATCAAAAAATAAAATCAGGGAAAGATTTGATCTTTAGATGGTTTCTGATGGGCCAATATAATTCATACCCTGGGATGCCAAATCTCTAGCAATTAACATAACCTTCTCGAAAATATGTAATTCGATCCAATTTCGGTTTTGTATTAACTTTTCTATCTTTTATGGGCTTTAACATGGTTGAACAAGGGTTGAACTGAACTTTGGATTTCTGGAAGCTGAAGTTGGAATGTAAAGCAAATTGGGTGCACATTCATAAATGTCTGACAAGATTAAGCTTAAATTTTAGATAAAAGTGTTTGCATCAAAAACAATATCAGGGAAAGATTTTATCTTTGGTTTTTGATGGACCAATATGGTTCCTGCCCTGGTTGGTCAAATCTCTAACAATTAGCAGAAGCTTCTCGGAAAGATGTAATTTAAGCCAACTCCGATTTCATAATGCAGGGATGTCTGTTCAGGGCCATGGGACGTAGTATGCTTCATTGAGCACTTGTGCATTGCGAATTTGATCAAGCTGTTGCTGATATTGGTTCTCTGCTACATAAGTAATTCTAACGTTATTGTTTTTGGAATTACCAATCCTATAAACTTTGCTCATGTTAGACTTTCATGTACAAAATGTAAGCTTTCATTTCCATAGACGTTAGAATATGCAATTGAAATGTATGCATAAAGTTTCTTGTCTCTTTTGTGGTCTTTCCTAGTTCATTTTGGATCTGGTTTAGTCTACAAGGCTTCTGCAGTTTCCAATACAATCTGAAATTTGGTTGATGTGATGGATTCATATTGTTTCAGTTTCAATCTTTTAATTTAAGATCTATTGAACATGTCCAAATGATCTCCCATTTAAAAGTGTACATGATGGTATATTCAATTAAGTGTTCTGAATAGAGCAAGGGTAGAATATGAACCAGCAATCTGCATCATCTTTGTTTACGGATTTTAATGGAACTCAATTAATTTTCATTAACTCTAGACTTCTCTCGTAATTGTGATTATATCCTGATTTTGATACGTCATTTTTGGTTTTGAATAATAGTGGATGATGACTAGTTAGCTTATTCACTGCAATGCTTGCAGCATTACTGTTCTTCTACCTTCTGTTCAAGTTGGGGATTTGCCAATGCATAGGAAGAAGCCTATGTAAGATGTGTTGGGCAGCTTGTCACACATACTTGCATTCATTGAACTACATCACTTGTTTTTTGTGGCACAAGCTGAAGAACACAAAGAGGGTACACCGGCACAGGTTCCGAGACATTGAAACAGGGTATAGTTCAAGTTCTGAAAGTGAAGTTTCTGGTTATGCTCGTCCATATGCTGGTACAAAGAGGAAGTCAATAAGGGAAGGAAGAAAGGCTCCTTTGCGGAGCTCTCGCTATCATTCTCGTAGGTACAGCCATAGCAATCACCACCGCAGTAAACATCACCACCGTCACCATGTCAGATTAAAGACTAGACAAGTCTCTTTTCATATTAAGGGCAGCTCGCAGAGACTTAGAAATTCAAGAAGGCTTCAGTTAATTAAAGCAAGAAAACTCAGGAAAGGTCATGTGGCATTCAAAAGACGGAGACTTAGGTGATCATTAAGAAAAGATTTGTACAGGTCATTAAGACTCTATTCCAGGATGATCAACAGACTCACAATATCAGATGAAACAAATAGATCATATACTTGGCACCAAATTATCTTTCAGTGCCTGTTCTACCCTAGCTAAATTCATCTGCTACATCCTAGTCCTATTCTTTTCCATAATGTTTCAAGTTAGATGTGACAAGGATTTATTGCATAGCATTGAGAGATGCATAATCAATTCGAGTTTAGATACATCTCTCGTGTAAATGTTTAAGGGTAATGCATCCATTTATTCAAATCTGATGTTAAGGTACTAAGGATTCCTCGTGATTATTTCTGTACTATTCCTTGGTGGTCTTGAGGGTCAGAAGAGACTAAATCCGAAGATGGCTATCGACGCAAGAACACATGCTATCTCTACTTTTTTTAAGGTAAGAAAGAAGAGAGAAAATATCTCCAACTAGTGTTCGAGTACCAACCAGGCGCTGTGGTGTTGAAGTAACCCATGTCATTATCTCGAGAAAAGGTCAAACGAACTTCAAACAAGATTACTTATATCTTAAACCGACACAGGTGAATAAGTATTGAATAGCTAGGGGGAGAGTTGCTCTTGCTAGTCACAATTGGATTTTGACAGACAATTCCAAGTACAGAAAAATCAGTGAACCTGAAAAACCTCGTAAGGAAGAGCATTAAATTACATTACATAGACATCTGTCAAAGCAGTCGCTGACTTTTGTTCCTTCATTTTCCGAGAAAGAAAATGAACACTAAAACCTTTCCGGTTAACTTCCAATTTCCATGAAATAGCAAAAGTAGCAGTAATCCTGAAAATGAAGAAGTCTTATCAGAGAGAGATTGAATAAGATTTTCTTCCCACCAATGTATAAATACTGAAACTGAGCACCACAACACATGTTTTGGGTACCACTTGTAAAACCAAAACAAGAAAAATATTTTCTTCATAAACGGTCGTAACAGTAGAAGGCTACAAGGGAGCATTTATTTTAATTTATATTACTTTCCTGATTTCCCTCTCCAGTTCATCTATTCAAAAGTTTTCCATTTTTAGAACCATTAATTTTCTTCATCAAGACCAGAAAGCCATTTCAGTGTGATACCTTCTTCCGATTCATCTTGTCTTAGCTTCTGTAAACATATAAACACTTTCAGGATTTCGAGCCAGAAAACAAATTACCCTGAAAGGTTAGTTCGATTATATGATTATTCTGATGTTGGTGTTTTAGATATGGGCGTTTCTTTATTATTTTTTTATCGTTTACCCGTCAAGTTTGGTTTGTTATTCACCGTCTGTCTTGCAGTTTGAGCAATGCATCCGAAAGAGAAGTCTAAGGAGGACTACACCCTCAAGGAGACGTCGCCTGATATTAGCAGGGGAAAAGTTACAGGCAATGACAAGCTCACATTAGTTGAACAGCGCCAGTTTCTGTATGTCAGAATTGTGAGAGCTAAGGAGTTGCCTGTGAATGATGAAACAGGAACTTGTGACCCTTTTGTTGAATTGATGATTGGTAACGAAAAGGGGACTTCAAGGATCCTTGAGAAGACGTCAAATCCTGAATGGAATCAAGTGTTTGCCTTTGCAAAAGATAGACTTCATGGGAGGGTAGTAGATATCTTGATCAGAGACAAGGGATCTGCAAATGATGGAAGCATTGGCTGTGTGTCATTCGATTTAGGCGATATACCAAGCCGGTTTCCACCTGATAGTCCGTTGGCACCACAGTGGTATAGACTAGAGGATCAACAGGGGAAAATTGTTCCAGGAGAGCTGATGTTGGCTGTTTGGATAGGGAATCAAGCAGATGATGCCTTTTCGATCGCCTGGCATTCTGATGCAGCTGCTGTTAGTGGAGAAAATGTAACATATACTCGTTCCAAGGTATATCATTCACCTAGACTTTGGTATCTAAGAATTCATGTGATTGCAGCGCAGGATTTGGCACCAACAGATAAGAACAGGAAGCCTGAAGCTTTTGTCAAGGCCATTTTTGGGAACTTGGTTTCGAGGAGTAAAGTTTCCAATGTAAAGAATGTGAATCCTACTTGGAATGAGGAACTGATGTTTGCTGCAGCAGAACCATTCAATGATCCTCTGATCTTGAGTGTGGAGGACAAGTGGGGGGCTAACAAGGAGGAATGCTTGGGAAGGTGTGTGATTCATTTGCAGCAAGTGGATAAGAGGCTTCTTCCTTCATCTATGGCTGACAGATGGGTTAATCTTGAGAACAATGGAGGGAAGTTTGTTAGTAGACTTCATTTGAGAGTGTATTTAGATGGTGTATATCATGTTTTTGATGAACCAACTTACTATTGCAGCGATCTCAGACCAACATCTCCCAAGTTATGGCCAGACAAGATTGGGATACTAGAGGTGGGAATCCTGAAAGCTGAAGGATTGCTGCCTATGAAATCCAAGGATGGTCGAGGAACGACAGATGCTTATTGTGTCGCCAAGTACGGAAATAAGTGGATCAGGACAACTACAATCATAGATAATCTTTCTCCAAAATGGAATGAGCAGTACTATTGGGATGTCTATGATCCATATACAGTTATTACGGTTGGAGTTTTTGACAATAGCCATTTGCAGGGAGGTGGTAAGAAAGGAGGGTTAGGAGATCCTAGAATCGGAAAGGTAAGAATCCGGTTATCGACACTTGAAACTGATAGAATATATACACATTCCTATCCACTTATTGTGCTGCAACCTAATGGATTAAAGAAAACAGGAGAGCTTCATTTGGCAGTAAAGTTTAACTGTACTTCTTTGGTCAATTTGCTTCAAACATATGCACACCCTCTACTACCCAATATGCACTACATTAGCCCACTATCAGTATATCAGCTAGATAGTCTGAGGCACCAAGCTACATATATCCTATCCTCAAGGCTCGGTCGTGCCGACCCGCCATTAAGGAAGGAGGTCGTGGAATATATGCTCGATACCGGAGCAAATATGTGGAGTTTACGAAGAGGGAAGGCGAATTGCGAGAGAGTCATCTCATGTTTGACAAGTATGCTTGGAATTTGGAGATGGTTTGATCGTGTTCGAACCTGGAAAAGTCCGTCAACCACAGTTTCTGTCTACTCATTATTCGTCCTGATGGTGATTATGCCGAGGCTGACACTACCTATATTCTTCTTCACCCTTTTCTTTGTTATAGTTTGGTCATTTCCAAGGAGGCCTAGACACCCTCCTCACATGGATATCAAACTATCCAATGCTGAAATTACACATCCTGATGAGTTGGACGAAGAGTTTGATACATTTCCAACTTCCAAGCAAGGAGATGTCCTGAAGGCAAGATATGATCGGTTAAGGAACATTGCAGGAAGGTTGATGATAATGATAGGAGACTTGGCAACTCAAATGGAGAGACTTAGATCACTGTTAAGTTGGAGGGATCCAAGAGCCACCTTCATCTTTATGATTTGCTGTCTCATTGCAGGTTGTATCTTTTATATATCTCCATTTCAGTACATGGTTGTTCTTGCAGGGACTTATGCAATTAGGCCTCCAAGAATGCGTTCCAATCTTCCATCAATACCACAAAACTTCCTCAGGAGGTTACCTGCAAAAACTGAGAGCTTGCTATAACAGTTAGTAGTATTCTACAATGAGTCCAACTAGAACGCGGAATCTTTTAAGGTCTAATAAAATGCAACCTTACTTGTGCAAGATAGAGAGACTATATCTTTTTTAATTGTGCTCGTATTTTTAAAAATTATTATAATCGTTTTAAATCTTGATATAGTGATTAAGGTCAGATTGATTGAAATTCTTCATTTTTGTCTCTTAAATCATGCTCAATTTTTTATCTTAGGAATGAAATTGTCACTTGGAAGAAGGAATTAGACCTTTTTTTCCTATGAATTTCTGCTTATAATAAATGTTAATAATATAAAAAATAAATAGTTGTAGAGAAAACACTATTAAAACAGTCCTCAAGAACTATTTTGGATATAACCAAGATCCAAACTCAGCATGCCAAAATTTATAAAGGAATTTGTAGCTAAGCCAAAAGGGTTTTATACAGTTGAAGGTTTTTATATTTTGTATTAAAATAATATTAAATTTGGTTAAAAAAAGAAATTTGTTAAATTTTTATCATTTTTTTAGAAAACAACTAAAAAATCATCTACTTTGATGTTATAAAGTAATCATAATATTGTACTTGTTTTAAATCTTGTTATGTACTAACAACATAATTATAATAAATGATAATTACTTCATTAACATCATTTCATCACCTTTACGTTTAACAAATTAAAATATAGGTAAAGCCTATATAATATATTCTCTCAAGACTCGATTTGCATGCTTGACCTGATATTTTATGTCGACCTAAAATTCAATTCGATTGAGTTTGGATAATTTGAAACTTGAGGATCGAGTTTGAACAATTCAAGTTTTAATTAAATTAGAGTCTAAATTATATCGTTTCGACACAGGATTAGACTAGAAAGCTCAATCAAATTAGGGTTAAAATGATATCATCAGGATATAATTTATCAAAACAACATCATTTTAATAAATTTTGTTAAAATAATATTATTTTAATTAAACGTCACTTAATGTTTAGTCAATTTGAATTTCTCATTGTCTTCGAGTAGGGTCGGGCCATATGACCATCCCTAACAAGGAGATAATGCATGTTTCTTGCGATCATATTTTCATTTGACAGATACACGTAATGAAAATCACAATTAGTATACCAAATTGAGATAATTTTATAGACTATAAAAAGTTTTTAAAAATCTATAAATCATATGAAAACATCAAGAGAGTTTGTTAATCCAAAATAAGTCATTCACTAACAACATTATTGATCGAAAACAAACTTTAAATGACTTATTTATGGTATTTTTCTTAAATTTTAGGATATAAGTTGATCGACTGCTCTTATAGGTTGATCTAGCACCCCATCACTCAATTTCGAAGAGAATTATGCCACAAATCAACAATTTTTAGAGAAAAATAAAACAAGAGAGCAAGAGAAGCATTTTTAGAGAAAGTAAAAACCTAAACATTTTAAAAATTAGATACGAAGTTAAACTAATAAGACAAGAGGTTTAAGGTTTAAAAAATTCAACGAATATTAGATTATCATAAAACTTACTAAATATTGAATAAAATTAAACAGTTTAAGATATGACTGAAAAAGATTGTATTTGACCATTGAAAATTTTAAATCTTAATTAAAAAAGATTGTTAAATAAAAATTAATTGATTTATTTTAGGTTATAAGAACTTATTAATTAACGAAAATTAACCGATTAATTAATAAATAGTGAAGTGATTCACATTTCTCCATCGATTTTTAACACAAATCATCAATTTGATCTCAAATGATTCAGGTTTAACATTTGGGGAAATGGGGTTCATATGGTAATATGTGTGTGGTTTTTTTATTTGTCTTTTGCTAACAACATAAAACTCGAAAATATGAGGGTGTTTGGTTATAGGAATAACAACAAAGAATAAAGAGAAACGCAGAGCAGAGGAGCATAAGTGGTGCACGTGAGAGGCACATGAGGCTTACTTGAGCTGAATTTTTTCTTCGACAGTGAAGGCTTGAAATGTGCAACTGCTACATATAGTCTATAAAATCAGATATTAGCATTAGTCTCATGCACACAGCATTCTCATTGTAACCCAAAATAATATGAGAAGTTTACGAAAAGAAATTAGGAGTCAAAGAGTTGCTAGAGTACTTACTTAGGAGTACTAGTGAGTTCATAGGGAACCCTTGCAAGTGTTGAAAAACACTCTGTCTCTTGTAAATGTTTCTTTTCGTTGAAAATAGTAGAACCAACTACGTGAGATCCTTAGTTGTAAATAGCAATTAAGCTATCGAACCAAGTAAATTTGTTGTGTGCTTCTTTCTTTTCTGAAAAACTTCATAATCCTGCAAAAGCCAACTCATCTTTCATCAGTGTCTCTGGCAAGAAGATAACATAAATAGAAGGCAAATCTCAACATAAGCGGTATCAAAGCCAATCCTCAGTATTCTGGGTAACTCTCTGGTGAATCAAGTAATCAAGTTTCATCAAGAAAGGGTAAGAACAATCATACAAGTAAGCCTTAACCCTTGTGTCCTATTTCTAATATACTCTTACAATCAAGAAGTTAGTAAGAATCTTTTTCTTGTCATCTTTTAACTACGTAACAAAATGGTGGGAAAAGAAATAGATATTTTTACTAGTAAAGAAGATTTTGCAATCTGGAAACTTCAAATGCAAACTTTACTTGAATCCTATAGTGCAATTGAAGAACATTATAATGTAGAAAGAAATCCTGTTAAGAAACTCAAGATGCAAAGGCTTGCACATTACAAGTTAATGCTTTATTTATCACCTATTGTGATAAGGAAAGTGCATAATTTCAATACTGCAAAGAAACTATGGATGAAACTTGATGATTTGTATGCTAAAAGGTGTCTGCCTAACAAGATGACACTTTTACATAATCTGGCCAATTATAAAATGAACACTACTGTAACCTTTGATGACAATCTGAATTATTTTTTTAAATTGGTGCAAGAATTAGAAGCTACAAGTGAAAATATATCTAAAGAACACCAAGTTGTGGTTATTATAAATGCCTTACCATCAGATTTCAATGCCTTCAAGAAAGTGATTAAACATGACAGTGGAGAATCACTTACTGTCAAGAGGGTGCTAGATTCACTAATGGAGGAAATTGTGGACAATAATTCATTCAAAAATGAATCAGAAGTCATGTTCATCGATAATAAACAAGACAAGAAGCCTCAGAAAAAGAACAACAAAAAAGGAAATTGATAGAAAGGGAATGGCAGGGATAAGTAAATTAAAGAAAGTGAAGAAAAGAAGAAAAAGGCTAAAGGCAAGAAGTCTTCTACTGTGATAAGGAGGGGCATTTTGCTAGAGACTACAGGAAGAAGAAAATGGACAAGGCTGCATATGGTGGAGATGCTGAGAATGTGGAGAAACCTAAAGAATCTAGTAGTGATGAACTGCTAGTTATTATTGAAGAGAGTGAAGATCTCAGCAGAGAATGGATCTTTGATTTTGGGTATGTTATGCATGTCACTCCTCACAGAGACTGGTTTACCATTTTTGAACCAATTAATTCCAAAATAAAGATGGCAGATTCTGGATAGCAAAAGGTTGAAGGAATTGGGAATGTTTCCATCAACATATTTGATGGAAAGAGAAGAACCTTAACAAATGTCAGATTTGTGCCAGGAGTGAGGAGAAATCTCATCTCTGAAAGTATGTTTGATAAACAAGGCTTTTAGATAAGATCTAAAGATGGACTTAGAGAAATTCTAAAGGATGGAATAATGATCATAAAGGGAGTTGAAAGAGGAGGGCTCTACTATATGATAGGCACCACTAAAGTGAATCTAACTACTAGAAATGGAGAGTTAGATTTAATTAAGTTATGGCACTCAAGATTGGGACATACAAGGAACAAGAGCTTGATGCACCTTTCTAAACAAGGGTTGATTCACGGAAAAGACATAAGGAAGATGGAATTCTATGAATCTTGTATGTTAGGAATGCACCACAAAACCAATTTTCAGAAAGGAGCTTAAAAAGCTAAAGAGATTATGGAGTATGCCCACAACGATCTCTGAGGCCAGTACAAGTGCCCAATGCCAGAGGAAATAAATACTTTATGTTTATAATAGACGATAAGTCTAGGAAATGCTGAGCCTATCCTATAAAAAGGAAAGACGAACACTGGAAATATTCATTAAGTGGCATACGCTCATGGAGAATCAAACAGGAAAGAAGTTAAAATGCCTAAGGACTGATAATGACCTTGAATACGGCAATAAAGAATTTAAAGATTACTGCAACAAAAAAGGTATTCAAAGGCACAAGACTGTTAGAGCAACATCTCAACATAATAGTATAGCTGAGAGGCTCAATAGGACACTCCTAGAAAAGACAAGATACATGCTGTTGTCTTCGGGATGCTCACAATCACTATAGGGTAAAGCTATCAAGAATGTTGCCTATCTAGTAAACAGATTGCCTACATCAGCCAATGATTGCAAAACATCTCAGGAAATCTAGAATGGGAAGAAGCCTAGCTTGGCTCACTTAAGAACCTTCGGTTATACTGCCTATGCACACCAAAAGGCAGGGAAATTGGAACCTAAAGCAGCTAAAGGAATGTTCTTAGGCTATCTAAAAGGAGTTAATGGCTACAAAATCCTATTACTTCAATAGGGAGGTTTTGAAACTCTTATTAGTAGAGATGTAATATTTAAGGAATACGAATTTCCTTTGTCGTGCAAGAAACTTGTAGACATTGACCTACAAAAGGAAATTCAAGAGCAACTAGGATCATCAAGCACTTAATATACCACCAGCAACTATAAAAAAAAGAAGATGGCGCACAATATCATGTTAGGGAGCCTGTATAAGGCTCTACCCACCATGAACAAGAAACTGAGGAAGCAGAAGGTGAAAGTGAGGAGGGAACTTCTCAGCCAGCTGACACTAATAATTCTCTACTTGATTATCAGCTCACCAAAGATAGACAGCTAAGACAAAGGACACCTAATAGGAGGTATTATGATTCTAACTTAGTGAAATATGCTTGTTTTATTGCCGAAGCTATTAATTGTAGGGTACCAGAAACCTAAGAAGAAGCTATGAGCAAAAAGGATGCTTAACAGTGGAAACTGGCTAGCAAGAATGAATGTTCCTTTTTAATGAAGAATATGACTTGGGTGCTAGTGCCAAAGCCACCTAAAGCAAAGCTGATTGAAAGTAGATGGTTGTTTAAACTTAAAGAGGGACTTACAGAGGTAGAACCCAAAATATACAAGGCCAAGCTTGTAGCTAAGGGACACAGACATAAAGAGGGAGTTGACTACAAGGAGATCTTCTCACCCGTTGTGAAGTTCAAGACTATAAGATTCATTCTTGTGCTAGCAACTATCTATGACTGGGAAATCCATCAAATGGATGTTAAAACAACCTTCCTATATGGAAAGCTTGAGGAAACTATCTACATGAAACATCCAGTCAGTTTTGTAGATAAAGATAAGCCTAACCATGTTTGCTTGTTTCAAAAATCCCTATATGGGTTGAAACAAGCACCTAGGCAATGGAATAAAAAGTTTCGTAAGGTAACAATTGCTACGAAATTCACAAGAAGTGCCTATGATTACTACCTTTACTATAAAGACCTAAGAGAGATAGAAGCTGTCTATATGCTAGTCTATATAGATGACTTAGTCATCACTCGAAAGGACTTAAACAGAATTGTAGAAGTGAAGAATGCTTTATGCAATCACTTTGAGATGAAGGATATGGGAGAAGCACACAAGCTCTTAGGAATGCAGATGATCAAGAATAGGAGAGAAGGGAAGCTATGGTTGATATAGAAAAACTACATCAGAAAGGTTCTTGCTCAGTTCAGCATAGAACAAGCAAAACCCAGCTTTACTCCTATAGGCTCACATCTACAGATAGTTGCCAGTAAGAGTCCTCAATCTAAGGAAGAAAAGAAAGTTATGATGAACTATCCCTATGATGTTGGAGTTGGTAGCATCATGTATATGATGCTATGTACAAGACCTGACTTGGCCTATGCAATCCACATTCTAACCAAATTCATGGACAATCCAAGATTTGAGCATTGGCAAGGGTTAAAGAATGTTTTCAAATACCTGGCAGAAAATTTAAACTACGGTTTATTTTTTTCTAAAGTTGAATTAGATAAATACAATAATATATATTTACGCGGTTTTGTAAATGTAGATTGTGTAGCAGATGAAGACAATAAAAAATGAGTATCAGCATATTTTTTCACATTAGCAGGCAACTCAATTAGTTGGAAAGTTCAGCAACAGTCAATAATATCACTATCAACGACAAAGGCAGAATATTATGCAATCACAGAAGGCGTAAAAGAGCTAACATGGTTGATAGGCATCCTAAAGGAAATTCAAATTAACTTAGCTACATCAACAATCTACACAGATAGTCAAAGTGTATTTTATCTCAGTAAGGATCCTATATTGCACAAGCAATCCAAGCACATTGACATAAGGCTTCACTTCGTCAGAGACTCTTCACTCTGGAGAAGATAGCTAGTGACCAAAATCCTTCAGATTTTGGAACGAAGATTGCTACAACAAGGAAGTTCACTTTCTATAGAGATTATTTACAAATCAGTGAAGCACCTTGAAGACAACAATCATCGACGAACCTATCTTTTGATCTCGCGTATAATGTGTATACTAAGGTTTGCTCTCTTAAATCTCTTACAAATAGATGATCAACGTCAAAAATCAATGGAGAAGGAGGGAATAAATATGAAGTGATTCACATTTCTCCATCGAGTTTTAACACTGATCATCAATTTGATCTCAAATGATTTGGGTTAAACATTTGGGGATATAGGGTTCATATGATAATATGTGTGTGGTTTTTTTATTTGTCTTCTGCTAACAACATAAAACTTGAAAATATGAGGGTGTTTGGTTACAGGAATAACAACAAAGAATAAAGAGAAACACAAAGCAGAGGAGCATAAGTGGTGCAAGTGAGAGACACATGAGGCTTACTTGAGCTGAATTTTTCCTTTGACGTTGAAGGCTTGAAATGTGCAACTGCTACGTATAGTTTATAAAATCAGATATTAGCATTAGTCTCATACACATATCATTCTCATTGTAACCCAATATAATATGAGAAGTTTACGAAAAGAAATTAGGAGTTAGAGAGTTGTTAGAGTACTTACTTAGCAATATTAGTGAGTTCATAGAGAACTCTTGCAAGTGTTGAAAAACACTCGTCTCTTGTAACTTTTCCTTTTCGTTGAAACTAGTAGAACCACCTACATGAGATTCTTGGATGTAGATAGCAATTAAGCTATCGAACTAAGTAAAATTGTTGCGTGCTCCTTTCTTTTCTTAAAAATGTCACAATCCTGCAAAACCAGCTCATCTTTCATCAGTTTCTTAGGAAAGAAGAAAACATAAATAGAAGGCAAATCTCAACATAAATTGATCGGTTTTTAACAACAAGAGCTATTAAAGTAAACTGAATCAAGAAGTTTAAAAAATTAGTCAATTTAAATTTTTATGGTTAAATCGATAGAATCAGTTAAATATTTTAATTATTGAAAAATAAGTGTTACAAAAATCGGTTATTTCAATATATTTTATCAAACTTTACATATTTTAAAAGGAAAGTAGACTAGAAAACCATAAGAAATTTTCAAGAAGAACCTAAAGTATCTTTTCTTAACTTTTTAATTTTCTTTTTTGTATTTGGCATGGTTGTGGAACTTGACTCTATATTCATACAATTTCATGTAAGAAAATCTAAACCCCTGTGTGAAAAATATTTGCAACTTTAGACATTTTAAAAAAGGGATTGCATCTGTATATCGCTTTCAAGGTTTCAAACACACTTTTGCAATGCTTCCAAGAGATAAGAGTTTGAAAATTTCTGAAATATGTAGTTTCGCACAAATTATGAATGACCACAGTCGCTATAAGTTTTCTGACAAAAAAGGAAACAAAAAAATCAAAAGCGAAATAACAAATTAACAACAGAAATTTGTTAATGTAGTTTGACACATCTTACCTACATCTGCAGGGGTCTCACCCAGTTTAATACTTTTACTAATGACAATAGTTTTATATAGAGCTTTATTGAGTTGACTTACTCAACCTCTGACATTACCATCGTTCTCACAATCCGTGAAAGAATTTCACACCTAATAGTACAACCACTTCATACTAACCTCAATAGAGGACTTTTTTCAAACAATGTTTAATGATAATGAAATAAAATAAACAACTCAAGTGATTAAACAAAATTCAATATAAACAACAACACTTGAGATAAGAGAAACAGCTTCCCTAATAATTCTAACTTCTTCAATGAAAAATCAGAAAGTTGCCCACCAATAAATATATTGTAGTGTTTTGATATTATCACCATAACATCACATGCACCGTAGTAAAAAAATACCCAACAAAATAAATGTTTCTTTACCGAAATGTTGCAGAAATTTGAACTGCAAAATCCACACAAGTTGTTGGAATTTTTCTCACAACACCTTCATTGTCGATGACCACCAAAATAAATACAATCAATAATTGATCAACCCAATAAAACTCAAGTAAACAAAAACTAGCTATCAAAATTGCCCTCAAAGATTGTTCAAAAACAGAAAAGAATGCAGCTAGCAATCAACGATTACACAACCCACTAAAGTCAACAAACGTTTCATCTCCGAAATGTCATAAACAAGATAACTTCAAACCCACAAAAACTGTTGGATGTTTTTCATCCAAAAACCACACCAAGATAGCCTAAAAAAATCATGAAACAAATCAAGTATAGCAGCTACTAAGATCATGAAAACTTCTGGAGTTTTCATATACCACAAATCGCAAAGGATAGCCATATAATCAACACACCATGGACAATGAACACGATGTTATTCATTTTGAAAACTTATGTCCTTCCACTGTGAACCGTCATGTTTTTCTATTGTTTAATGGAAGATAACAAAGAATATAAGGAGATTGGATCCCTAGCTAGGCTTAGCATGATTCTGCATACACCATCTTATGCATTTGCTAAAAGCTTAAAAGAACCCTCTCATATTTGTCTGAAACCTCTCAACTTCAATGGCAGGAGGTATGCAATAATATTCTGCATTTTCATTTTTTTTATAATAGACATGTATATAGATTATTATCATGTCTAACAGTTGGTATCACAGGAAATTTTACCACTGTCTTGGTATAGTTCAATTTTGTGATTATATGTATGAATAAACGAATTTTTTGTTGCAAATATTGACATTGTTATAGTCAATATATTGTGAAAGGAGTCTCGCATATATGAAGCAAATTAAATTTCGTTTAAAATGGTTTTGAATCATAAAAAATTGGAAGTTTAGAAATCAAGATATAGAAGGATTAAGAACATAGGTTGGATCCGAGTCTTGTTGACCGAGTTGAAGGTTGAAGATGATAAACAATTTTGGGAGCTTGTTTACTGTAACTCTTAATTTTTTGTTCGCTTTTATTGATTCAAAGATCAGTTCTCATGGGCCCACCATCATTTGTTTTAAAGAAGAAACGTGAAGTCTGGACAAATAACTCTTTTCACAAGGCCCACGATTACAAACTTTAACTTGTTTTTGCTTTAATTGTTTCGTGCGTTTCTATGCAAACTTTGACAATTCAAAACTTTTACTACGTGGGGCCTAATCTTTGGAAAGTTTGAACAAAGGTTTGCAGAAACCTTGTTTTCGTGGGCAAGCTTTAGTTAAGCATAACCTTTGTTACCCAACATCTTTTCATGGGACCCGCAGATGTTGACTTGGTCGTTGCTTTGAATTTGTGTTTGTTTTTATTGTTCCCTCATATATGTGATAGGAAACACAACAAACTGAGTATCGTGGACCATCTTAGGAAAAGTAATTGTAAACTCCAGAAATTGTTTTAATGTAAGCTTTATATATAAAGCATAAGCATCATTTCTGGAACAATCACTCCACTCATTTGTAATGTGGGGTAAACAATAAATGGTATATATTTTGCATTGAAAGTGACCTGTCTTTATATTATTTTAACATTTTGGTTTTAACTTTGCCAGATTAGCCTAATTTTATTCAATTACATGATTTACATCATTGTTTGATTTTAAATTCATGTATATATATTTATTTTTATGCAAATATATGATATTGATTCATTATAATAAATTTTAAAGGATTATGTAAAACCTTTATTATTCATAATTTTACATAAAATGAGGTGTCATGTGATCAATATAATTTTAGTTAGTTGAAGATTAGCCACAGTATCTTTGATTAATTAAAAATATGTATTATGTGTTATGGATCACATCTAGTGAAATGACACAAATTGTAATTAATCATATTTAAATATAATAAATTTTATCTCACAGGAAGATTTATTATATTTGCATGATTAATTAGGATGGAATAGCAAATTATCTTTTTCTTAATTTACCCACTGGTATTAAGAAAAAGAATATAATTTGATAGTTTCATCATAAAGAGTATGTATGAATCTTTTAATTAAAGCTTAGCCCACAAGCATATTTAATTGTTATATGATTCATATATAAAATATGATTGCATGTTTTAAAATTGGTAAAAACATGATACATGTTTCTTTACTTCAACAAATTTAGTGACATAAGCATGTATTTTGAATTTTGTGCAGTTATTCAACCTGTGAATTTTATTGATATTCAATGTGATATTCTCGAATTGAATGGTGATAACTATAAAATATGGAAAGAGAGGATTCTCCTCCAATTAGGGTGTATGAACATTGATTATGCTATCCGAAAAGATGAACCATCTGTACCTACTGAAACTAGCACTCAGGCTGAAATTGCTCTTTATGAACATTGGGAGTGATCTAATTGCCTCATCATGATGTACATAAAGACCAAATTTCACCCTAGTAATCGTGGTTCTATTGGAGAGTGTGATCATGTTAGGAATCTATTGAAAGCTATTGATGAACAATTTGAATCTTCAGATAAGGCCCTAGCTAACACCTTAATGACTAAGTTATCATTAATAAAGCTCACAAGTGTTAGAGATGTGTGTGAGCACATCATGCGAATGAGGGACATTGCGCTCAACTAAGGTCTCTTAAGGTTGAAATGTTTGAGTCTTTCCTTGTGCATTACATACTTAATTCTCTTTCAACACAATATAGACCCTTTAAAATTATCTTACAACACACATAAGGATAAATGGTCTATCAATGAACTTCTGACCATATGTGTTTAACAGGAAGGGAGGTTAGTAATGGAATTGAGTGAAAGTGCACATATGGCAACAGAAGGAAGGAATAAAGGGCAAGCCAAAAAAAAGGAAATGGTAAAATACCGGTCCATACTGAGATCAAAAAACTTTCGCAAAAAGAAAGGGCATATAAAGAAGGATTGTGCCAAATTTAAGGCTTGGCTTATAAAGAAAGGTATTTCAATCTCACTTGTTTGTTAAGAATCTAATATGGTTTATGTTTGTCATAGCACTTGGTGGATTGATTATGGTTCTACAATCCATATTTCCAATACCTTGCAGGGTTTTCTAAACCATAGGAAGCAAGTGGGCAGTGAACAATGCATCTATTCAGGCAACAAGATGCATTCACACGTGGAAGCTATTAGGACATACAAATTAGTTTTAAATTCTGGTTTTGTTTTGACTTTGGAAAGAACATTTTATATTTCGAGTTTCTCAAGGAATTTGATTTCAATATCAAGACTTATACTTATGGGATATTGCTTTAACTTTTCAAATACATCAATTGGTTTGTATCATGAATCTAATCTTGTTGGGAACGGTACAATGATTGATGGTCTTTTTCAAATTAATTTGCATGAAAATGTTTTTAATACCATAGTAATGCTGGTATTAAAAGATGTGTTATGAATGAACAATTCTCTATGTTGTGGCACGGAAGATTAGGACATATTTTTCTTGAGAGAATTAAAAAACTAGTGAATGATGGAATACTTAATACTCTAGATTTTACTAATTTTGATATTTATGTGGACTGTATAAAGGGAAAGCAGATCAACATGAAAAAGAAAGGTGCTAAGAGGAGTTCAAACATATTAGAGATCATACATACAGATATTTGTAGTCCAGAAATGGACTTGTATGGTCAGAAATACTTCATCACATTTATAGATGATTACTCACGATATATGTATCTCTATTTGCTTTATAATAAGAACGAAGCATTAAATGCCTTTAAGGTATTTGAAACAGAACTAGAGAAACAATGTGGTAAGTAAATAAAGATCGTGAGATCAGATAGAGGTGAAGAATTTTATGGTAGATACACTGAGGGTGGACTAGCACCTGGTCCATTTACGAAGTTTCTTCAAGAGCATGGGGATAATAGCTCAATACATCATACCTGGGTCTTTGGATCAAAATGGTGTAGCAAAAAGAAGAAACCGAACATTATTAGACATGGTGCAGAGTATGCTTAGCAACTCTAAACTTCCTAAATCCTTACGGACTAAAGCTTTTAAAACGATAGTGTATGTATTAAATCGAGTTCCAACCAAGGCTGTTTCTAAAACACCATTTAAGTTATAGAAAGGTTGGAAATCGAGTTTGCAACATATATGCGTTTAGAGATGCCCTTCTGAAGTAAGAGTTTATAATCCACAAGAAAAGAAACTGAATCCAAGGACTATAAGTGGGTATTTTATTAGATATGCTGAAAGGTCCAAAGAGTACAGATTTTATTGTCCATCTCATAGTACTAGGTTTGTAGAATCAAGAAATGCAAAGTTTATTGAGAATGACTTAATTAGTGGGAGTGATCAATTTTGGGACTTAGTTCTTGAGAGGGATCATTGTGAAATACAAACTCCTATTTCAAATAATAGATTGATTGCCGTTCATAGCATCCCTCAAAGTCAGATGGGAGGTGAACAACCAATCATTGAAGTTCCACAAACTGCTGATGACAATCTAGTAAATCCGATTGTTCAACAATCACCACAGGTTATTAAACAACAAGTTTTACAAACTCCTCCTTAGGAGGGCACTAATACAATATTAAGAAGATCATCTAGAGATAGGAAATTTGCAATACCTAGTGATTAAATTGTGTATTTATAAGAAGCTGACTATAACATTAGAGTTGAAAATGACCCTGAAATGTTTTCACAAGCCATAAGTTGCAATGAATCTCAATTGTGGTACAGTGCTATGGTAGATGAGATGAATTCTATGGCATCTAACAAAGCCTGGGATCTTGTCAATTTGCCTAATGGTGCAAAGGCCATTGGATGTAAATGAGTCTTTAAGACAAAAAAGGACTCATTAGGCAACTTTGAAAGATATAAAGCTAGACTTGTTGCCAAAGGATTTACTCAACAAGAAGGAATCAATTACACGGAGACCGTTTCTCCTGTATCTAAAAAGGATTCCTTATGAGTGTCTATGGCGTTGGTTGCACATTTTGATCTAGAACTACATCAAATGAATGTGAAAACAACATTCCTAAATGGAGACCTAGAGGAAGAAGTTTATATAAAACAACCGGAAGGATTCTCCTCTAGTGATGGTGAGCATTTGGTGTGTAAGCTTAAGAATTCCATATATGGATTAAAACAAGCCTCTCGTCAATGGTATTTGAAATTCCATAACATCATCTCTTCATATGGTTTTGTAGAAAATATCATAGATCAATGCATATATCTGAAAGTTAGTGGGAGTAAAATTTGTTTCCTTGTTCTATATGTGGATGATATTTTGCTCGCCATAAATGACAAAGGTTTGCTATATGAGGTGAAACAATTCCTTTCTAAGAATTTTGATATGAAGGATATAAGTGAGGTATCTTATGTCATTGGCATTAAGATCTATAGGAACAGATCTCAATACATTTTAGGTCTATCCTAAGAAACTTATATCATTAAGGTCTTAAAAAGATTTCAGATGAAAGATTGTTCACCGAGTATAGCACCTACTGTGAAGGGTGATAGGTTCAATTTGAATCAATGCCCCAAAAATGAGATTAAAAGGGAACAAATGAAAAATATTCCATATGCTTCTGCAGTAGGGAGTCTAATGTATGCTCAGGTGTGTACAAGACCTGACATTGCATTTGTTGTTGGAATATTGGGAAGATATTATAGTAACCCAGGTATAGATCACTTGAGAGCTGCTAAAAAGGTAATGAGGTACCTTCAAGGGACCAAGGATTACATGCTTATGTATAGACGAACTGATAATCTTGAAGTAGTTGGCTACTCAGATTCGGACTTTGTTGGTTGTGTTGATTCACGAAAGTCAACATCTGGATATGTATTCATGTTTGACAGTGGAGCCATATCTTGGAGGAGTTCAAAACAAAATTTGACTGCTATTTCTACCATAGAGGCTGAGTTTGTTTCTTGTTTTGAGGCTACATCATATGGTGTATGGTTGAAGAGTTTTATATCTGGGCTTAGAATTGTGGATTCTATTTCTAAGCCATTAAGAATGTACTCTAACAATTCAGCTGCAGTTACTCTAACAATTCAGCTACAGTTTTCTTGGCCAAAAACAACAAGAGTGGTGGTCGAAGTAAACACATTGACATTAAGTATTTGGCCATTAGGGAACGTGTCAAAGAGAATAAAGTGATCATTCAACACATTCGCACTAAATTAATGTTTACTGATCCTTTAATAAAAGGTATGCCACTAAAGAGTTTTAAGGATCATGTTGCTAGAATGGGACTTGGTTCCATTATGTGATTTATGTATGTACTTTCACCAAACTCTTATTAATTAGTTGTTTTTCTCATTCTGATGTACACATTTTTATGTTGAGACTTACAACTATTATGGACCTAGAATAAACATAAAGGTTTATTCATTTAGTTAAAGTGGCATAAGACATAAGATGCATCGTGATACATGGAAGATAATACTCACATTTAGAGGACTTATTGCCATGATTCGTGCATTTGGTTTCTTTAATTAAGTGGAGGTTTTATGACTTTTAAATTACATCTACGACCCAAGTGGGAGACTGTTATCCGTTAGTTTCCTGTTTGATGGGTCGTATCTGTTCATTTTGAAACCTCGTGTCCTTCCACTACGAACCGTTATGTTTTTCTATTGTTTTGATGGAAGACAATAAGGAATATAAGAAAATTGGGTCCCTAGGCTTAGCATGATTCTGCACACCATCTCTTGCATTTGCTAAAAGCTTATAAGAGCCATCTTATATTTATCTTAAACCTCTCAACATCAATGGCAGGAGGTATGTAATAATATTCCGCATTTTTATTTTTTCTATAATAGACACGTATATAGATTATTATCATGTCTAATACACTAACACTAGAATGATAAGAAAATCGAAAAATAAATCAGCTGCAAAATTTTCAAAAAATACCCTCAATTATCATTGAATAATAAAAGAATGCCTAGCTAAAAAAAGAACACGATATCAACCAGAACACAACATATATGCCCAAATCACCCAACCAAGTATCGTATAAATCAAGAGACAAATCTCAATTGCAAGACCATTCAATCAACGACAAAAACATCAAAAAAAATGCAGCACAAAACCCTTCAGCCAAGCTGACGTCATTCAATAGAGAAGTTTTGCTACAGATGGACTTTAATCTCAATGCAATCAACTACCAAATTTCATCAACAATATTTGCAGAAATTCAGCTACCAAATCATCCAAAAATATGTTAATATTACTCACCAAAAACGACAATATTCAGCCCTAAATCTCCGCCATATTACAACTGTCATAATTAATTCAAATTCTAAAAAATTTGCTTCCTTAGATAGATATTATCTAAAAATATCTTAATTAGGATTTTAATCCTTATCAAATTTATCTTAGAAGAGTCCCACATAAATATAATCAAGTTCAATTATCAAATAATGTCACATAAATATAAGCTAGTTTAATTATTAAATAATGTCTAAAACTAAATAATAAAATATAATCACCAATATCTTGACAGAGTTCATTGTACTATTTTAGGTTAGATTTCAAAGACACTTTTGCAACATTTCCAAGTGATAAGATATCAATATTGGACTATCGTAGAAGAATCTAACCTACGATATAGCACAATTCACTCTTATCTCAATTCACTCTTACAAGAGACTAAACATCAACTTACAATCAAAAACGTCGTGGACCACTGTTCTAGAGTTGAAAGACGTAAAACAATACAAAAGCTAGCCTTCTAGGTTAAGGTTAGCAAGGTGTTTTGTACATTAGACTGAAGTGATTAATGATTATGTTTCTGTTCTTGTTTCTTTGACTTTTTTTATTTCTATTATTGTTGCTAAAAATATGGAAAGAGTTTAGTTAACCGTGTTTGGTTTTAAAAGTTGTGACTTTTTTCTTTCAAATATTAGAAAAAGACTGCAATGCTACTACAAAAATACAAATTTTGCTAATAAATTTGTGTTATCACAACTGATTTTCAAAACCGAAAAATATTTGATTGATTTTTCTTCTTTTTCTTTGGCCTATGTTCATGTTTTTTAAAGATTTTTCTCATTTATTTCTTTATTTTTTGTTTTTATTATATTGTTAAATTAAATCTAAACTATTGACAACCACTCTATTTCAATTCTACCTACAGCTCGTCTCAAACTCAGAAGCTTTTTTTTAACCCATATAATCGATTTTGATTATATGTCTGCATACCATATTATCATATTATCATATCTTTGTCTTTGATTTCTAAATTAAAATTTGACAAAATGCATACCATATTATCATATTATCGTATCTTTGTCTTTGATTTCTAAATTAAAATTTGACAAGATAGTAAATTTATGTGTGAATAACCATACTTACAAAGGTGTTTAAACATTAGTGTTCGTGTAAATGTTGTACTGAGTGAATGTTCTTGACGTTTTCGAATCCAATACAAAGTTATTTACCGGTTTCATAGGATACAGCAAGCAAGCAATAAAAGGAAAAAAATTATGGCTAAAATATGCAATATTAGAAATTTCTTTCGAATAAACAATAATTATTAAAATAAGTTAAATTAAAAAGATTATAATTAAATTTAAAAATTAATCAATTCAAAATTTTTATTATTAAACTAGTCAAATCGGATAAATTTTTTAGTTATTAAAAAATAAGTATTACAAAAATCGAACTTTAAATGTTTTTTTATATGAAACTTTACATATTTTAAATGGAAAGTAGACTATAAACCCATAAGAAATTTTCAACACGAAGAACCTAAAGTAGCTTTTTAAAATTTTAAAATTTTCTTTTCTGTCATTTAGCTTGCGCGTGGAGGTTGACTCCATAGTCCATATTCATACAATTTCGTGCAAGAAAAGCTTAACCGCGTGCGGAACTTTTTTTGCAACTTTAGACATTTCTAAAAAGAAATTGCGGTTGCATAACGTTTTCAAGGTTTCAAACTCACTTTTGCAATGCTTCCAAGGTATAAGAGTGCATTGTACTATAGTAGGTTAGATTTCAAACACATTTATGCAATGTTTCCAAGAGATAAGACTTCAATATTGTACTACTGTCGGTTAGATTTCGCACGCTTTTGCAATGTTTCCAAGAGATAAGATTTCAATATTGTACTATCGTAGGTTAGATT
>JANIJH010000223.1:1725587-1735779 GCA_024520975.1 Erythroxylum areolatum
TGTCGGTTAGATTTCGCACGCTTTTGCAATGTTTCCAAGAGATAAGATTTCAATATTGTACTATCGTAGGTTAGATTGCTCCATGCCTGGGAGAATCTATCCTACCGGAGCACAATGAACTCTTCAATTCAAAGTGGGATACTCTCTCTATTTTTACTGTATCCAATTCTACTTAATATCTAAAACAACGTTATTATTTTGGTGCAACAATGCCTGATGGAGAGACTAATCTCTTTATTACCAGAGCTCACAATAAGTAGTAAATAGTTGGCCACAAAATATGCTCCATTTTTATTAGCGGAAGATTGAATCTTCCACCACATAATTAAAGAATGAGGTGAGCTATCACTAAATTAATATTAGATAAGATTGATAAAAAATCCTCACTCAAAATTGAGACAAGAGTTTATTGTTTGTAAATTCAATATGATTGGACAGAATAATATTAGATAGATTTGGACAACGGATAAGGTTAACAGAAGATTCTCATTCTTTATTGAGATAAGAATTCATTATTTAACAAATTAAACAGAATTGAACAAAATAAAATTAGGCAAAAATTCTAAACTCCTCAGTTCACACCTTCTTGCAAGAAACTAATCATGAACTTACAATCAAAAACATTGTGGACCCTTGTTCTAGAATTGAAAGATGTAAAATAATAAATAAGCTAGCCTTCTAGGTCTTTTGTAAGTTAGACCAAGTGATTATGTTGTTGCTAAAGATATGAAAAGAATTTACCACTGATCGTCCACCTGGAACTCTGATGCTTATTTGTAGTTCATACAATGGAATTTGAGTATATTTCTTCCTATCATATTATCGGATCTTTGTGCTTAATTTGTAAATTATCTTTGATAAAATAGTAAAATTATGTATGAATGGCCATACTTACAAAGATTTTTTTATACATTAGTGTCCATGTAAATGTTGTGAGAATGAATGTTCCTAACGTTTTCGAACAAGTACACGTTATTTCGTTTCAGACAATATTGCAAGCTGGAAACAAAAGGAAGGAAACAAAATTTATGCAATATCAGAAATTTCCTTTGAAACTCATTCGATTTTAATTATATTAAAGGCAAACGTATCTATCATGATTATGAATTGTTACTTTATTTTATTATAAGGACTATATGACAATTAAATGATAAGTAACCAATTGATAATAATAAACCATTTTTAAGTTTTGAGAATTACTATTTATTAAAACTTAACAAAAATACAAATTAAATATGCCAAATTACTGCTAGAAGAAAAGCACAGTCACCCCATAAACCCCATAAATGATTATCGTTAGGGGTTGAGTTATTATCTTGTCTTTTTCTCAGCCTTTTATGATAATTTAACTTAGATATATATTATTTTTGCTGATATAATTAATATTCAAGTGATATTTGATGGACCATTACATTAGTGAAAAAATTCATTTAATTTGTACAAAATTTTAAAAATTAATTGCTAAATTAAAAAAAACTTATATTATTTAATTTATTATCTCTTTAACTTACTATGTTTTTATTTTTCTTTTTACTTTGAAAATTTCCATAACAAAAGAAAACTGAGATTTTCTTAATTTTCTTTTTCTTTTCTAAATTTAATATCACTTAAGAACTACTACATAAGGTTTTAACAGGACAATGTTACTTAATCTTGTTATTTGGTAAGAATTGGAATTTTAAGTTCTCATGTAATTAATGTTTAATATTTCCTACATATATACAAGTAAAAAAGGTTTTAATTATAATGTGCCTATCTCATGTTTTAAAACCTTCATATATGCTATCATTCAATTAATAGCAAGCTAGGCAAAACCCTTGTATAGCTTCTTCGATTTCTCGATAAAGATAAAAATGACTAACGGTGGTTCGAATGTATATACAATAAATTTCTTTTTTTATAAACTTCTTACTATTAAATAGTATCCATAAATCTCATGATAGCTACCCAAAGATTCATAGTCAACTTCCTACGAGTAATAAATAAATAATCTACCATCAATATATCATTTAATGTATTTATTGATTGTCATTAAATGTAAAAAATTAAGTACACCAAAACAAATTAAGTTTAATATTGAAATAGGAGATATTTTTATTATTTAAATTAAGTTTAATATTCTTTATTTATTATTTATTGATGTATTTATTGTAATTTTATTTACATAATTTATTTAGAGTCTCAGTTTTACTTATTTACTCTTTAACCTACATCATTATTTTATTGTCATATCTGCATGTGAGTTTACTATAAACAGTCTCTCTACTATATAAGGGTAAGGCTATGTAATATCAAATCTCGTTTTATTGTGAAACTTCGAACTGGGTGTAATGATGATGATTGAAATAGGAGATGACTGTACCTAACCTAAACTCATATGGATTTAATGATGATTCCAAACGAATCTAGTATTATAATTGGCACATTCTCACTACAAATATAGATGAAACAAATCGTGTAAAGATGGCATGATCTGCCCGGCGTTTACATTCAATATTCCAGATTGAAAGCTTCCTGCCCAAGGTAATTTTATATTCATTTCATTTTATAGTAAACTTGTAAGAGAAGGAAGGAACTCTACCCATTAAGTAGCAAAATTAATAGCATTATATATGTGTGGAGAAGTTATAACTATTGATAATCACCAATATCACAAACAATCAATGTTTTAAAAATTAGAACAGAAGTTAAACTAATAAAATAATAAGTTTAAAGCTTAAAAAGTACAACCGGTATTAAAATTAGTTAAAGATTAAAATAAATTAAAGAATTTAAAAAATAATTGAAGAAGACTATCTTTACATTTCAAAAATTTTAAATTTTAAATAAAAAATTATTAAATAAAAATTAACCGGTTTATTTTGATTTATAAAAACTAATTAATTTATAAAAATTAATCGATTAATTAACAAACTGTTCAATTTTTAAAAACAAATATTTTTAAAATAAATCAAATCGAAAAGTTAACAAATTCAAAATTTTTACTATTAAACTGGTTGAATCGGTTTTTTTATTTAAAGTTTGGAAATTTGAAGACTTAATTTAGAAAGACTTCTTGCTTGTATTACAAGCGCTTTCATCTTAAACTCTACCTCTTAATTAATTCTCATAAACTATAGACCATAAAGGGAATTTTAACGCAAAGCAGTATTTCTCACTCTATAGACTTAATTCCTAATCAAGTTGTTTCGTGTAAGAGAGGCTAAGCCTTGCAAAACTTGAGTTATGTCAATTGATGGAAAGCCATACAAAATTCCATTTAGTAATAAATGGATTTTTCTATAAATAAATACAAAATTCCATTTAGTAATATTTGTTAGTTCGTACGTTAATACATTTATGTCTAAATAATTTTGGAAGCATAGACTTTTAAAGCTGTAAATTACTTTGAATAGGAGGAAATTACTTATCTTTAGCAACTCTAAGATACAGATTAAGCAATCAAGACAGCACAATTTGTTCGAGAATTTAAAAAAGGAAATATTACAATTTAGATTTTCAATTTATGTTTTTTACTACTTTCAACAAAATATTAATTTAAATTTTCAATTATCAGAAACAGTCTCTTTATTAAATAGAAGTAAAATTGCGTACTATCAAATCTCTCCAAACTTGTGGGACTTTAACTAGATGTTGATAATGATAACTACTGTAAATAAAATATCTACATGAAATATTTGCATGACTAAATTGTTAAAATATTTTTTCTAAATATTTATTAATTACGTAGTATTTAAGATTGAGATTATAAAACTTTAAAATTAGTGTTGGATGTTATTTGAATTAATGCATTATGTGGTTAAGTGCATGCATATATTTAATTCATGCATGTTGTTAAATAGATAATGTAAGCATTAATATTTAAGAAATTTCTATTATAGATGACTTCTCATTAAAATATTAATCTATATGTTTTAGTATATCTATCTCCTATTGACATTTTTAAAACCTTGATCATCTTTGCATGAATGTGTAGATGAGAGTATAAAAAAATTATATATATATATATATATATATATCGAATTAAATTGGTCGTTTTAACTGTAAAAATTTTAATTTTTCAGTTTAATTTTTAGTTTTTTAGTTTAATTTATTTTAATAATTTTTATTGTTAAAAAATCATTAATTTATTAATTAATCAGTTAATTTTTATAAACTAAAATAAACTAATTAATTTTAATTCAACAATCTTCTTTTTCTATTAAATTAAATTTTTCGATACATAAAGACAATCTCATTTAAAAATTTTTAATTTTATTTAATCTTTAACCTGACAATCTAATATTAGTTGAACTTTTTAAATCTTAAATATCTTGTCTTATTGATTTAAATTCTGGTTTGATTTTGAAATCTTTTTTTTTTTGTTTATCTTGTACATATAAATCCCCTAGTTAATTATTAATCATTTAATTGCGAGTAGAATCCTATCAAATATTATTGAGCTCCAAACAAAACAAAACAAAAGATCTTTAGAAACCCTTCATCCATCTGAGTTCGTTTAGTATAAACTTTCTTTCTTCCCAATCATGTATGGAAGAAAATTGTATTTCTTCCCAATCATGATTAACGAGAATTTTCGTCATCCACCACATGCAGCAAGAGGGGACGTTAGTGGTTCGGATAATAATCCTCCTACGTATAATAATCATTTGCTATGCGCCAATTAGTATCAACTTGCTCATGTCAAGAAACAAGCAAAGACCAAAAATTATAAAAAATGGTTTGTTTGAGATTTCTTGTCCAATAAATTTAATATACTATTATTTTTAAAATATTATCAATAATTCACTTATAATTTTAGTTTTTATTGTCAATCTCTATTAAAAATCTTAATTATAAACTCTAAAACAACATCATATATAGTACTGAATCTAAAATTAAAATTTTTATCAGACAAAATGACGGATAAATATTATAAAATTAAGACTAATTTTAAAAAATTAAGAAGCACATTGATTATATCTTAAATCACTTAAAGTCTAAATCTAATGGCCTTCAAAGCAATGGAGAAAGGAAAAAAGAAAAGGATTGTTTGAACTTAGTGGTTGCCATGTCATGTCCATGAGCAATTCCTCTGGCTCGTGATGAAGATTAGTGTGTTGGTGGGTTGTTCGTGCGTTTTGTGGCTGGTGCATCGTACGCGTAAGAAGAAGGTTCTTTTGCTTTGACCCATCGTCAGTCAAAGCTTATCGTTGATTATTCTCCCTCGAAGTTAATTAGGATTAAAAAATTTTAATTTGTCTTATCAATGGTTTTTATCATGAATTAGTTTGTTATTAAGTACGAATGTTTCATGTGAACTGATTTACCAAAAAATTGGTTCATGTGAACTTACAAAAAGAAGCATAATAAAAAAAAGATTAAAAATACCTTTTTTGGTAGGTGAGTAAAAGGTCAAGCCAACGTAGCTGACTTGAGGTCAACTCTAGCCTTTATTACTTTACAAGTTCTTCCGCAAAATATATGTTTTATTATTTTATAAGAGACATTGGGATTATTAGATTTAGATAAATGCTTATGAAGATGAATATTGTAAATCTAAAAAATTAAGATCGTTTATTGATAAGATTGTGAATAATGGAAAATATGTGATTTCTATTTTATTATTTACGAACATTAGAATCACAGTTAAGAATAATACTGTGTATTATTGAATCTCTTCAAATTTTTCATTTCAGAGAAATTTCTATTAGGTTGTTATTGTTGTTGTTGAACATTAGAATCACAATTTTTAACAACTATGTGGTGAACTTTATAAAGCTGATTTTAATTTTAGAAACATCTCTAGATTTGTTATATACTTTATTGTTGTAGCAAAATTTGAAGTTTTTATATTAAAAGTTAAGGGCTCAATTTATGATTTACTATAGAACTTCGGAGTTTATAAAATTTGCAAATTTGTAAATAATCATTAAATTGATAAAATTAAGAAAATCTTTATATAAATTTAAAAAATAAAGTAAAATTAATTAGTAGTTAAGATATTTAGATAAAAAGGAAGAGTTAAAACAAAGTTTAGACATTGGAAAAACCGTTACCCCTTTTTAACATTTCCGATATTTACATAATCACAGCTCTTACAGGACCTAAATCTGAATATTCTTGTTCTTTTTCCTATTTTTAGTCGAAATTTAGTATTACTATATTAATAACCTAATACGAGGATCCAACCTGCAACAATTCATGTTCATATTTCACTTAAACTCTACCTGATAAATGTAGCAAAATAACAATCTCAGCAAGCATACTGTAAGAGATAAGAGCCTAAACTTGTATGGACTATTAGTTTATTGCATGTAACTATCACCACTATTACTTAATTATCTTGCTTAAGCCTTACAAAGACTTAAATATATTATAGAATAAAGAGTCAAATCAACATTATGGACTCACTTAATATAAAGATTGATATCGATTTTAATTAAAAGTTAATCATTAAAGAGATTCCAAAACTTCTCTTGTCCTTTACACAAGCTCCTCTCTTGACAAGTATACTTAATTAGCAAGATGTCAATTAGAAAGAATGGTAATTTGCCATAAGCTTAAATTTAATTAGGAATTCAACCAAGTTTTAGGGTAATTAAGTTTAATGCACTGCATGACTCCAAATGTCATTGTAATTAAGTTTAATGCACGGCTTGACTCCAAATGTCATTATTTATTTAGTCTTCTTCCCTCGTGTCTATCGAAGATTTGATCCCAACCCTTGGTTTTTGCTTTTACAAGTTATAAATAAGCTCCTTCTCTTCTCCAGTAAGAGTATCATTAACTTAAAAGCCTTTCTGTTTATCAAATCCTATTGCTCTTAAAAGGTAAGAGCTATTCTTTGTAGTTTAACAAAATGATCCAATGGAGTTCATAGCTTCAAGTTCCTTCACCTTTCTTTTATACTAATGACTTCAATTTCTTTTTTTTTAATTACTTATCAATCACTTAAACCATTTTATATAGTATCCACAGAATGGTTTTTTTAGATATTACTTAATTGTTATAATTAATTTATATGCGTTACATGTACATATTACATCTTTTTATTTATATATTGACAATAATTATGAGATAATCTTCTTGATTAGGTACAAAATTTACACGAATTCCTGATTAAGAGATTACCAAATTTGCTTGCTCTTGCTCTCATCTTATCACTTACAAGATAATCATATGAAACTAACCAGGTTCTCAACTCACAAATATGGTTTCTTATGGCAATGGTCTTCTGGTTCTTTTCTTGGCACTGGTAAGTCCCGTCTGTTACAGTGAGAAGTTGACAGAAAACTCCGATGAGTTACCGTCGGTTACAGCTTCAGGTAAAAGTACTCGTGAAGAGTCTGCAACTTGTAATGCTGATCCTAAGGGAAAAAGATGGGCAGTTCTAATTGCAGGGTCGCGAGAGTATTCGAACTACAGGCATCAGGTGAATGAACACACAGAGAAAAAAGAGAAACCATGAACTTTCAGTTTAGAACTGGGAAAAAGACAGAACTCACTCACTCTTTTTTCTGTTTTTGAGATTGAGAATTAGTAACGTAAAAGTTAGCAATTATTAACTTGGAAAGCAGCAAAACAGTCATTAATATGGTTAGTAACTATCAAACAACTTTTCATTTTTGCTGTTGATAAGATTAAATTTTCTGTTTTCGTGTTTTGTGTATTCCAGGCAGATATATGCCATGCATATCAGTTGCTGAGGAAAGGTGGACTAAAAGAAGAAAACATCATCGTTTTCATGTACGATGATATTGCTTATAACCCAGAAAATCCGAAGAAGGGTATCATCATCAACAGACCTGGTGGTGAGGATGTTTATCATGGAGTTCCCAAGGTTGGTGGCTTTTGATCATGTTTCCTCCTTTCTCAGCCGCAAACGATAGCTTTAGAATTACAAATAAATAAAAATTAATGAAATATAACATAAGGTAAAATAAAAAGAACATGTTGAAAGGAGTTGTATAATATGATCATATGTATATAAGATTTGGTATAATTAACCAAATATTATATAACATATATTGAAATACAAAGATAAGTGATATTTTTAAAATATAAAGATTGAAATAGAAAAGTTAAACTACAACCCAATATTTTATAACATATATATTTAATAGAGAGCTGACGACAATTTTTAAAATAAAAATCAAACCATATAGAGTCAACTCTAATTAATCCAACATATTTAAAAATGTCTTTCAGTACTATTTGGAATATTATAATCAAATAATAATTTTTATAATAAAAATAAAAAATCAAACCACAAAGTTCACTATAATTAACCCAATATTATATAGCATATATACTTAAAAGTAAGTCCTTATTGGTAATATTATAGATAAATATATTGATGGATATATCCTTATGAGCTTTTCTTTTCTTTTTTTATGTTCAAAGGATTACACTGGGAAGAATGCTACGTTACATAACTTATTTACTGTTCTCTTAAACAACAAAACTGGAATCAGAGGAGGAAGTGGCAAGGCTCTGGCAAGTGGTCCAAACGACCATGTTTTCATATATTACACTGATCATGGAGCTCCAGGACTAGTCTGTGAGTATTAAACCTAGCTAGCTAGTTCACTCATCACACAGAATCAATATGTTAATTTCAGATTCTTTACCCTTTTTTTCTCGTTTGATCGTGTTTTGATACGTAAAACTATCACTTCCTGTGTTTTTCAGCTTTCATTGACGAGAACCTTTATGCTAAAGACTTGATAAAAGTGCTGAAACAGATGCACCAAGCTAAGGCATACAAGTCCTTGGTAAGTTTAGTTAATTAATTATACATTAGTTTAATTAATTATTAGTCTAAGTTCAATAACCAAACAATATTAAAAGATATGATAAAAAGATACTTTCTTCTTTTTCATATAATAAAGTTGAAGTTGAAAAACGCGTCAGTGTTGTTTTTTAATGTATACTGATTCTTAGTGGATATGGCGAAACCAAAGATATGATAGAGAGCTGTCATATTGCAATTATAGGATAGTTTGAATTTATTTTCAATAAAAAAATTGTCACAGTGATTAATAAATATTAATAATTTTTAGCGATTGTTAGTGTCAAATAAAAAATTTTATTTAAAAGAGATTGTATTAATATAATTATTTTTTACTGTTTTAACCACTAATCACTAATTACATAAATAATGACCATTAAAAATTACTAAATACTAGTTATCCAATTGGTCTTTCGATTACTACAACAACAATAATGATCCAGTAAAAAATACTGCTAAACGCAAGATTTGGAGCAATGCAATGTATACAACCTTATCACTAATTAGTAAAGAGGTCAGTTGGTCTTTCTACTATTATGTTCAATTTTAGAATTTCTAATTTTAACATTTTAAGATTTTGATGAGTTTCTAGGTAGCTAGTAGTAATTAAACTAAGGGTACACCTTATTTTTGGAATTGCTAATGTATTCTACCTTGAATTTTTATATAATTTTTATTGATTATGGTGTTAATAATTACCAATTTTCACTAATTTTTTTTTGGTCAGAAATTTTCACTAATTTATTGATCAAATAATTTTTAATTTTCTTATTTAATATTAATAATCACTGAAGATAGTAATCAATATATCCTATATTCAATCTCTTTTTAACTCAATATGAAAATATCTAGGTTCAATTTTTAAGATTTTGATGAGTTACCATGCATGTAACTAATGATACATAATACTAAAGGGTACACATGATTTTTGGATTTGTTAAGGTATTCTACCTTGAAGCTTGCGAGTCCGGAAGTATGTTTGAAGGTCTGCTTCCAAGCAACATAAACATATATGCAATGACTGCTTCAAACCCAGATGAGAGTAGTTATGCAACTTACTGTCCTGGCGAACATCCTGGTCCACCTGCAAAATATGATACTTGTCTTGGAGATTTATTCAGTGTTGCCTGGATGGAAGACTGGTTTAGTTCCTTATAATATCTTTTCTTTTTCCAATCTTATTCCTGATGAGTTAAAGCTCTTCTGATTTGGGTCAATTACATTTTATTCTTTTGTTATTATGCAGTGACTTGCATGATTCAAGCAAAGAAACACTACAGACGCAGTATGAAGTGGTATATCTCTTTTGTCTCTTTTCATTTGTATGTTTCAGCAATAGCTTTGTAGTTTAAATTTTTTTAAAAGAAATTTATGATTTTAAAATTTTGAAAAAACTATAATTTTTAGTTATTCAGAAAA
>JANIJH010000223.1:1753866-1767782 GCA_024520975.1 Erythroxylum areolatum
CGGTGACTAATAAATATATAAATTTTTATTTTATATATTATATATATAAGATAATTTTTAAACATACTATTTAATTAATTAATTATTTAATTGTAAACTTAACTTAAACCTTAAAACTTTAAAATATACATTTTTTTTTAAAAGTTTGCCAAATACAATACAAAATAAGATAACAAAGCTCACTTGTTATATTTCATTAAAAAGATTAAAAAAAAGATCACTAATCATAATATTCATTCAAGTTGAAATCATAAAAATTACGGCATTTTAAATAGACCGGTTGGTTCTTTCTTTCACCGGTTCAACGGTTTTTACCGGTCCAACCGTAAAATGAACGGGTCAATCACTCATAAAAAATACGGGCTAAATCGGACCATTTTATGCTCCGATTCTCCGGTCCAATCGATCGATTTGGTCCGGTTTTTAAAACAATGGCAATTACATAATGATGTTTTCTCTGTAGCTTTTTTTGAGGCATTAGACCTCCTTGTCTTTTTCCATTTCACCCAAAAAAAAATTTCAAAAGCAAGTGACATCAATCGAGGGTTCACTCAAAATGTCTGTAAAGTATAATGGATAAAAAGCGATAAAAATGTGCAATTAATTTGAGTTTGTTACGTATTATTTATTAAATGATTTGTTTAAATATATTATTACATCTTTAATAATTTATTCATACATTAATTTTTAAAATAAATAATTAATAATTAAATATTTTAAGATACTTTTCATAATCATAAATTGTAAGTTCGAATCACATTAATTATGACATCATGGATAAAATGATAAAATATTTTATATTTTAATATTAATGAAAATTCTGTTAGGTAATTTGAGTTATTAATTTATTAAATTATTTATTTAATATATATATGTATATTTTTAAAATATTATATACCATAATTAATTTAACATATATGGAAGAATAGGGAGTCAAGTTAAACCAATATTTAAAAAACCACCTAATAATGTGTATAGTGTATACAACCACTTGGGATGGCGCTAACTGCCTCAATGACTCTCTCTTGCTATTTAGCTATTTTGTATTATGTTGGCTAAGCGGTGAATATAAATGTTTTAAAAAATATATCAGAAATTAAACCGATAAGATAAAAAATTAAAGGTTTAATCAATTTAATGAATATTAAATTTGTATAAAATTGGCTAAAGATCGAATCAAAGTAAAAAATTTAAAATATAATTAAAATAAATTGTCATTATTCATCAAAGAAATTCAAATTTAATTAAACTTATTGCAAAAATTAACTTATTAATTAATAAGTCGATTGATTTTATTTTTAACAATAAAAATTATTAAAATAAATTGAACCAAAAAATTATAATTCCAACCCAAAAAAAATTAGATGGTTTGAATATTAAGTTTTCAATGATAGGTGAATATACATTATGAATACATATTGTACGTTGATATCTGCCGCCCAATATATGTGATAGGTGAATATACATTACTCCTGCATGATTGGCTTAACTTTTTTAATATTTTGGGTAGATAAGCCTCATGAAAATCTGCTTCCCGATATAAAAACATACATATTTTGTTAACCAATCCACAATCCTCGAGAGGAATCTTATCAACTGTCATACTAGCATGTCTTGTTAAAAAAGAATAATATATATAGTTGCATACATATAATATTTTATAAGGTTGAATATATTGAAACGTATGCATCATCCAAGAAAAAAATTTACTTTTATCAGCCATAGAAAAAAAAAAGATTCGTATAAGTCGAAATATGAAGAACTTAATTACTCCGAACAATCCCGACAAATGATGATTCAGACGCGATATAGCATTTTTTTCTCTTTCCTAATGTGACTTATGAATAATCATCAACAAAGAGATTGAGACTGATTACCTTTTAATTTAATTTTTAGCTAAAATAATATATATTAGAATTTTTAATACGATTGATTTAAGATTATGAATGAATAAAAATTAATATAATATGAACGATGAAACTATATAATAGGTAAATAATATTACAAAATATAAATAATTGTTAAGATATATGTTATATATCTCATTATTTAATTTTGACATTTTTGATAATCAGATCTAAATTCTTCAAATTCAAATCAAGATGAGGTAGAAGATATATTGAGTTTGACTTAAATAAAGACAAAATTTTGTAAAAGATATGAATGAGTCTACAGTTGTATAAATGTAGAATTTTATGACGTGAAGATTTCTTGTATGATAGATAAGCTTGCTCTTGGATGTATCATGGTTCTCTCTTGATTATTTCCGAAAATAGATTATTGAAAAATAGATATGATTATCATATAGGTTAGGATGTGGCTCACTTTCAATTGAGCAGTTTTATGCAACTCACGTCTTTATTCTTTGAAGAGATCGACTCATGTTGGCTATGGTGATTGGTGATAGGAGACGAACAATTGAGGGTTATCCTGGGTAATTTTGTGACTGTCATTTTTTATTTTGGTGTGAGAAATTTTCAAAAATTTTCGTGACTTTGTAGCTGTTGTCTTTGTTATTAGTTTGGTGCGAAAAACTTTAGCAGTTGTTGTGGTTGTTGTAGCTCTATTGGGTTAACATTTTGGCGACGAAACGCTTATTGATTTGAGACGTTTTATGGCTGTTGTGCATGGGATGTTTCAATAACTATCTCGAAGATTCATAAAAGATTGCTTGATTGACAACTTTCTGTTCTTTCGTTGATAAAATGACATATATAAGGGAATTACTTTTTATCTCAGGTGTTTTAATTTATGTTGAATTTTATTTAATCTTTTGAAATATTTATTTTGTTTCATTATCATTAAACATTGTTTAAGAAAAATCCTCTGTTGAGATCAGTATGGGGTGATAGTACTATTGGGTGTGAAATACTTTCACGAATTGTGAGGACGATGGATAGTGTCAATAGTTGAGTGATGTCAGTTCAATAAAGTCTTATATAAAAACTATTATTGTTAGTTAAAATAATTAGTTGGGTGAGGATCTGGCAGACGTAGACAAAGTGTGTCGAACTACATTAACAAATTTTGATGTTGATTTATTTTAATGCGTTTAATCTTTCTAATTTTTGTTTGTGCTAGAAACGGCTGGCGAAAATTTTGAAAGATTGCAAAACCATTATATCATGCAGATTTTTTTAATAATGATTTTTAAACATAAAATAAAATAAAATTTTTAATTAATCCTATTTTATAAATACAAAAAAAAAAGAATACAAGTAAATTAGATAAGACTTAATACAAGATGAACAAGAAATGAACCCTTGGAAATTGAAACGGAAATAAATTAATTAAATTTTAAAAGGTGTAAAAGGTAAAAGGTTTATGTATATATATGTACACTTTTCATTGTAAAATAAGGAAAAAAAGATGATATAGTTATTCTTACAAATTTCTGCGAATAATCTTATATGTTTCATTTTTCTTTTAGAAAGAATGACAAAATAGTTAAAATTACAAACTCTAAATTATTATCTATTTCATTTTCAGAGAAAATACAAAAAATCAACCTCATTCGCACAAAAGACTCTCTATTTTTTAAAGGTTGGATGAAGGTCATCAATATATGCAATCTTTTCTTTATAATTTTTACAAAAAAAAAGTTGTTTTTGTTATTAAAACTAGGACCTAATTATGATTAGCAACTTGTTGCTGCAAAGTTCTACCTTCTTCAAGTTCTTCAAAGAAAATACACTTTCATGGAATTAGATACACCAAACTAAAAATAATAGAAAAAAGAAATTATTATGAGAGTTTCTATGTTTGAAAAAAGAGTCATATCACATGGCTTAAGATAATGATTGTCATTATTTTAGAGGTTGAATCATAAACAGCTCACATGATTATGTTTCCTTATGCTTATGAGTTTACTTCTATACTAAGATAAGCACATATTATATAAATACAAATATTTATATATATCCTAAAAATAGCCGGTGGTTAAACACCTTTTATAATTTTATAATTAAATTTTGGTTTTTAACTTTAAATTTTGATTTTTAAACGGCCTTTTTAATAATTAGGGTAAGATTACGTATTACTAAACTTCTTCAAATTTTACATATCAGTCAAAATTTTGTTATTGTTGTTGTAATTATAAGCCTGACATAATTTTTAATCTATAATTTAAAGTATTGTACTGGATCTCAAATAAATTAAAATTGATAATATATTTGTTAAATTTAATGAAATTAAAATTACACCTAAAATAATTAATATTTACATATTCAATATGTTTTCACTTTTAACTTATAATTCTTTAAATTATTTTTACAACTAAAATGATAGCTTCTTCTCTCTTTTTTTTTTGAAACGTAGCAATCCATAATTATTATCTTTTTGATGCTCATCAAGTAAACTTTTGAATTGACATAATAGCTTGAAAATTATGTCAATTGAGTATTTCACATTAGGTAAGTCCTGTTCCACAGATTTAGTCGAAAAAGTGTAACTAGGAGAATCGAACTAGGACCTTTTAATCTCATGCTACTCCACTTCACCAACTTAATGATAGCATGTATATATATATTATCTAGTAAATAAGATAGACGTTGTTTAATATATTTAGTATGAAAAGAATCAATATTAATTAGCTCCCACGGATTTCCACTTATAATTCTTTTTGTTGTGCAGTATTCTGTTATTATCAAAATCCAATTTCTTCGTTTTTTGTTTTGTTTTATGTGTCAGAGAGTTCAGTGGATACCATGCTCTCTCTTCAAATTTCTGATGGCAAATGATTACGACAGGCACGTTGTACAGTATGGACATGATTGAAATATTCAATAACGTTTATCGGTAAAATCGTAAATTTTTTTGAGTCGATTAATACTTTAATTCGGTATTTAATAGATTTTGTTGCTAAAAACTTGCTAATTTATATCCCTCAATTTTTATAAATTAAAATAAATAAATAAATTTTTATTTAATATATTTTTTAATTAAATTTTATAAATAAAAATAATATCTTTTAATCATATTTTAAAATATAATTTTATTTAATTTTTAACTAATTTTATAATAATCTAATACTAATTAAATTATTTAAAATTTAAATATTTTATTTTACTAATTTAATTTTCGGTATAATTTTTAAACCATCCGCATACATGTTTTCGATAGAAAAAAATATCCAAAGTTGACCTAACTCCTTACTCTTTCTTGCTTTCATAATTGAGAGAGTAATTGACTGGTGGTTATGATTAATCATTATTCACGAGTAGTGAGATATAGCATGCAATGATTAATGATTTGGATATATGTTTTTGATTCCATTTGGATCATTCATTCCCAATTAAGTAGATAGAAGACTTAGAAATCTGTCAATTTGTAATTATTAATGTTTAAAAAATGAATTAAAAGTTAAATCCATAAGACAAAAAATTTAAAATTTATAAAGTTTAACTAATATTAAATAATCATAAAATCGATTAAATATTGAATAAAATTATTTGATATATGATTAAAAGAGACCGTTCTTGTCGATTGGTAATTTTAAATTTTAACTAAAAAATAAGCTTGTTAAAAAAAATTAATCAATTTATTTTAATTTATAAAATTAATTAGTCTATAAAAATTAGTCGATTAATTAATAAATTAATCGATTGTTAATAACAAAAATTATTAAAGTAAATTAAATTTTTAAGACTTTTACGATTAAATTAATCAAATTGATTCGGTTCTCGTGATTCATAATTTAGTTAGCCTTGACCAAAGAAGGGGTTTAAGTTGAAGGAAACATTTTTAGATGAAAGCTCATACAATGGAATCAAAATCATATCACTATTCTCCTTCCTATAACATAATTATATGTGTTAAGTATCTTAGGAATCTTTTTTCGAATTAATTATACTGAGTTTTAGTAATTCAATCTTTATATTTTAAAATTATCATTTATTTTAATAATATTATTTAGTTATTATACAAGTATTTAAGTATTCATATTTCTAAAATAATGTCACATTACTATATCACTTTTGAGTGAAAAAAATAAATGAAAAACTACTAACCAATTTATAATAGTATGTAAATTAATCGACATATAATGCCAACATCTAATTTATCACATTAATGAGTGAATATTAATATTTTATCAAATTACATTCGCTTATTAAATCATTTGAAAAGCTAAATAACATGCTCTTATTAAATTACTTGATGAGTTACAAATAACTATTGAATAATCGTAATATTAACCATGTTATTAAATAGTTATTAAATTATTTACTGAATTAAACAAGATGATAAGTGCCCAAAATTATCCAAATCCTAAGATTTCATGTTCCTAAACATCTATAAAAACAACAATCTAATCATAAATACATGCACAACATAAGAAGATCATCTTCAAGTTTCAATGTCAGGTTTGGAAATGAGACAATATTAGACCTTTTTTCCTATAATTTTGGTTCATTATTATACAGGAGTTCTCAGTAACTTGCATGGCAACCCATATTTCCACCAGTCTCGTGTCTGCAAAGACTCGAGCAGCATACTCCAGCCACCTTCTTGAAGGGTGACTTCACATTCTAACGATGAATGTCTACAGTAGAGAACATCTCCAATATCAAAAGATACAACAAATCTAATCATTAGCAAAATGAATCTTCTAATAAATTCTTAAATATGGAAGTAAGTCATTTTCAATAAAACATGAAGTTTGAGGGTTATATGGAAAAGTATACAGATCACAGATTTTTCATAAACATGTACTCATGCAATTCAGGAGAAGATCACCTGTTCCTGATATTCTATTCCTACCATGTTCTATGCAAAATACTATTGTTAAAACTAAGTCGTATTGTGCATGAAACATAATAGGAACAGAATATCAGAACAAGTGATCTGAACCCATGCAATTCAATATTTGAGAAGTTAAAAAAAAAGATAGAGTCAATCATTCAGGTATATCATTGCAGATCAAAATGGTTTTACTCCTGCAACTCGGGGAGACGCACAAACTAGCAAAACATGAGTTTCTATCTCTTGGTGTGTAATTTTATGGCTTATGTTCATAACTATGAGTAGAAACTACAATCATTTACAGGTCTTGGATATACAATATTCTACCACACCAGCAAAATTGCTATGGATGAACACACAATAGCGAAATGATAATCTAGAGAAAAAATCATCAAGATCATTTGTGTACTTCCACGAATCGGAGGCCACAGCAGCCACACACCTGCATGATAAGAGGTCAGGGTCTATACTGGGCGAACAAAAAATAAACTCACGTGTGCATATGAGGCGACTCTGATTAGCTCGTACCTCAATATTTGCATCCCTCTGGAATACGAGAGCTCTCAAGAGTCTTTCCTCTTACCAAGCTCCCAAAGAATATCAAGTTCTGTTTGTCCTTGAACTCACATCAGTCTCAGATTGATCTCTCTTTTTCTATTCTGGCCCTGCTACCTCTGATCTTGAATCAAGTTTTTAGATGACTTATCAGATTGGCCTGACGGAAACAAAATGAAATATAAGCTGAATAGTAATTTTTAAAAGAAGCTAAAACAATTGAATTTACAATCAAGAAATTATCTGACACCAAATGACATGCAAATAATCAAAAAGAGAAAATATCAACGAGAAATTGAAAAACAGAAGGCATCCTATGAAGAATTTTTGATATCCAACTTTTCACTTTTCTGGTAAACTGCAGCATAAATTTGGCTGCGACAATGAGCAAAGAATCTACAAGTTATAAATCACAAACAATTTAAATCTAGTGAGCAAAAAGAAAAGATATTGGTTGCACAGATTTAGGGGAGCTCAAAATACACGCATACATTAAGTGAAGAGAGAGATGATGTAATGGGACCGTCAATTTTTTTTTAATTTTGCAGTTCAATAAGAGATATTAAAGTCATAGTAAGGAACTCTGAAGACAGACCAGAGACGACATGGAAACAAGTTAAAACATCATTATCAAAATTAGGAATATAATGCCCAAAAGGGTTACACCATTGCTGGATTCTGAAGCCACAATTATTGAGCGCATAAAAGTCCTGTAGTTATAAAGACAAAAACATGTGACAATATACCTTTTCTTATCTTAGGTGGTCTCATAGATCCATTTGCTAATGAAGCAGGAGAAACAGCCCTTTTAGGAGGCACAGATTTCGACGATGGTTCTGGTTTTTTAGAAGAAATTAAAGATGAGAAAAGAATGGCATCAACTTCTTGTCGCTGTTGCTTCCTTTTTGTAATCAGATCTTTAGTAGTACTGTGATTTAGAGCTCTATCATCTTTGACTTCCCCAACCTTTTGACTGCTACCAGATGAAGACACTGGAACTTCTGAATTCCTTTGGGATAGATCACGCTCCAGATGTTTCTTAGGTTGTTTCAACACGTCCATTTCCAACTTCTTATTGCCAACACTTCTTTCTTGTTTAAAATGGTGCGGATTATCTTTCAGGTTTTTGAATTTATCTTTTCTGCCACCCATATAAGAACTCCCAGAAATTAGTTTTTTCTCAATTCTGTCTTTACCTTTGTTTTCATCATATGCAACTTGTTCTGAAGTTGTGGAGTCTCCATTCTTTGACAGTCTTTTTTCACAATTGGTATCAGCAGAGTGAACATCTTTCTTATCTTGATCAGTTCGGGCATCTCCAGGTCTTTTTTTTCTGTAATGGACATCATCGGCCTTCCTCACAAAATCACGAACACCACTAGAAACTTTACCTTTAGATTGATCCTCTGAACTGATTCTTTTCTTTTGCAAGGCATCCTTCCCCTTCCACTCGTTTTGTTTTGCCATTTTCTTGGTATCTCTACAATGCTCAGAACCCTTTGCGTTCCCACAATGACTATCAGCATTTTCTGAAGAATTTTTATCACCAATAGATGACTTAAAGGACTTGTATGGCCTTTTAACTGAAATTATCAAATTTCTCTCTTTAGCATCCTTCACCAGAGCTGCCCAGTTATGGTTTGACTGTAAGGTTCTTGAATTACCCAATATCCAAAGGGATAACTTAGCTCTTGTCAGAGCAACATTCATTCGTCTTACATCAGCAACAAAACCGATGCTGCTAAAGTTGATTCCATTTGCAGTTGAACACGAATTAGAAGCTCTAACCGTAGAAAGAATCAAGATATCAACCTCTCGGCCTTGAAAGCCATCAACAGTATTAAACTCCATATCAGCTATAATATGTGATCCCAATGCATTAGAAAAATGAGATCGCAGAAGTGAAAGCTGACACTTGTAAGGAGTTATGATGCCAATTCTTCCACCAACAAACTCAGATGGGTACCTACATAAAATTTCAAAATATACTGCTCAATGAGGCCCTAACTCAATATTAGCTCTGGACTAATAGCCAAATCTATTCCATGAAAATATCAACCAATTAATAAGAACAAGACCATTTGTATGACCACAAGTTCCACTGGGAACACAGAATACCTCTTCTTGAAGAACCTAAGTAGCTCAACAGCAGCTTCAGCCTCGTGCTCATTATAAAGCGAGAGGGCACCACTATTCTTGCCATGACGCTCCAAGCCATCTATGATGTCGTAGAATACATATGGGCCAAGACCCTCTGTCTCATGGAACGGAGCTGACTTACTCGATAATTGTCCCCCATTGAGCAACTTACCTTCATAAAAATGCAAGGACGGGAATTGGCAAATCTCTGGGTGCATCCTATACTGTAACAGTAGGAAACTCGTGAATATAGTTTTCAAAACAAAGGGAACATGTCCAACTATATATTCATATCCGTCTACTGTGTTATCACTTCACTCTTTGCAGCTGATTTCAAGCAAACATTACCTACCTAGAGAAATGTTAGCAGATTTTTACATAAAAGTAAATAATTTAACAATTAACGGAAGAATAAGAAGAAAATTAAAAAGAAAAAAAAAAAGCTATCAGACATTTTAGACCTAGAGGCCTCGTTTTACCTGAACTTCAGTCTGAAATCACATAAAATCTTTCTTGCATCATCTCTAAGTCTTAGTCCCTCTGTTCGAGGTTATATTACCCTTATAATAATGGACCCATTCCCCCTTTCTACATGCAACACATGGCCATCTAAAGACGTCGTTTGAAATGTTCGGCATATCTTTGTCTTCAATTGCAATAGATGAAGATTACTTCCAAGAATAGCAACCATGATACCCTAAATAAATTCAGTTGCCCAAACATGCATCCTAATTGGAGAAGTTCCAATCAAATCTAGTGGAGATTTAGAACAATTATAAGAGCAATGTTCTTATATCAGTCAGCAAAAGTAAACATCTAAAGCAATTTCTTTACCATCATTCTTCAAGAATCAGAAAGATTATACAACCCAATCCTAAAAGTATCCAACAATTACTCCACTATATTTGCAACCAATTAAATTATGGTTTAAAAAAACAAAAGTAAGTTACATAGGAAGCAGCAGAATAATTAAAAATGTAGAACTTCCCCGCGAGTAATAACGTGTAGAAGCATATATAAAATCATAGGTTCAGGATTGAATTTAAGGAGAAGTAGGAGATATAAGCATCAAGCTTGTGTGTATGGTCTCATATGAATTATATAAAACAGTTAGATGTGAAAGAGTTAAAGTTCTACTAAAGGTCATGGATCCCAAGGCACTACTTTCTTCTGAACCAAGTTTTTAGTCAATGCATCATTTTGAAGAATGTTCTAGTGGTTAGATTGACGGCCCTAAAATTATACTATTAAATAAAAAAGAGGGGGAAAATGAGGAGAAAATTATCCCCCTAATAACCCAAAAAGGAGAAAGTTGGTCCACCTGTTGGGTGAGCATGGTAACAGGATGACCAGCCCTTTGTAAACGTTCAAACATGCTGCATGCATACAGAAACTTGCTTGCAACATTAGATAGAACAGTTGCTGGAAGCTGTTTTGGATCACCAACCTTCCACAAGAGAGGTCAAACACTTCAGTGCAATCCCAAAATGATACACAAGATTCACGAATATAATGCACATGATAGTTTTTACCATGATGCACTTTGTTCCGTTGGACTTCAAAAGCTGAAGAGGAATCAAAGTAGCAGGTTCCAGGGCCTGCAAAGACATCATTTAATCTAAGTGAGAAGAGAAACACTAATGCAAAAAATTAAAAAATAACTTTAGAAATGAAAGACAACTGAGTAAGAAAATTTACTTGTGCTGCTTCATCAATGATGACTACGTCAAACAGTGCATGTTCAGATGGATTTCCAAACTTACAATTTGACATAGACTCAGAGCATACTCCAAAGAGATCTCCACCACATCCACTTAATGTAGTTACAATTATTTCAGCTTCCTTTAATATTGATTTTCGCAATTTATTTTTCAGCATTTTAATTTCCTCACTGGTCTTTTTCTCCTGAGCCTGAGCAGCACTCAAATCTCTGTACATTTGTTTCTTTTGCTCATATAATATTCGTAGCTTTGCCTCTAATTCAGCATCAGACATCTCTTTTCCATCATCACCATTCTGCATCTCATTTTCTGAGGCACTTTTATGGTCAGAATTTCCATCCCTCAAGTTAGCACGCTTAGCCTCATAGTACCTGATACGATCCACCAACTTTTCAAGGTTAGAGCGCAATGTTGTTGAAGAGTCTCTCCCCAAATCATTCTTAGCATCAATCAAGTGCATCTTCTCTTCTGCAAGGCGATGCTCAACGAGAGTATCAATATAGAAAGGAAGTGAACTCTGATGAACTGTTTTTGCATTGCCAACCCTCACAAGATATGGTTTGTACATCTTCCCTTCACTTCCATAAAGACCTTCAATGGAAATTCTTGAAACCAACTCGTCAACTGCAGCATTTGATTGTGCACAAATGAGAACCCTTCTCCTAGTAGATGTTTCAGGTGACTTTTTGCTTGTTTTTTCATTCTCATTTAATTGTCTAGCCAACGCTGCATCCTGCCATGCCCTTGCGATTGCAACAGATTGACTTATCTTAGTCCTGGTATTAATTCCCAAATCATTATCTTGTTTTGAACGTCTAATCTTCGGATTATTTGTCTCCTCTAGTGAAGCAAGGAACACACTCACAATGGCCACTATGGTTCGAGTCTTTCCAGTCCCTATTAGAAGGTCAATCACAATAAAAATCCAGAAAATCTAAGCTCTGGTAGGAAGATGGATTACAAATCATACCTGGAGGGCCCTGAATAAGGGTCAACTCAAAGTCTTTCTTAACTTTACATGAACCAAATGCAACACTGATGGCTTGCAGTTGGCTTTCATTAAATGATGCCTTCAGTATTTGCTGCAAGGGCTGGGAAAGGTTAGCAAGAGCCAATTTTCTTGATTTATCATAACTGCCAGAACCAGTGGAAGGATTTAGAATAACAGAGAGGATGGGAATATCCTTTAGTGATGATAGGGCCTGAAATTCACGAAGTTGGGGCGTAATGTTCATTATGCGACTAGCATGCCATTTGCTGCGTTCAACAAGTTGCCTCCTAGCTTGATTTAGACGTGGGGAACCGTTCAGAAAATAGAATCTAATGAGATGAATACTGGCCCTTCTGTTATTGTCCCTCTCACGTCTCTCCACCTGAAAAGCAGGATGGTTACATCAGCATGCAATGTTTAGAACTCAGGAAACACTCAAAAGTTGGAAAAAATGTTCTAGGTAGACAACAATAGATCAACCAGCTATGAGCCTATAATTTAGCAAAACTTCACCATTTCAACAACTCTTTCCCGCAACCCTCTCTATCGAGACTATGGCTTATTCAAGAAGTTCATATTAATTACATCCTACTTCAAGCAAACTAAGCACATTCAGACAATGTATACCATCATGAAGCATATGAAAATATTCATAAAGAGCAAAAAGCTTTCTTTAAGCATCATAAGTTTGTGCAAGTGGATTTATACACAGACACAGATGATACGAACACGTGACGTGAAAGTCATCCAAATCTTCCCACAAACGATCGGGAAAGAAAATAAGATACCTTTCCAACCATATGAAGATCATGGGATTTATTCTGTGGAACCTCTTTTGTTAGTAAAACAAGGTCATTTTCCACAAAGCTTTTAGATGATGAAGAATCATGGTCATCATGGACAAAGCGAACATGATGAAAATCATCAATCCTCTCAATTGACAACACAGACAGACTACCATTATAAATCTCCTCCCATGAAGAGATCTCCAGAAAGCAACTATGTAGCTGCGCCTTGAACTCCTCCAAAACCAATGGCCGAAAAATGTCCACATACTCCTTAGGTGATTGAAAACACACAGGAACCTCCTTCAATTTACTTGTCTGTTTTGTGTTTTCACTTGCAGTTGCCAACCCTACCATGGAAAAATAATCTATTTCCAATATTTGTCTATACCATTCATCAAGTCTTGGAGGCTTGAACCTTTTGTCTATAGCTTCACGTCGGTGTAAATTTCCAAACCTAGTATCAGATGGTGCTCCAAGTTGTATAACCTGTCTTTTAAAACCAGAAGCAACCAACTTTGTTACATTCAACTGCTGCGGCCTGACAGATCTCGGGAAAGACTCCACAAGCTTATTGTTAGAATCCCTCACTAAATCTTTCAGTACTGAGTCCCTTGCTTCAGAAACCAAATTGTTGCCTTCTTTTTCAATATCCAAAGACTTAACAGATTCTTCAAGGACACTCCTCAAATCAGTTCCATATTGAGATGACAAAGAATCATCTATTCTGCCTTTTGGCTTTAGTGAGCTTGCTGCGGCGAAACCCCATATGCATGTCGCGGCGAGGACGTTTTCACACGCCGCGGCGAGGGCGCATGCGCGCCTTACATCGTGGACGCCTGTGCGCGCCACGACATGCGAGGCCTGTGTGCGCCGCGACGTGTGAAGCCTCCCGAAACTGATTTTTGACATTTTCCTTCTTCATGCTTCTCCAAATTCATACTTAACTCATCTAACCCTTAAATCTTCTCTTGTAATTCATTT
>JANIJH010000223.1:1767882-1783625 GCA_024520975.1 Erythroxylum areolatum
TCAAATCAGTTCCATATTGAGATGACAAAGAATCATCTATTCTGCCTTTTGGCTTCACTTCTTTACCCTTGTCTTCTCTTCCTTCTGATTCAAGTCGAGCAGCTGGTTTGCCACCTAACTTATCAACATCTAGCTTCTGAGAAATCAGGCCAGATCCATCTGCAGCAACCTTCTGTTCACCAGCATCAAGTTCATCCTTTGAACTATTAGTGCCTGGAACATCCATGTCTAGAATGCCAACTTGTGAAGCAGTTTTAAGAGAAGTCATTTTATTTTCATCCAACATACTATGGCCAGCATCAGAGCTTGCTAAGTTGACCTTCACAGGTGAAATGTGTGTTTCAGCCTCATCATCAGAAAGCACAATCACATCACTTTTATCCCTTCTATTAGCCACTAATATCAAGTCTGCAACTTGCACATTGGTATCCTCCAACTCGATAGGCTGCACAGGCAGATTTGAATGCCTTCTTACAAAAGACGAACCCTCGGGACTTGAAGCTTTGTCTCTTGATCTAACCATGCCAATATTAGAAGAAGCTTCCTTAGATAACATAACACGGAGGTGTGACACTTGTTTGGCCAATTGATCCATGTCAATAATATCTACATTCGAAACGCACAACACATGAGCAAAAAGGCAAATGAACTACAAATAGATGAGAAACACCGTCACTCTAAATATATATATATATATATATATATATGAATGTTTTGTGTGGTCTGTTGTGTATGAGAGAGAGAGACTGTGTCCTTGAAAAGCTTACCACATGAAATAAGATTCTCGATATCCATGGCAAAAGCAGAAACTTTACTGCAAAATCTTATAAGCAGCTTCATTAAGGAACCAACCGTTTTTCTCCAGTACACAACCACAACTTTAAGTGATGACTTTCCCCAGTCAATCAAATCGTGAAGCCACATAAAGTCAGAAACATTTTTCACCACCCTTACAGAATCCACAGGATGTCTAACAGAAGATGGACAAAGTCTTTCAAAAACAACAGGGAGTATTTCAAGTACACGTACACAAGTCATCTGAAACAAGAAATGGACAGAAAGCCCATTTAAAGAAACCAAGCTATGAAGTTGAAAGTAAACAAGCTATGCCACGCTCACCCAACTCCCAAAAAAGCCCATTGTCATCACTCTATGGGACTGTAAATATGACTTAAAAAGAATAACGTCAGCAAATTATCTTTAAGAAAAGCATTAACTATATGTAACCAAAGCACAGATCAACGGGCAAAATCTCAAACCCAGAAATATGGGTGAGCACAAACCACCAAATTCTGCTCAACCCAAACCAAAACATTAAAAAAAAAACCCAAACTTCTTCTTTAAAACAAAATAATGATTTTGTTTTCAAAATAAAATAACGAATATAAACCAAATCATTAAGTTCACTACTATTTTTATTTTTATAAACTACTACTTGCTAGAAAAAGCAATCTAAATATTAAATATACTATTATTAAAATGAATAGTATCTTTCAAATAATTCACTCATTCTATCCTTTTCTTCTATTAATTCCTATTAAGTTTGCTATATAATTAGTAAAAGTAAAGAAATATATATTTAATTTTTCAATAATTTTTCATTCTAGATGTCAAAATTTTCTGCACTATATTTAATTAAGCAATCAAAAAAATTTATTGTTTATAAACAATTTTAAAAAGATTATAGATATGATTAAATTTCTCACATTTTTCATATGAAACTTTCCCATCAGTTAAATTATTATTCTATTAAAAAAGCAAAGAGATTTTCAATAATTATTCAAATCAAAGTTATAATCAAACCAAATACCAAAACTGAACCAATTTTATTTGGATTGGTTTAGTTTGATTTAGATTTTTTGATGCTTAGTTTGGTTTAATTAAAACAAACCATTTTATAGTGGGGTTGATTTATAGTTTCGACAAAAACCAACCCAAACCACAAATTGCTCACCCCTACCCAGAAGAAAAGGATGAGGAGCAAATGAACAGTTGGGAGAGAGACTTTTGGGGCTTCACAACATACCTGACAAGGACTTGAATCAATGAATGCCTTCCCTTCAACCAAGCATCTTTCAATTGAAGGCCATGCAATTTGTGACAGCAAGGATTGGAACTTCTCTAGTAATTTGAAGTCTGTGCTCGTCAAATGTCCGTTAACCTCCACTGTCAAAGAATCAAAGACTGGCTGCATTAAAAATCCACCTTGTGAGGAGTACTTGTTAAAACTTATATCATCAGATGATTTCTTAGGAAAGACTGGGTTAGATGAATCCCCTCCTTTGATCAGCTTGCACAGTACAAATAAGAAATTTTGTAAAGTCTGAAACTTCAATAGAACAGAATCCAATTGAACCTGTGGATTTACAAACAGAAGGATGTAAGGCCCAACAAGATATTTGAAGAATTACTAGAAATCCTCACGCATGTCAACATGGAACGGTTGAATTAAGAGAAAGCAATCTAAACCACATATATGTTAAAAAGGACTATTCCACTTGAGTCAATATAATTACTTGTAAATGAAATAAAAAGCATCATCTAGTGCCTGTTCCGAAATAAAAGCAAGATCTTAGTGGGAAAATGATAATAATGACAACCAAATAACAGAGAAAATTGTCAAGGAACTGGAATCAGCGGTCACTCACCAATTGAAGAGCGTATCTCAAGCCCAATAGGACGGCTGACAGAGAAGAAAGGCAAGAGCTAAGAAACTTCAGGCCACTTGAAAGACCCCTTGTGTTTGAAACTTGCTCCAAGATACATTTACTGAATTGCCTAACATGCTGCATAAGCATCAATAAATTACAAATATTTTCAGAAGGCCAATCAGATTAATTTGCATTACACACGCACAGACACCTAGATGTCACACCATGTAGAACATTCACTGAAAGTGAATCATAATAGACTAGTTAATGTACCCAACTCCTATTGCATCAGCAGCAAGCCAAGCAAATATCTACAATCCCCACAGGAGAACTGTTTGTAACGATCAGGAAATATGGTCATTACAAACTGTACTCCTGTCCTGAAGCAATTATAGAATTGCTACAAGAGGAGTTTGTTAAATTAGGCACTGATTGTTTCCGTTAGCTTATTTTGTTTGGATTCCAATGTACCCAAAAAATAATAATGGAGTAGCTATCAGTTCATACATCATTGGGATCCACAAGCAAAAGAATCAAGCTCTCTGCCATCCTTGGTTCCCAAGTCCACTGTTTTTGGAGTTCACCTTGCCCCATTTTAACTAAAAAGTGTGCAACGAATCTGTAAAATCATCCAGAGAAATTTCTGAAGCAATCGCAAAGCCACATGCCATTCCAAAGTAAATTGCGAACCCTAAAGTTATATGACATAAAACAAATTCAGAAAATTTAGTATGAATCATTTTGGAACCTGTTAAACGCTCTTACTAAAGGAAGATGCATCATTAACACTTTAACTGAATTTTTTGACTCTTTTCCAACTCCACCATCATCATAACCAGTAGGAACCTTCCATCCCAATGAACCAGTGATTTCTATAGCAAAAGACAAAAGCCAACTTCTCACTTGAAGCTCCGTTTCTACACTTGTATCAGGCTCTACCATAACTAAACGAGATCGAGCCCAGAAAACAGCCTTGGAAAATGACACTGGCAAGACTGATGGATCAATATCAACAAGAACATCAACCCATAGCATTGGGATGCACATCCAACTGCTATGCTCCTGCACGGTAACCTTACTCTGTGCATTGAATTCAGTCCAACAGCTAGGATCCTTTTCTTCTACACCCAAAGCAAATGGAATCTCATCATTATTATTAGCCCAGTCAGAACAAATTATTCTCTCATCACTCACAGGCATGGAATTATTGAACAATGAAGCCGTCAATGCAGCAGCATCAGAAACTATTATAGTTTGTATAAGATCAAAAGCCGGTTGTCTCAGAGAACAATGTAGTGAAGTATCCCTCAGAGAAGAAACAAGTGAAGGACCCCTGTCAAACAAAATGGTCACAAGGGATTGCCAGAAATGGCCATAAGTGACTAATTGATGTCCAGAACCATTTGTCGATAAGATAAGCATAGATTTACAGAATGCTGCATGGTCTAACCTGTATTTCTGCATCTGTTTCTCAAAGTATACAGAGAATACTTAGTAGTGATTGACTAAGAGTTGTTTGAATTCTATACGAGTACAAATATGCGAATTAAAGAACTAAACAGAAAATTTCCCCTACTTATGGTCCAAACAAAGGACTTCTGCAACCTTTTAGCATATCCTTGCATGGAGTAGTTATGTATTTTATCTTAAGAATTTACTGCTACACCAAACTTATGGCCCCTTTAAGAAACTTAAAAGATGCAAAAAATAAACATAGAGACATGGATGATGCCTAGACATATAGGAATTTAATTTCCCTAAATTGACCCCCATTAAAATTTGTAAGACCTTAGTTCATCTCCTAATATTAACATTCATCTCCCTGGTACATCTCAGCCCAATTTAAAGGTAAATCTGAACTAATTTCTTCAACCACATGCTTTAGTACAGTTGTTAAAATATAATTGCAGGAAAAATGTTTGGCAATCATCACTATTGCACAACCTTCCAACATAAGGTCCAGGAGTACGTACCACATATGTGCACAATCAGAAGGGGGACAAGAAGGGTTCATCTTGTAGCCTCGATGCACAATAAGCAGGGCTATCTGAAAATGAAATCTTGAAATAAATAGTAGTAATGAGCCAAAACTACAGAACTACAAAACTATTCACAGCAAACTTCAAGAATCACGTAGGTTAAGAAAATGATTTTATAAAAAGTGATAAAAACCTTGCACGCCATTTTTCGAGTCAAAACATTGAAGTTGCTGCTAGCTGGAACTTGATGGAGGAGAAAATAGAGAAAATGCCGGCGTTGTTTTTCATGTTCCCCATCTTGCAAAGCTTCGAGTGACTGGAATAGTGAAAGAAGAAATGTCATAACAAATATTTTGTCAATGTGCTATATCTGAAAAGTTAGAACACAATTTATGGACATACCTGTAGAAAAGGTGGGAAAAGATCAAATATATCTATGTGCATTTTTTCATTTCGAGTGTGGAAACACTGGCCTAGTAATGTGTTCCGCATCACACTTGGAGACAATGTGGACCTCAGCCAGAGTTTACAACCTGAAAACAAGGGAAAATTCAGCGGGAAGTACAAACACTTCATGAATTGAATATGTTCAGGATTTAGGTTACAGTACAAAAAAAGTTAATGACACTAACCAAGCATTTTGAACAGTTCTTTCAAGCAGTTTACTGCAAGTGAAAATTCACTGGAATCACCACTGATATGGTTGAGCACTATATCAAAAAAAATAGGATAGCGCTCCATTATTCCTTCTTCGAACACCGGAGGTTCCAAAAATTCAAACCTTCATAAAGCAGAAATACAGGAACAATTAGTAAAAGGAGAACAGAGGCGGAGATGAAGGGAGGAGGGCATGGGAAATTAAGTTTAAAGATAAAGACTTAAGCCATTCTTCTTACAATGATGTGAATCCAAGCCACACTGATAGGCGATCTAGCTCTGATCTTGGCCTTGTAGCCTTACACGCTGAAGGCATTACTTCTGTCTCCAAAAACACAATGAATTTGTTCAGCAATGGCTGCAAAGGTTCTAGATCTGTTGCTTTCCTAACCACAAATAGAAAAAATCATTGAAGAAAGGTAGAACTGTAGAGTCCATGTAGCCATAACAAGGACAAGAGATTTCCACAATAACATATCAACAATCCATTATGTTTAATCTTATTAGAAGGTATGATGTCACAGCAGATAATACAAACAGCCTGGATGAATGAAACTTCGTTGGCATTTTGGCAGCCAGAATAAGTAATAAGAAATAACAGACCACTCACACAAGTTTGTTAGAGCTTAGAAGTTCCACAAAAAATGATAGGATACATAAAATTCAAGTTCATCATGCATTTCTAGTTCTAAGGTTCCTACACAACTTCAAGTATACATGGAAAGGAAAAAAAAAAGGGTATTTCTTGGAAGTTTGAAGAAGCTAATGCAAAAGTAGCTAAAGTACTTCTAACTATCCATTGCATGAAATCATGTGCCCCTTACAACAAAGAAAAGATATCGCTACATGATTTTCAAAGAAGACGCACTAACAGAAGCCTCTTCACGTATTTCTAAGACAAGAATATGAATCAATCTTGATGTATTTGCATGAATTGCAAACAGCATTAAGTTCATCAGAAACTTGATCTATAAACTACAATTAAAAAAAATATAGCCCAAGCAGCAGAGAAATAATTGGAAAATGTGATGCATCACATGATCTCCGCAACTTACACATTGCTGCAGTGAACTTTAGGCAACTCCGACTAGTATGGAGTGCATAAAAAAAAAAAAGACAATTAGTATGACATTGGCACAAGTGAACAATCCCTAGCTTTTAATAATGATTAGTTGATATGCTTACATTTCCTATAGTCTCCTAGTGGTTTGAATTAAACATCTGAGTGATACCAGAGATAAAGCCAATTAATATTCCACTTCAATTCCTAAAGCTTTAAAAAGCAATAAACCAGACTCTGACCTTCAAATTCAAGTCGTGCACTGGAACCTAAGGGAAAAAAAGAGTGAAATTTTTTCCCAAAAGAATTAAGTATAGAAGAACAGTACCTCAATTTTTCCATAGACCGAGCTAAACGTCGACCAACAGTACGCACTCTTCTACTGAAGAAAAGCAATGCATAAATTCCCTACAATTCACATGCAATTTATAAGGAGCTAAGAAACCATATGTGTAAGTGCATGTGTCCGTAAAGACAAAATGCCAGCACATTACTGGAAACTGCTGATGTCCAGCCAAAGCTAATTCATGCATGTTATCAACTGCTTCAATAAACAGCTCAAACTCAATTATCAGCGACTGATCATCCAGCAAGCTAGGAAACATCAAGACCTGTAGATTCATGGAAACAATAATGCATTCAGAAAGGGGGAAAAAAATCCAGAATTTTTGCATTACCTCAGGAAACAATCAGAAACCTTGAGAAAATATGAAATTATCAATATATAAAGGTCCTTATATATGGGCAACATCTATATTAAACATGTGCATGCCAATCACATGAAGCATAAGAGGGAAGTTCACGCCATGAAAAAACATAAACAGTCGTTGATAATCAATGGAGTCAAATGTTCTACCCAATCACCTGAGAAACAGAAAGAAAATGCCCAGAAGCCCTACAAACTATTATTTTGGATACAGCACTAAACTAGGGCAAGCAAAGCCAAAATCGCAGCACAGATGCTTATTTTTGCCAGTGCAAAAAGAATCACCCAACAATATATACCACTAGATGTTATATCCAGACCAAGGTAGATACCTCATACATAATAGTGACAACTTCACCATTGTCACATAGAGGATCATACTCTTCTCTTTTAAGTTTAGCATTCATCTCCCTTAAATGTTCAGTTACCCTCTCCTCATCAAGTGTCCGCAGAACATCAAGAAGGGATCCAATGGAACTCGACTCATATTCCATATTGTAAGTCTCCTGTGCCTGATGGTGCTGTGATATGCATTGGATGCACTGCCTCATTTCCCCAGAGATCCTCTTCCAAAGGAGCTTGAGAGAAGAATCATGGCGCTCATCTTTAAAGTAATTGTAGAATGTCTCTAAAAGAGGCCCCATCAGATCCCAAGAAGCACACCATATATGGGTCTCTTTAGGCAGACAAATCAAAAAATTAAATGCATCTACAAACCTGTCAAAGAATTCAAATAAACCTCACCAAATAGTCAATGATTAACATAAATATTTATACATCAGAATATGGTCCATGGAAGTACAGTCACAGACAACTGCGATAATTAAACATTTGATGACCATGTTTCAGCATCCCTCCAAGTTCTTGCACAAAAACTACTAGACGATTTAACAATCATAAGAACAGAAAAACCCATCCCCTTTCTTCACCGTAAAACTTAATTTTAAAATGGTCTTACTAGTGGCATACCCAGAGTGATGCATCATAATTACCAAGTTTTTAAGCTCACTCGTTCCAAACCCCAAATATTACCCAAATATCTAAGGAATCAAAGAAGCAGCTCCAATTGTCAGTCTCAAATGAGTTCCATTATCATCAACATCAAACCGAGCAAGTCCCAAATATTTTCCAAAGCAAACAGAAAGAAAACCGAAAGTCCATTTACTTCACAGGTTTTCAACAAGTCCCGAAATCATTCAGCATTAACAGTACACAAATGCAGAATCAAAACATCATTCTTTATCGCTTCTAACAGAAGGAAGAGACCATTCTTCCTTGATTTTCTGAACACGCTGGGTCTTAAGGACGTCATTTCCGTCGTCCTCTTCTTCTTCCTCTTCGATGCCTCTCCATCTATCCAACAATTCTCTCCTAGATACAATCTTCTTCCGCATGATCAGAAACAATCAAATGACTCGCAACACTCCAACAAGCGACCAAAGATCCTTCCTTTGGTTTCTGATTAGAAACAATTAGGGATCAATTTGCTAGGGTTTTTGAAGAAGGTGAGAGTTTAAACCATAGATTACACTAGCTGTATTGAGGGTTCTTGAATTTCCAATATCAAATAGCAATTGTCCAAGAAGCAATTTAGTGCGTGTCTATATATATATATATATATATAAGTAAATTTTATTATATTTTATTAATATAAATAATTTAATAAGTACAACTTTATTTCTACATTAATATTTTATATTAATAAAACTAAATTTAGTTTAATTTATTTCAATATATTTTAAATTTAAATTATATTTATTAAATATTTTCTTTTAAAAATTGAATTTAAAATTAAAAAATCTAAATACATAGATTTTTTTACTAACATAAAAAAACTAAAAAAATTAGAATCAATATAAAAATAAGCATCCTTAATTAAAATTCAACTAAATAAAGTTGATGTATATGATGCACAAAACTCCCTTCTTTGCAGGGATTTTAAGATAATTATATTATAAGTAACCTTATTTTTATATTTTTATAAAAAGACTGCCTTCGTAATTTGAATTTGTGACCTTATGGTCATTAAGGAATAACTAAATAAAGTGACATCTTAAATTTTTTTAAACAAATTAATTTAAATTAAGCTCAAATCACTATTATGTTTAAAATTAGAGAACATTAAATTTGAGTCACTAACCTTAACTTAATGTATAAAGAAAGTTTAACTACATTAAATAATGATTTATAAGACAATATTAAAATTTTCAAAAAAAGTTAAAAATTGCAAAAAAATACCAATTTCACTCATAAAAATATATTAAATCTAAATAAAACTATTATTAAAAATATAAGCTTTATTAATACAAATATTAATTTTTAATTTTTTTAGTTTTTGTAATTAAATTAATAAAGTGAAATTATTTTTAAAAGGCTTGTTATGATTTTATTATTTGTTAATTAAATACAATTCAATTAATTATTAAAGTCAAAGATGACAACAGGGCCAAGTCGAGCTCAAGCTGACCAAGCCCGACCTTTATAAATAAAACGATGTCTTTTTTATATTTTTAATTTTAACAAGATTCGGCCAGGTTGAATTAGGCTCAAGCTCAAACATACTATCTTGGGTCTGATCGGGCCTCGAGCCGAGCTTGGGTTTGTAGCCAGGGTCAACCCCAACTCGCAACCTAAACTCTGACCCAACTCATTATCATTTTTGTCAAAAAGGAATTCATTGATAAAGAAGCCAATTGAACTCGACTGAAACAGAAATGCTGCAAGTTTTCATTTCTTAGGCAGAATGCTATACATTACTGCACTCCTCGAGATATCATACATCACTCACTTGAACATGTATGGAACGAGAGAAGTGTTCAAAGGTACACCAGCAAAGTAACATCTTTATACCAAATAGGAAGACATGAGGTTCCAACTAATTCTCATGTGGGAAGGCATTGGTGCTGCAAAGCGAAGGAGATCCGGTTTTGCACAGTGTGCAGGATGCAGGTCTTCGGTTTTCTTTTCAAAGATTCGAAGGAACTTCGCAATGTTTGGAAGTACGAGCTCCCTGCAATGAAGATGCAGCAAGGGAACCTTTGATAAGACACTGCCCTTCTGAACAGCTAGACCTTCCGGCCTCCTCAATTTGTATGGCTGCCCAGAAATTGGCTCGATATTCACTTGTGGCATTTGCTTCCATCTCCGGTGCACAAACCATCCGTATTTGAAGTCGCCTACAATTGGAGTTCCAAGCGCTTCCGCACAATGGACTCGAAGCTGTACCAAGATCGAAGAGATCGGATTAGAGGATAGTCCAAAAGCAACAGTAATTCAAACTCATAGCATAAAATAAAACATATTCTTTTTATTTTAAATCATAGAAAGATCTTTATTCGGTTCATCATACTCTTAAAACAATGCACCGTAGTAGTACCTGATGTTTCCGGCTAGTAAGTGGACACAGTTCAATCCATGAACATCCATTTATCATAGGTCCCAAAACCCGATATTCAGTTACAGCATCTTGAGATGCTTCAAAACCCGACTGCTGTGCCAAGATAACTCTCTCTGTCTTACCATCATCGAGGATTACCTGAAGCCGGTAGTTACAGACACAGGAGTCTGTTGTTAAGCTTTAATATGTCCCTAACTGTAAAAATCTTTGCTTGCATATACACATGCTAATTCATGCAGATGAAGAGAATGAACCTTTGAGAGGGGAGCTTCAATTAAGCCTTCCTTTTCCTTGGGAGAGCCTATAACCAACGCCCAATATTTCTGATATGTTGCATCACAAGCAGCATTCCACATCTGACATTGAATAAAAGCCAACTGTGGATTCAAATTAAGAGCTATAAAAACCAAGTGATTATCCTACTTTGTCATAAGAGCTCTATTAACTAACAACTTAAAAGCTTAACCAGTAAGAACAAATACCTTAGACCAAGATTTTGCTCTATTAGGATCATCAAATAACCATTGAAGTTGAGCTACACTTTCTTTTGTTCGTCCCATCAAGAGAAGGCCACTGCTCTCTCTATCAAGACGATGCACCTGACAAGACAATTGACATGCAAGGACATATATTTTCAATAAGACATTAACAAGGATATATATGTTCAGAGTAAGGCAGATGGACATATAGATGTCAATATTTATGGTTAGGAAAAAAATTTAACTATCAGAGGTCCCCAGGAGTAAAAGTTGCTAGCAGAGGTAATTCAGGGTAATGAGCTAACCTCAGCTCCTAAGTCCTACCAAACAGCAGTTTGTATGATAACCAAAAATAAATAAATAAATAAATAAAAGAAGCAAAAATAGAACCCCAAAAAAATAAGAGCCCTATTATGCCAATGTGCAAGGGATTTATTGGCGACCCAGCTCATTTTAATTTCACCTTGTCTACAAAAATGTAATTCAAAAAATGAATTAATAAATGTGTAAAAACTTTACTAACTAGAATCAGAGCTTTAGACTGAAGATTGGGGGTGATCTTGGTTTTGTCACTTGGGCCTGGTGTAGGACCAATGGGGTGGGAGAAATGAGAGGGTCTCCCTGTTTAGCATTCCAGAATATAAACATCGGGTTGCACACAGATTTTTTAAAAGGTAGTAAACTATAAGCTTACCAACTTAGGACCTTCATTGTAATCATAAGACAAAGATGCAGCTGCCAATGCATCCATGCTATTGTGAATTGGAAGATTCCCCTAAAGCCAATTTCAAAATGGAAAATGTTCAACACCCTATATTTTGCAAGGGAACAATCAGATACAGCAAATTGAAAACAAGCTCTTACCTTAACCGGCACTCTTGGAGGCTTGTTTAGCACAAGTATAGCAGAATCCTGGAATTTGAAAAACCAATACTTAACACCACCATAAATTGCAGTAATCCAGAGTCCCAGATCGTTCAGAATTAATCATCTAGTTTATAAATTACCAACCATGAAGATAACACGAGATCACATGCGGAAGATAACGAAGAACAAACAGTTGACATATAAGAACAGAAAAAAAAAAAATTGAAAAGGCAGAAAACAGGACTCAAATTTTGACGTGCCTTATACTTGACAAGCCTTTGCATATAAGCTATTTCGTCTGCATTTGGATACAAAGTTCCACTTGGTATGGTCTCAAATCTCTTGGAAATCCTCATCTCAGCAACTGACACCGGCATATAAATTCTATTCCCTTCTTCCATGACATGACTAGGTTTAATCTGCAGGCAAGCTGTGTCAAAGTATTAACTCTACAAGAAACCACGACTGCATAAAAATGCAGATTTTCTGCTAAAGATGATATATTGATACTTGAGTGCATTAGCAAGCACACCTTCATCATCTGTTCTGTTTGTCCCACTTTTTCTTTATAGTTACTTGAATTTGTGCGGTCCATATAAACCTGAAAGAACAAAAGAACTCAATCAAGATGATGTTTTTTCCAATTCCAACAAAAGGGTAACATTATCTGTTCCGCAAAAGTAAAACTTGTATTCACCAGAAAGCGTGCAAGCCCTTCTTAAACCAATACCTTTGTTCCCACATCACAGAAATTAGTTTCAAACCATAAGGGATTCAAAAGAAGCGAACTTTTCGGCTAGAAGACCACGAAAACAAAGAGGTAAAGAGCATCATATACTCACACGCCTCTTGTTAAAGTGGGATTGTATCACACGGTCGGAGAGTTCGTCGAAGTAATACTTAACCCAGCTGATAGCAGTCACCCGTCCACCGCCGGCACTCTTCGTCGGCAAAGGATTTCCAGGGAACGGCGGAAGAGAAAGAAGTTGCCGAGGTTTGGGGTCCTCTATCCGAGACACCAACCGCGCCACATTGTTGGAGACTTTAATCACCGGTTTCACTTCAGCTGGTGGCGGCGGTGCGACTCTAGAGTAATGTCTAAGCATCTTCTTCCTCATCGCTTTCCCCCGCCGGAATATCATCGTCGGCGACCGATTTTCTGGTTATCGTGACTCGTCGGTCCTCAAGTTTAAACCCTTTCGATTTCTAAAGTGGGAGACGAGTGGTGGGTTCTAACTTCAAGTTGAATGAAGAAGATTAATACAAATTTAAACTAGACCATTTATATTAATTCAGCTTCAACTAAATATTAAATTTCATTTATTAATAGTTTAATGTAAGAAGATTAATACAAAGTATGGCTATTTTAAATAAGTAATTTATATTAATTAAAATTCAATTTCGTTGGATTTTAATTAATGAAATAAAATAGAATATAATGGAACAGAATGTTAAGATTTATAATAGAATGAAATATAATATAGTGAAAATTTGTTTGAAAAAATAGAAGGATTCATAATGTAATATTGTGAAATATTGTTTGGAAGATGAAAGGAATAGAATGGAATGTATAATAAATGAATATTATACTCCTCATATTAAAATGAATTTTAATTAATGGAATAGACCGGAACGGTTTATAATTAAATAGAATGTAATATAATAAAATGTTGTTTTGAGGGATGGAAGGATTTATAATGTAGTGTAATAGAATGTTGTTGGAAGATGGATTGATGAAATGAAAGGTATAATAAATGACTATTATGTCTCTTATTAAAATAGTTGTTATAGAAAGTTTATTATTTTATTATTAAATATATAGAATTTATTATTAATAATATAAATATTATTATTATTTTATTAAATAAAATGTATTATATTAATTATTATTATATTCTATTTAAGATATTAATATTATGACTTCGTCATAGTTGATATCACAAAAAATTATTGAGGATATATTAGGTAGTATATATTTATTAATTTACGTTCCATTCTAAACCTCTCGAATTAGAAATTTTTTATTTTCACTTTTTAAAATGGAATGAGACGTATTATGAAATCCTCCGCTTATATCTCATTCTATTCTATTCTATTATGAAACTTTGATTGTGGCTCTAAATATTTAATTTCATTTAAAATAATTTAAATTTCAACCAAAAATGACCAAAAATAATTGTGTTTCATACATTGAAGATGACAACAAATCAAATTAGGTTGGGCTTGATCAATTTGGAGGCCATGAGCCTAAGCTCGATTAGGGTCAAACGTGACCTGAGCTTGGTCAAAAATTTTTAAAAAGGTGCAAAATGATATTATTTTTATAAATTTTTTTGTTTAGAATGGTCGAACCTTAGGTTAGATTTGACTTTGATAGCTTAAGTCTGAGCCCAACCTAAAACTTGATTAGCCCAAAAAATCAGTTCCAAGGCCCAGGCAATCGGCCTTTGCCCTTTGGGTCTTTTAAAAGGATTAAAATGAATTATTCTTCTCACATAGTTTCTCACGTGAAATATAATTAATAGTTTTAATAGAAGAATAATATGCAATTTTATAACTATTTTGGTAAGATGTGTTTTATTTCACCTTATAAAATTTGCTTAAATTTTAGTTTTTTGGTAATTATTTGCTTAAATTTTATCATTGATGACAATAATGAAATAAGATTTTGACAAAGAGATAATTTCCAAATTTTCACATATTAAACACTAATTTGTCTTTCTTTTTACATGTCATAATTAATGTTATAAATATTGTACCAAATTTGATTATAATATGACACAGTTCTAGTATCAATCAATATTTCATATCATTTTTAAAAAATATAAAATAGTTTTTAAATTTTATAAAATTACAAAGTATTCTCTCAATGTATTATGTTATAATAATATAAATTTGATATAACAATTATTTCTTTATTTTTATTAATATTTTATCAAAGAGAAACAACACGAGTATTTAACCATTTGATGAGACCTCACTCAGGTCATAGATTTTTATGATGCTCTTTTGGCTATTAAAATACTTCAAAAATTGAAATTTAGATAACTAAACAAGATATGTACTTGCCTTGAGATTAGGGTTTGGATGGAAGGCGACAACTAACTTGGGTCCACAAGGCAAAATTACAATTTTAATTTTGACTCATTGAAAACGTGTTATTGTCCTCTTCCAAAACCACTTTTTATCACATTTAGAACATTTGGCTTGTTACACACAATTGGAAATAATTGAAATTGTAACATCTAATTTTTGTGAGTAAGAGCAAGTTGGCAATAAATAAAATTTTATGGATATTTAGAATTATATTATTATTAGAGTCGACAAATCAGTCCAAATTAATTTAAAATTAATGAGTTAAATTTATCTAATAAGATTCAAATTTATATTCAATTTTTTAAATACGATCAATTATAAAATATTAAAACAATCTTAAATTGCAACATTTCGTAACTACTTAGTCAAATTAAATTTAACGATACTTAATTTTATATTAAATTATTTTTTTAGGCCCTATTGTCTGTCCATTAGTAATCCTAATAACTACCCTGAAGAACACTAATAACCTACTTAACTAAGAGGATTTTGATATTAATATAATAATTTGGCATAGATAATCCTTGAGGAGTTGTTTTAGCTTCCATTAACTTACTTCCTGAGTTAGGCCAAAAACCTTGGAACATAGGAATTAACGGCACTAATTCTTTAAAATTGTGCGGGCTGTTTGGAAGCCTCCGAATTGAATTCATGAACGAATTGAATTCAATTATATTAATGAAGTTGGGATTGAATTCAATTTACACTGTTTGGAACAAATTTAGTAATATTAGAATTGAATTCAATTACACTGTTTGGAACAAATCTAGTAAGATTAGAATTGAATTCAATTCCACTGAATTCAATTATCTTCAAAATATATAAACTTCAATTTATATTTGATTTAATAA
>JANIJH010000223.1:1783725-1800857 GCA_024520975.1 Erythroxylum areolatum
AAATAAAATGAAACATTTTAAAAATTATTTTAATATCTTATATAATATTTATTAATAAATTATTAATTAAATAAAATAAAACATTTTAAAAATTAAAGTTTTTATCTAAAACTTAATATTTATTTAAATTATTTTTAATTATTAAATCTAATTTTATTTGAAATTTATATATTTTGAAAATAATTTAATAATATATATTTAGTTAACAAAAATTATATTATAAAACAAAACCTTCTAATTGAAAGAAACAAAAGCACAATCCTAGAAATCAAACAATTTATACATTTTAGGTGAATACTGCGTGAGGAGAAGAGTTAAGATTGCTTTGTAATTGAATTCACGCGATTCCAAGCGTGAATTCAATTTACATAGAGGCAATGAATTGAAATCTCAAGTGAATTCGATTCATTGCCTTTTTTTACTTTCAAACAATAGAAATGAATTCAATTTCCAAACAGGGGGTAAATGATCCTTAACTTTGAAGCCTTTTTTAAGGCCCGTGCAAGCTTGCAACTACTTTGTCTCTCTCTGTCTGCCTCAACAAGATGCTGCCAAACTGAAATTGAGCATTTCAATAAAACCCTAGGGCCCCTAGAATTTCCATTTTCAAATCTAACACAAAAAGGGAAAATTAACCCTTCAAAGGGCATAGAAAAGAATGGTATCAAAAGAAATTATTCAGAAAAGAGAAAAATGAAAGAAGGGTATTGAAAAAACATCTATCTTTCCGTCTCTCCCTCTCCCTCCAAGCTCCAAAGACTCCAAATCCGTCAATGTCCCCAGAGACTCGTTCACAGGCACGTCAAATTCCCATCTCTTTCTCCTCTCTCTCTGTCTATTGTCTTTTGGGAGAAGAGTCTTTGATTTCTTATATATGTAAGTGAATCTTTCATTAACTGTAAGCTAGAGATCACATCTTTCTCTTGTGAAAAGAGAGAAAAAGAGAAATTGCATAAAAAGCTTCAATCTTTTTGCCCATTTCTTGATCTGATTATTGAAAGATATGGACTTTGAAACGCAGAAGAAGAAGTACGGAGGAGGGGTTTTTGGGGATGTGTACACTAACATGACGATGGTGGTGCTTCCCAAAGAGCTGGACCTTGAGAAGATGGAACCCATTAGTCATTCTTCTTCTTCTTCAAAACCTGCACCTCCTTTCCAGCTCAAGTTCCAAGTCCCTGACATTGGTCTTGCTCTTAAAGTAAGTGGGTGCTCTTCGTTTCTGTTATTGAGTTGTTGAAGTACATATTTTTTGTTGCTTGAAAGTTTCATATGGTCGGCATTTATGAGTATGTTACCTGTATGTTTATTGAGGAATTGGGGAAGTTGGGAAGGTGGCAGTGGTGGACTAAGTCTCGAGAGACACCTAGTTGAGTAAGACTTTGGGCAAATGTCATACATTTTTAATTGAATTATGCTCTTCTCATTCCATTCATTTACACACTGTAGTTTCAAATTTTTTTGGGGCACTTATCTCTCCAAATGGTCAGGGCTGAGAAGGGCTGTTAAACTTCTTTGGTTTATACAGATATTTGCTGGCTTTAGTTTAAATATGGTTGCTGTGGGGAACGAATCTAAAGCTCAACGATCCTTGTTCTTTGAATGATTTCCATGTGAGAAAATATGAACTAATTGATAACTCATGATTTGGAAATCTTTCGTTTAATATGCTGATTGCACGGAAAATATGTTCGTATTGTAACTTACCTGGGTATCCATTCACATAGTTGCGAAGAAATCTGTAACTACTGCTGATGTTTCTTGTTAATTTTGCTCCTTAAAGAACACTCTTTGTGAAGAACACTCTTTGTGAAGAGAGCATTGACTTACAGGTTGTTATCAATATTGACTCTCCTTTTATTTTAACTCAGGGTTTCTTGAGGACTAGAGAAGTTGGCGAGTTTCTCAGTGGGGCTTTAGCTGGTGCCATGACCAAAGTTGTTCTTGCTCCTTTAGAGACCATCAGGTTTCTTTTGCATATAGTATTTTGTCATTCACTTTGGATTGATTATATTCCGTTATTTTGTTTTTACAAACAAGTTTGATTGCATGTTCTGATGCTATATGGAACTATAACAAGACATTGAGCATAGTATTTTGTTTGGGGTTGAGATGTGGTTATTCATTGTATTGTTGCTAAGGCAGGAAGGTCTTATTACGGACACATAATGAAGCGATAGTTGTAAAATGCTGGAAATCAACTGGACTTCATTCTGCTCACAAGTGAAGAAACATTGGATTATATACTTTACTTGGTTTAGAGTAGTATTTAAGAAGGTACAGCTTGATTGATACTGAAGTTATGCTTGCGTTTGAATTGAATTCATGATGGCATGTTTATATTATTTCACATCATTGTGAATTTGACCAGCGTAACTATTGAAATTGAAATATTCAAAACCTCCTTTATCTGATACTAATTACATCAGAAATTTGAATATTAGATCACAGATAATGACTTTAGACTCTAAGTGACTAGACCTTCTATTTGATGGCATCCAATGATTTGAAGAACTTCTATTGTCTAACTTGTAACATTTGAAATATACAGAACAAGAATGGTGGTTGGTGTTGGATCCAAAAACATTTCAGGTAGTTTCTTGGAGATCATCGAGCAGCAGGGTTGGCAAGGACTGTGGGCTGGCAATGCCATTAACACTATTCGAATAATCCCTACTCAGGCCATTGAGCTTGCAACATTTGAGTGTGTCAAGAGGGCCATGACATCAGCTCAAGAGAAGTGGAATCAGGCTGATTGCCCGAAAGTGCAAATTGGTCCTATTCATTTCAACATGTCCCTCTCCTGGATTTCTCCAGTTGCTGTAGCTGGTGCTGCAGCTGGGGTTATTAGCACTCTTGCATGCCATCCTCTTGAAGTTTTAAAGGTACTAACAACTTTTGACCCTGAATCAATCTTAAAGCACTTGCCTGGTTAAAGCAGGATTTGAGTGGGGCTCAGATATCTAGGCTGTAATCTTTTTTCTTGTTATGAGTTTATTGTATGAACATAGAAATATATATATATTCTTTCCACATAACTAATTTTTTTCCGTGGAGTTCCTACAGGATCGGTTAACTGTAAGTCCTGATATATATCCTAGTCTAAATGTAGCAATTAGCCAAATATACAACAGTGGAGGTATTGGTGGCTTCTATGCTGGTATTTCACCTACGTTAATTGGCATGCTTCCATATAGTACATGCTATTATTTCATGTACGAAACAATGAAGACGTCCTACTGTCATTCAAAAAGTAAAAAGTCATTAAACCGCCCTGAAATGCTAATCATTGGAGCTCTTGCAGGTGAGATATTGAGATTTCTTACACTAATGTGCCTTGAAATTCACCTTTGATTTTCCAAAACAAATATTGTAAAAGTGAGTGCTAACTTGATTTATCTCAGCTAAAAACTGTTTAAAACAATTAGCAAGAATGTTCAAGTTCTTGGAAGAGTGACTATTGAGCTCCCATAATATTAACTCTATTTGTGTTTTGCAGGTTTTACTGCTAGTACGATCAGCTTTCCATTAGAAGTAGCCAGGAAACGACTAATGGTTGGTGCACTTCAGGGTAAGTGTCCCCCTCACATGGCAGCAGCACTTTCAGAAATCATTCAGGAAAGGGGCTTGAGGGGCCTTTACAGGGGGTGGGGGGCAAGTTGTCTAAAAGTTATGCCTTCATCTGGCATCACTTGGATGTTTTATGAAGCCTTTAAAGACATCCTGCTCATGGAGAAACATCTCCTGTAACTGCTACCATAACTCCTGTTTTGAGCTTAGTATTTTCAGCTTCTATTCATAATACAGAAGGGTCCTTGCAAACTTGCTGTTTGCCTTTTGCTGTATGGAAGATCTAAGGTAGAAGCTGCCATTTTCTGCACTGGTTTTCATTTTCCAGGCCTGGAGGATATTGGCTTGGGCTATCATTTTTTTCGCATGCCCATTGCAGTTTTTTGCCAGAAAATTGTCAAGTGTCAATTTCGAACATGCACACAAGAGGTTTATTTATCATCAATGAGAATTTTGTTAATCCATAGCCAGACCTGTTACAGCGTATGTTGCTCATTTGATCATGCTTCCTTCCCAAGTGGCCAAGCAAGTAGAATTGCTGGTAGTTGTGAACCACAGAAGCCTATCTATATGAAGAGTTTTAGTTACCTTACAGGCATGCCGTACTTGGAGCTCAGGAAATCTTGGTCCTTGCTTAATGTTTTCTAGGGAACTACTGTTGTCTTTAACTGATATGTATGCTTTTCTCGGGGTCAAGGGAAAGGAACAACAGCTCTACTGTCTGATGTCCTTTTGAGTAAAATGGAACATCAATCTACACAGAACAATCACTTCAAACAAAAATTAAGGTTCTAACTTCCAAAGCTTGTATTCTTGATTCAACCAAATAAAATTTTCATTCTCCCATGTAGCAAAAGACCTCCGATAAACAGCAATTCCAATCTTCTTCCCAAACTTCAATACAAAAACCAGAAAGATTAGATTTTTATCAAGGTTTCCAATACCCCTTTCAAAACAAAACACGGAAAACCTCAAATAACTTAAAAGAAGTTTCTAAAGCTGAGATTTTTACAGCTCAACAATACCCTTTATTTCATCTTCCATCTCTCAACGATACCCTTTTTTTATCTTCTTCTTCATGTCTGTGTCAATAGCTCTGTCCGAAGACCAGAAGAAACACCTTGGAAGAGGGATTTAAAAAAAAAAACTTCTTGTTCATTGGTGAATGGTTTTCTCTGTGCGTTTTATTTTATCTTTCTATTATAGCGGAATGGATTATAAGGAATCAGAAACTATGAAGTTTATTTTGGAATTACACGTTAATTATTAAATAAAATAATTAGCCATTCGCAGTTAATTAAGATAATAACTAATTCTCTGCATTAAGGTGATTGGCAAGGTGTATCCTGTTACATAGCATTGCCACTGTCATTTTCCTCCAAGATAATTTAACCATGAACTGTGTCAAAGAGAAAACAACGGATCTTCAATCTCTCATATATCTTAGGAAAAGGGATTACATTTATCAGCTTCTTCATAATCTCAAATCACAAAACAAATGTTCAAAGTCTTATTTTCCTTTTCCAGAACAAAAAGGGCCATTGTGAAGCATGCTCAGACACAAGCAAATATGCATATTTTAGAAGGGAAACAGGTGAAAAGAAACAGCTTTAAGATTCATGAAAAATGACCATATAATCACCTGAAGGTAATCTCCTTTGTTTCTTTCTATACACCCATAGAATTTGCATAACCATTCACAACTTCTTACATACAAAATGTACATAAAACTAGCCAGTGTCTGTATGGAATTTATAATCTCAGAAACTAATTGGCACTCAGGAGCATTCTTAGCAGATTATGTATTCAGTATCTCCTGTTAACTAACTTGCAGAGACTCCTCCTTAGTGACATTCTTACAACAGTCGAGCAGGATATTGTGCCAGCCTTATCATCTTCAGCAATTCACGATTCCAAGCTTTGGCAGTCTGGATTACAATCATAGCCAGTATAAGTGCATCGTCCGCAGAATGATCTTTTCGTAAAACTAAAACCGTAAAGCTATCTAAAAAGTCACCGTAAGATGCAGGCTGACTGTGATTGCTTATGCACTATTGCATAAAGACAAACATCAATCATTTAAAATTCCAGTTCAGAAACATGACAGTGTGATTGACTCAGAGACAGGAACTACCAAATTGTTGGTATAACAGAATTCAAGTACCTTCACCATACAGTTGCTCAAAACGAGAAACAATGTGCTTTCCGTAAGTGTATTTCTTCAAAGCATGGAAGTGGATGCGTATACGAACAAGTAATATTTCACGTTGTCTATCATTGCTTATTTCCAGAATCTTCTGGACCACATAATTAGCAAATTGGTCCTTCATCATTGTCTGTCACATAAAAGGGCAACAACAGATAATCAGTAGGCGTAATGTAATCTGAAATTTTCACCATCTGCTGTATTCTGTACAGAATTTTCTTTTTGGAATACCTCTACTACACCATATTTCATCAGTTCAACTTCCATGTGATAAACTAACATTTATGCTATAAGATTCTGATGCATACTAGATGATATTAAATTGAGATACAAACTCAAATTCTAGTTCTGTTACAAACTTCATGTTGAAGAAACACTAATAAACAAGAAGGGAATTATCAGAGTAGCAAAACAGACTAGTTATGCCTTTTCATTTAATTCAGACTTCAAGAAAATCAAAGGAAAATAGAAGTTACAAAATTCCAAGGAGTACTACATAACAAGCCATCACTTCGGTTCCACTTACCAACAAGATGTCATCTTCCTCGGATTGTCCAACGATCTCCTCAATCAAAAGTTCTCGTTCAGAAGTATCGCCATATTCCAAGCACTTCTCCACCACATTCGATGCATATTTATGCTGACTCATTTGCACAATTTTCCCAGTCAACTTTCTTATAATTTGGTTTCTCGCGTGGGGCTTTCCTGTCTCCAACACATGCTGCAAATAGCATAATGATTTTGAGATTGCAAGAGAAAAAGGAAAAAGAAACCTAAGCTTTGGAAAACTCTGAATAAAGTTAATATGAAAAACAGACAAGAAAATGAACTTGAAACCCACTCATTCGGAAAAGGATACCGGTGCATGATTGTTTCAAGAGATTTATGTCATTTTTCAGAAAAGGTTTTGCTTGCCTTTAGAATTCACAAATCAGCAATTGCTAGTGAAGTTAAGAGTACAAAAATAACTGCTGAATCTTGTATGCAGTGGGATCATAAAAGTTCCAAAAGTGATGATACATATGATGACTCCACATACTATTCACTGCCACAGATCAAACAGCATAAATAAATAACGAAACAAAAAGCACAGAAAAAATATGATGAACCTGGATAACATAATTGCCATACTGGTCTTGAGCAAGAAGGTAAGCTGATTCTAAGATTTCATCCACTATACACTGACTATACAGCTCATCTGAACAATGCTCCAAGATTCTCTATCATGTACCAAAACAAAAACTTAGGTAAACAATAAAGGAAAATGCCTACTCACTGTACACTCAACAAGCTATGCAATCATACCTGAACAACACGACAACCATAGGGATGCGTGGAAAGTGTGGCAACTTGGCCTTGAATAGCAGATATAATAAAATCAATATTCTTTACAGGAACACACTCTATACACTTCTGAATTACATGGTTTCCATTTTGATCATGCACACATCTCATCACATGCCCATCAAGCTCTTGCACAAGCTTTATCTTCTGGTCAAGTCCAATCATTTCAAAGGCCTGGAGAAACAAAATTTTGAAGTTGTGATTATCATATATAAACTGTGCAGAAATCATTGACAGCAACAATTAAGCCAACTCATCGTCCAGATAGATCTCCAATGCCTCGATCTACAGCCTAAAGCTATCCAAAAAGTCAGTGCAGTGTTATCATTATATTCAGTAAAAATTATTTATTGTTTTTGATGTAGTACACCATCTTGTATATTCAGCGTAAAGCAAAAAATTAATATGTAATAGAAGAAATAAAAACAGATTTGCAAAATTATTTCTTTAAGCAAGCTAGAATACCTTCTGTATTACCCGACAACCATACATCTGCAGACTCAATGGCAAAACCTGCCCCCTAAGTCTATCTGCAAGCTCCTTTCGCTGTTCAGGACTTCCATGTTCAAAAAACTGAAGTTGAAGAATCAGTAACATCATTTAGCACTCAACATTTAATTGCAAATTCTTATAGCAAGAGCGATGGATTGGGGTTAAAGCAAGCAGCTTATGAGCAAAAAAAATGTAAACCAGGCAACTTACAAGAGGTTACCTTTTGAATAACATAATTACCAAATACATCTGTCATTAACTTTGAAGCATGAGGAAGTACTTCATCAAATACAGAAACCTTCTCCTCAACATTGCATTGTTCCAGCTTTTGCTGAATAAATCGACTTCCATGCTGGTCAACACTGGAATTGGACACGCAATAAAAATTAATTGTTATACTGCATATGACATAACAAACACATTATGGAGAAAAAAGCAACACAAAGTCAGTATAGAATACTGCCTGAATTCAACTATACGCCCTATTATATCAGAAAGTTCAATTTTTTTGGCACTGTTTGATTTTAGCTCTTCGAGTAAATAATGCCTCTTCGGGTCATCAAAGCTGCTCATTCCTCTCTGTCCTTGACTGCCAGAATAGGCTCCTGCTGTCCTACTTAAACCTTGGGGAACCCTCATGTCAATGTGGTGGGTTGGACGATTTATTCTACCTATTGTAGATGATGGTAATAGAGGATATGGAAGAGATGAGGCAGGGAATTGGGTCATGGCACTAATGCTAGGGGGAAAATTGTACAAACTGCTGCTGCTGATCCCCAATTTTCCAGGACTTGGAATGCTTCGACTTCCAAATGTTGTATGCAACACATTCTGATCACTCATATAAGCAGCAATAGATGAATCTTTTTGATGGGTATATGCATCAATCTGGATGCCCGTATTCCCATTTGATGCAAAGCGACATTGATGACCTGTGTTTCCAAATGTCTCATCAGAAGGATGTTGAAGATATTGCAAGTGTAGAGGATCCACAAAAGAAGCTTCCGGCATTACACCATTAGACCCATAGAACTTTCCCACATGTTGCAATTCACTTGCATGTGGACTTGGCTCTCCAGCTGAATTAGGGGCATTCCTACCGTCAAACTTTGGGCCAGAGGAAGCACCAAAAGGCATAGGCACAGTTCCTTGAAAAGAATATCCAGCATAAAATGGGGGAAGAAATGGAGGACCTGGAGTGTATCCACTCATGCCATAGTGTGTTGAGTATATACCAGAAGGCTGAAAGCTAGGATAAAATGGAGTTCCTGCAGTCATACATGCTGCTGCTGAAGCATATAAAGGAGGGTTGAGCACAGGAGTATGTACAGGTGTTCGCATTCTTTGAGATATTACTTGAGGCTGAACAGGAATTTGTTGCTGTACAGGTGGATGATGCTGTGACAACCTCCCATAAGATTGTTTATCATCTTTTTTCTTCTTTATACTAAGATCCTTCCTCGAATTACCACACTGAATGGAATTGCCAAACAAAGGATCAACCTCCAAACAACTATCTGAAGTGTTTGTCTTATTCAGCTCTCTGCTTGGTGTCCCATTGGGACATGATGAGCTGGGGAAAGTTGTGGTAGAGGAATCATTCTCAGTTATTAAACTCATAGTATTTACCTCTGTGGCATGCGTATTAACACAAACATCAGAAGAACATGGACTTGCTTTTAATTCTCTTGATGTCCTGATAGAAGAAACTTTGGACGAAAGAGTATGAGTATAATGATCATTTGCTTCCTCTGCTCCATGACTTGGAGACAGAGACAGATTATAGACAGGCGAAGGAGTCCGAGGGAAGTCCTCCTGCACATAATCCATCAGTACAAGATGGTGGGAAGCATTAATGCCTTAGAACCAGGAGAAAAAAAATTTAATGAGAGAACTCAGAACTTCCATGTTAGAGATGAAGTGATCATATAACTGTTATGTTACTGCTCTCCACTAAAAGAAACGGGAAATGAAAACTTCCACTATCAATTTCTAAAAAAGTATATCAAGTTGGGAGGTAGATCTTTACCCACTAATCAAACCAAGACTTTAGAGGCCATTGACAAATCAATGTTGTTACTGTATCTGTAGCTTTAATATCTTGATTTGTTTCTATCTTTATGTAGACCATAGCTGCATATATTATATAATACAATGGTAAACAAGATGTCTTCCTCTTCAATGAGCTTCTTTATTTTATCAGAACAACGTACGGCTTAACAGCCATTCTACTCTGTTTATATAACACTTGATTCTAATAGACTTCACATCACACACCAGGTCTTACTTGATCGGGTCTTTCCCTTTGCGGTCCATAGTGCAGTTTCACCGTGTAACGGTCATCATCTCAGTTCATCTCTTGTTGTGCAACCCAATATCAATTTAACAACTAGTCCTATTACTTCCATTCTTAATGTGGTTGCCTCTCCAATCTTCTTCTGCTATAATTCACACACATCTACAAAAAACCCACAAACGACTACTCCTCTACCAATTACATTACTCATCCCAAAGTATCCATCCTTAGTTGTTAACATATCCCAATCCAATACCCTCTCCACCTCAACAACCACAAAAGGCTGACCCCTAGATCAGTTGGTCAAAATTGGGCAAACCTAAAGAATTCAAACTTCACACTGAACCAATACTTACTTGCTATTCCTTGGCAATTAAAATTCAAATTGGCATCGAGCAATGAAGGAGGAATACAATGCCTTGATTCAAAAAGGAAGATGAAAGCATAGAACTTTATCTCAAAATGTTATAGGATGCAACAAAGCATTATAAAGCTCGCCTCAATGCGAAGGGATACACCAAAACCCTGGACTGGATCTCAGTGATACATTTAGTACTGTTATAAAATCAGTAACTGTTAGACTTGTTTTATCTTTTGTAGTATGTGGTTGGCCTATTAAACAGAAACATTTCCAATTCCTTTCTACATCGCACTCTAGATGAAAAGCTCACCTCATTGCGAAGGGATACACCAAAACCCTGGACTGGATCTCAGTGATACATTTAGTACTGTTATAAAATCAGTAACCATTAGACTTGTTTTATCTTTTGTAGTATGTGGTTGGCCTATTAAACAGAAACGTTTCCAATTCCTTTCTACGTGGCACTCTAGATGAAATGGTGTACATGGAGCAACTTTTTGGATATTGCAACACACGATATCCAAATCATGTTGTCATCTCTAAAATCCCTCTATGGTCTAAAGCAGGCACCTTGAGTTTGGCATCGGTCCCTTACAAATTCTTGATTACTCTTGAATTTCAAGGTTCAAAAACAAACACTTCATCGTTCTTCTTTTGCCAAAGGAGATATCCAACTATTCTGCCTCATTTATGTGGATGATATAATTATTACTGGCAATGCTGCAAAACATATTGAAACTCCAAATTTGCTATAAAAGACTTTGGCAAGTTGCATTACTTTATTGGTCTGCATGCCAAATAGGAAAAAAATAGCTTGTTCTTATCTCAAGAAAAAATAAAGCACGCATCTGCCTTCACTCCACTAAGGTAGACAAAGTTAATCTGATGCCTAATCCAAATTGACCTCTACAGAATCAACATTCATAGAGGTGAACCATTCTCTGATTCAACAATGTATAGTCATGTTGTTGATAGTCTTTAATACCTCTATTTAAATAGATAAGATAATAATTTTGTGGACCCTCACAATTCATGCATAGTCCAAGAATTGAACCATGCAGGATTTGATGTTGAGAGGCAAATTCACATGATCCCTAACAGAACCAGGCAGGAAGTTGTTCATTGTACTACAACAAGCCTCTTTACTAAGCACGAAGTTTTCTGCTCGGAAAATACTGCAAAATCATTTTGCATCACATGGACAACCATCATATGCATACCTCTCAACTTCTACTCAACTAGCTCAACAGATGAATATTCAAGAATACAGGGGAAACACAGGAAAAAGGCTAATAAAAATATCAGTATCCTATTTTACAAATACTCCATTCACAAGTATTTGAAAGAGTAAGTCATATACCTGTATCAGATCAACCACACTTTTGTGGCGAGCTGCCAAAGAGATGGAATTTTCACTAGAATGAAGTAAATTGCCATTCTCTGAGTACGTTTCTGAACCTTCTCCAGGTGAACTTTCATCCTCAGGTTCCTCCTTGTGAGTTGCTAATGAACCTCGAGTAATTTGAAAGACTTTATTGCCACTATCATCCGAAGAAGGATATTTCCAATTATTTCCCAAACCACCAATGTGGCGTACTAGCCGTCTATTCTCTCTTGACATAAGGGGTGGAGGAAGCCTTGGATTCAAGTTGACATTTGAACAGTAGTAGGCGAAATATGATGGATCGCAGCGCAGTTGTTCCTCAGACTCACAATTTTCAATAACACTGTTTAGACTCTCCAAGCTAGAATCCAGGTTGAAGCCCCCTTGAGTTAAAAGATTTCCAATAGCAGCAAATGATCCCTCCATGCTTGGTGGAGCACTACCGCTTCGACTAGGACCAGTGTTTCTATCATATTTTTGTACTCTATCCCCCTTCAAAAGGAAGCTCAATTCTTCTGTTGTCATGTTACTTAAGGGTGATCCAAGCATAGTGGTCTCCTTAGTGAAGGGCCATTTCCTAGCTCCAGTAGTCTCAGTCAATCTCATAGGGCTCTCCGTTGCCATCCCACCAAGAATTGTCAAACAACCTCTTATAGCATTATCTATTCAACGAAAAAAAGAGCATCAGTTCCTCCAAGGCGGCCATTCCATTGTCAATTCAGTGCTACATTCATCAATGTAAATGTCATAAAAATTCCCGGAAACAACAAACAGAAAACAGATACTCAGAATCCAAAGGTTAGGTTTCGACAGTCATTTAGCTTCAACCATATTCTATTTTACCACAAAGCAGGACTTTCAATCAACATTTACTAGACCAAGAACAGAAATCAAAGTATTTGGCAATGTATAATTCACGTCGACATTCAAAGTTGCTCGTGTCATTATGAGTGTCTGCGTTAACACCTAACAAGTATATCCACCCACCTACACCCACTATTTTGTAGAAGAAAAGAAACACAGAATCAGTATTCGCATAGCAAAATCTTTCAAAAATAAATTTTGATATCATTTATCCTTATAACAGATACTGAATACAATTTTTATCACGTAAAGACCTCATCTTTATCCAAAAGGTCTCACCTTTACTCTCAACCCACCCACAGGTCTCAACAAAACTGAAGAAAGACAAGAAAGTAAGCCAATTTCTTGAAAATTAAAGCAGCCCTTAAACCGTCAGCTCATGAAAACTCTCGACAAATACCAAAAGCGATCACTCAACTCAAATGATCATAGCCATACACACATAATTCAACCCCATCCACCCGGAAAGCAGACACACACATACGCAAGCAAAGCTCTGTACCTGGTAGACGGAAACAGCTCTCCAAGGTTGAAACAAAACCGCCCCAAGTGTATTGGAAAGCTCAAAGTCTAACAGAACTTACAGAAGGTTGTTTTGCTTTGGAAAATACAAAACACACCCACAAAAAAAAAAACCCTCCGAGTTAGCTAAAGATTCACGCTTTGGACTTTCTTTTATATTTCTTTATAATCCCACATCTCTTCATTATTTCTCATTAATTTATTCTTCATCAATTCCTTACACCAGACGACTTCATTGTTTATCTATCATACTCAAAGACTAAAAAGCCACTAGGCAAAACAAGAATGATGTTCTCAGATTTACTCATCATCTTTGTCTAACAAGGTATGGGCTTTTTGGTCTTACAATGGAAGCTATACCTGGTCATGCTAAGACACGTGTTAGTTAAAGTTGTTGAGGACATGGGTTGGTGACACGTGGCAACAAAAGTGTAGCTGACATCATTTATTCATTGTCCTTATGATTAGGAGTTCTCTGGATTTTGTCACATAGCAATACGTTTCCCTTTCAGTTTTTAGGACGGAGACGAAATCTTACAAGAAAATGACATCTTGATTTATGTGAGAATCATAATAAAAACAGGCTTAATTCATTTCTTAATAACTATTATAATTTAATATTTTCAAATACAATTCACACTTTTTTCATCAATTTTTATTTAGATTAGGTAAATTTATCAAAATTTTAACAAAATAATAATAATAATGTGTATGTCTAGTTAATATAATATATTAAAATTATTAAAATATATTTTAAAAACGAATCGAATTGTAAAAACTTGTCTTTTATTCTAATTTTATTGAAAAAATTGGAATTTGCCAGATTCAAATTCTGGTATTTATTTCAAAAAGCATTGTGTTCGAGTTCATACTAGGCCGACACATTGTCAATCCTATTCATATTGGATAAACTCATAAGGCTTTCAACTTTGGTGGAAGGAATGATTCTACTTATATCTTACTACCAAATTGGGGTTTGAGGCCATTTCCTTTTCATTTACTTGCTTAACTCTGCATTACTAATGCTTATTCTCGTATTATGTTGAAATCTGAAGGACCAGGTGGTGGTGACTTTTTACATTAGCACAAAGGTTGGATGAGCTGGTTTAGAAGTAACGAAATATGGTTTAGACATGGTTAAACACAAATGGGGACAAAACAGAAAATGAACTTGAAATGATATTGGCTAGGGAGAAGCAATCTTCAAACAATCTACAAGTCAAGTAATTTGTTCAGCAAACTAAAGAGATTCAAAAGCTGCAGTAATACCTTTTTTTTTTTCCCCCAATCCTTCCTACCACCTATTGGCAATAAGATCAAGTTATAAATAATCCGCATTCACTGATAAGCTTGCGAATCGAACTGAGTCCCTCATGCCACTTGTATGTAAAAGGAGAAAAAGGATGCTTCACTGCAGCTGCAAGAACTGATAAATATTATCCCAACATTCCTGGTTTTGCAGCTATCAACAGGGGAACAGGGTGGCAGAAGGGTCTCTATGCAACTTCCCATCTGATAAATGTAGTTTCTTCATCTTTTCTTCACACCAAATCAACTGCTCTTTAGTTATTCTCACCATCTTAAGAACCCTGGATATGAGCCTAATGTCAATTAGGCTAAACAGGAGTTCAACATCTGCATACACTTGCGGCCAAGATTTCTTCCTCCAAGCTTTACTCTTCTTACAGAGTTCCTTCAACTTAGTCTTCTTCTGCAAATTTTTACATGGATTGAAGTTGAAAGGGAGGTACCAACAGCATCAAAAAGTGACAATCTTCAGCATATTATATTTGATATACAAAATTAATTGAACTACACAATAACACGATAAAGTCTAACCTTCTCAAGTGAGGACTGAATCAATTGAAGAGGGGTTGCGATCTGGTTTTGATTTCCAAACAAGTTTAAAACACGATTCTGTTTCCTCCTATCCAACTTGATGAAAAGGTGGAAAGTGAGGACTGAGCTCTCAATAATGGTGATAAGATCAGGAGCAAGAACTACCCAATCAGATTCTTCTTCCTCTTTTTCTCTTTGATCTGGAGCTGTAGATATCCATGAAATTCATTATTTTATATAAGAAATTCATAGTCCTTCGTTGGAATACAAAGTGAACTCGTAATTAGGACTTAATTTGTAATGGCAGAGAACTTACCTTTTATGTTTGGAACCTGAAGCAGTTTAGGCAAAACTTTCCTGGTACGAGCGTAAGCTTCTGCTCTCATACCCAGCTCAAAAGGCTCATTTTCAATAAATCTCTGCAATAACACTTGGAATTGTTGAAACTGCTCAGCACTTTGATTGTAACAGGTTCGATTCTCGGGTTGGCATGAAATTTTCTGACACATATGTGTATACTGACAGTGAAGTGCCTCCCAGGTTAAACAAGCATGAGCTACATATGCAGTTTCAAGATCTTGATATGGCTCATTCTGGGGCTGCTGCAGGTGCTCAGCTTCATCTCCAACTTCTTCCATCCTTTTCAAAGAAAGGCAGCGGAATGGTGATGTTAACTTCTTGGATGCAGATCTTGGTGATGGAGTTGGAGGAGTATGGCAACCTGTAAAAAAGTATCAAGCCTTTTAAGTATTGCAGTTATAATGAAAACCTGGAACAGAAAATCTTAAGAGGAGGAAAAAGTTTGTTGTTATTTTCTATCAGGCTACATTTACATTTAGTAGATTCCTGACATAGGATCTGGACAACGAAAATCCAATAAACTGGAGGAGACTCCTTCTCAGTAGAAACTACGTGGCTTTTATGTGGTTGCCAAATTCAGCAGATCCAATAAGCCTAATCCAACTTCATCTGTAATCTGCTTTTCCTAGACCATTATGTCTACATACCATCAACGATCGAATTGTCACAAAAGGCTCTTGCTCAAACCTAACCTTTGGCAAATTGAGGACTCCTTCTCCTTCCCCTTCCAAACTCCGATTCAAATTTTTCATACAGAAATCTCTGATTAGGGATAGAACAAGATCCATTTTGCTTCATATCTAAGGGACTCCTATGGACCACAAACAAAAAGGTTGGCTCAACCAAAATCATCACTCCCTTAACTAGACCACAAGCAAAATCATAATGCTACAGTGATTTAGCATATCATCAATTGGCCAAAGTTTGGTAGGATGCTAAATCTCAAAGAATTTCATCATAATGTTATTAAATATAATGGTACATTTTCCTTCTTTTTTGGTTCAAATTAAGCAACAAATGGAAACATTAGAACCGTATCAATGTCAGATTGGACTTCCAGATATGTATAACTATCCACCAACATTTGCCAATTCCAAACCAAATGTTAGAACTGCAAAATCAAAATCTTTAATTCTTGAACAGGCTTCACTTATATGTTAATGTCTAAATGAACCCAGAAATAACAGCTTGGCAACAAACAGTAACTAGTAAATTATCATTAATAAACATAAAAAGCAATAGCCTCAGATGATTCTGAAGAGGTACCATCAACTAGTTCAGCAAAGAATCGAAGCATTTTCCATCAATCCAATATGCAGAAAGTATTGATTTTGACAAAGAAATGGCTTTGGAGCAATCCGAGACAGTAAATCTTACAAGAAGTGATAGCCAAAAGCAATATGAATCTTCATATATTTCACAAGTATTTGATGCAAAGGAACAAGAAACTGGAACCAACCCTGTAGAACTTACCATTTTCCACGAGTTGTTGCACAATCATTCGATCAAAGAACAGCATCCTCTCGCAATATTTTTCATACACAACATCAAACCCACCCCACCATTGTCTTCCCTCTGCTTCAACATCCCTCCACTCATTAGAGCTCGTCTCTCCTTCACCTTCCTCCTCATCATCTTCCTCTTCGCACGAGTCTTCTTCAGGTATCAACGCCATGAAACTGTTCCTTCTCAGCTCTTTCAACCTCCTCTTCACCTCATTGGTTATAAAGTCATCATCGTCATCTTCAGCTTCAGCTAGAGGATCCGTATTAACTGATTTACTACCCCCATTGTCACCATTCCCACCGTTATCATTCTTTGGTTCCTCTGGTTGTGGCACTGGCTTATCTTCTAAATCCTTTTCTGGGTCTGGCTTACGAGCTTTCCTGAACTT
>JANIJH010000223.1:2414108-2438560 GCA_024520975.1 Erythroxylum areolatum
ATAGTTTTCCAAAAGACACTGCTGCTCCAGTCTTCCAAACTTTAATAGTTTTCCAAAAGAAAAAGGAAAAGGTGTAAATAAAGTTTGTCTTAATTTTTTTAATTAAAGCAATGGGAATGTATGAATTAATTAAACCAACTTTTTAAACCACTAATGGAAAGAAAAAGGAAAAGGTGTAACTAAAGTTTGTCTTAATTTTTTTTAATAATGTTAAATTTATACACGATCCAAATTATTATCCCAAACAGAGAAATGTGACGTTGCCAAGAGAGAACTGTGACTTTCTTGTCAAGTTGTTTCCACAAAAGGTAACATATTTTAGCCGTCTTGGGTCGAGCTCACTTTTAAGAAGCTCAATTGAATCGTATTTAAAATGTATAAATAAAAATAAAAATAATTTTAGTTTTTAGACTTTCTAGATTGAGTATAATTAAAATTTAGCCCAAATTTCTTTGATAACCTTAAATTTTTATTGAATCTAATTAGAAAATAAATATCTTTTAAGTTTAATTCAACCTGTTTTAAAAATTTTAGAATAACAAATCAATATCTTTTTCAAATTATTATTTAAAATATAAAATATGTATTACTTAATATATTTTTTTAATTTGTTCTCTAATAAACACCCATATATTTATTTAAGTATCTCTATATTTTAACTTATATATGAAATCGACAACTTCTTTCATAGGGAAAAATATAACGTGTGCTAATATTTTTGCATAGAACAATGATTAGGAATAATTTAAAGATAATACATAAATATAATATAAATATCATAATTATAATCTTATTATAATTTCATTTATCTGTACAATTATCTTATAGAATTTATCATATACATCTCAACATGTACAAGATAAATAATGTCTTTAAATAATTATCAATAAACTACAACTAAACCGATTGGCTATAGAGTATAAACAACTCAATGTCTGGTTTAGATGCTATACTTGATTTAAAGTTGATTTGATATAATTGAACAAAAATCTATATTTAGTTTCTAGAGGATAAAAACAAAAAATATTGATCAAAATAATCATTATTTTTTAATCAACTTTCACTTTTAATAATGCTATAAATGCAATACTGAATTTAGTTAATATCGAATATCATTTTAGATCTTTTTTAAATTATACAATAATTTTTAAATTTTATATAATTAAATTTTGTCTTATGTTATAAAATTTATCTTTTAAAAGGTGTATCTTATATGTAAGTCACGGAAGGTAGATGCGTTCCAGTTCAGCTTGACAAAGTCAATAAACCGGCCTTAAGTTTTGTTGTACTTCAAACTGACCTCACACCTGGAGAGTCGGGTCAAGACCAAAAGGTCCAAACCGCCCTGCCCACCCCCAAAATAAAAGTTTTTCAGTTAAACTTCCCAAAATGACTTTTTTTAAAAAGAAAATTATCTAAAATAACACCATTTTGGTAGTCTGAACCGAAATTGGGCTATGAATCTGACTTAGATCGGTCCATTACCATACTTAGTGAAGGTCTTTCTTGTTATAAAATTTAACATTAACAACAATTTAAATAATTAAATTAAATTAATTATATTTTTATTAGTAATTAATATTAAATAGTCAAATAAATAATTATTTATTTAGTAATACAATTATATTAAAAATTAAATTTACTGCATATGTTCTAAAATTATAAACTAGAATTAAAGTTTTAATTAAATAAATTAATTTAATTTTAAATAACTAAAACGTGGTGGACTTAATAATTACACCTCGGTTTTATTTTAGTGTTTATTAACCTAAATTAATGTGTATCTTGTATACTTAAAACATATAAATGTTTGACAAATAAATAGGAAAAGCTTGAAAAATAAATTAAACACTAATAATAATAATAAACCTAGAAACTAAGTTTTAATCAAAATTGTGCATAAAAATTTTACTAAATTAGTGCTGATAAAGTATAATATTGATACTAATCAGGTATTACTTTAGATTAATATTTTTAAATTATAAAATAATTTCTAAATTTTTATATAATTAAAAATTTATCCCTATTATAATTTAAGGTAAAAGACATAATGCCAAGGCCATTTGCAGCCAATTAGTTGGTGTTCCTATTTGTTCTCTAGCTAATGTGACGAATGAAGTGATAGTTGAGCATTACGTTGCTTTTACAATACTTGAAGTAGACTCGACAGTGTCGATCAACCTCATTTCATCCTCGATGAGCCGATCATGGATTCTCAATCCTATAGGTCAGGATATTAATGAACTGTTTACTCGAAATTGGACTGTTGTATATCGTCATATTTACTACGAGAGTAACAGATGTGCTAACTGTCTAGCGAACAATGCTGAGCATTTTGATGTAGGAACCACTTATTTTGATACTACACTCATTGGGTGCCATGTTCTCCTTTTAGAGGATATGTCAGAAATTTGTTTCCTAAGACTCGTCGTATAATTTATTTTATTCCCTCTTTATCAAAAAAAAGAGAGAAAGAAGTCCGCACTATAGTCAATGGTCCCCTTTATCCATGTAGAGTTGGTTAGGCTTTGTGACACATTGTTGACGGCTGAGACACGCTTACATGAACAATCCTATTACTGTCTAAAAGAATGTTGCTGAGCTTCAAATCGCGATGAATTATTGAACATTCGCATTGGTCATGGAGATAATACAAGGTGGATGACAAATCAATTGCAATGTTTAGCCTTTGAAGAATGTTAAATTCTTCTTTGTGCCTCTTCTATCAGGATTTTGAAAGTAGTTCAGATTATTTTGTAATATGTAATACAGATCTTATTACGTATCCCGGATCTACATGAAAGGATTAAAAATGAAGATAATGCTAAATACCTGATTTCAGTTTCATCTCTGATTCCAATATCGATTCCGAGCTCCAAACAATTACGAATTTTTTGGGACCATTATTCGTAAACCCTTAAGAAAATTGTCTGAATTTGATTAAAAAATTCGAATTAAGAATACAAATATTATTTTATTAAATTTATTATAGTAATGAGACAATAACTTAAAAAAGTGATTCTAATCACACTTGATTTACCTAACACTATCTATTTATATGATTGCTAACCCTAAATTATTTCTAACACTGCGTTGATTTTAAAAGTCGTTGTTGTGTGGACATACTGAATTAGACAATACACTTTAGAAAAGACCGAATAAATTAAAGAGTGCCCCAATAAAGTCTCTTTTGGTTTAAAGCAATGAAACGTGGAACCTTCTGATTGATTTCCCTTTCCTTTTCTGAACATTTCTCATATGATAGGCCATTTGCTTTCTCTTACTTTACAAAGGCAGAATATGACCACTTTTTTTTGTTGAAAATTTAAGAAATTATATTACCCAAACAGCAAAAGCTACAATTTACAATCCTATTACAATGAAAATAAAATAATTACAGCCACTACTAATCCACAACCTACGATCAACCCAAAATCACACTCATCATCTAAATATTCCATCGCCTTCTCCTTGCCAGACAAATGCCATCATGCTTCCCATTTAAAATGAGGACCTCTCTTATCAAGTTAACTATGTAGTCTGCAAGCTCGTATTTGTGTCTCTCCTCATGCTTACATAAACGTCTATTCCTCTCCCTCCATAAGTGATAAAGCACCATCTAAAAAGAGGTTCTGATTATGAGACTATTTAGTCGCCCTGATCGAGTTTCCTATATAACAGCTGCTAACACCTCACTCCACTCATAAGAGGAAGGTAGTCTACCTAGCAAATGCAAAATTCTACTCCACACCGTTTTGGTAAACTCACATTCAAAAAACAAGTTATTTCTACTTGACTTGTTTGCACAACGTACAAATGGAACAAAACTACCAAACCATCTGTCCTTTGTTCTTAATCTATTTTTAATAGCCAATGACAAGAAAAATGTATATTTAGGACACAATACCTGCTGCGACACTAACTCAGCCCATATTACCTCTTCCTGCCGCTCTCTCCCAATGGCATGTGCTGATTTAGTTGTAAAATCCACAGCATGGTTGGCAGTCCAAATCCTCTTGTCTGGTTCAGGACAAGCAGCACACCATTGAGATACCTATCAGAATAGGACCACTTGTTATAGAAACTTGAAAGTTTCTCTTACTTTTGTCTTTTGAATAATTTACCAACATTGATATACATAATTATAAGTTAAGGATGATTATGGTAGGGTGAGTGGACAACAAAGGATCATCGTGCCCTTCAAATTTCAGACTGAAAGTAGGGTTTGTAATAGGTCTACTTGCGAGTTTAAATTATCTCTATCTTGACTTCGATCAATCTCTTACATGCAATTTTAATTTAGTTTTATTACGCTTGATTTAACATTAAAATGACATCATTTTTGTTTAATTTTTTAAATACTAAATAAAATGATATTATTTTAATTAACTATATTAAAACAATATCATCTTACTTATTTAATATAAATTGAATCAATTACTTAAATTTAAACTTAGTTTAAAATTTAATTTGTTAATTTCATATCAAATTAGTCCAAATTAAAAATGTTAATTTTAACTAAAAAGAGTGGTCTAAAAGGTTTAAATAAAGTTTTCTGCATGTTATTTAACCAAAGTCATGAGTTAGACTCCTAAGAATTGTCACATGACTTTGAACAATAGAAAGGCATCATTTTTAGGTACATAAAGATTAATAATAATAACAAACAACAATAAAATTAATATTAATTCTACTACCATACTTAGTGAAGGTCTTGTTATAAAATTTAACATTAACATCAACTTAAATAATTAAATTAATATTAATTTTATTTTTATTAGTAATTAATATTAAATAGTCAAATAGTATTTATTTATTTAATAATAAAATTATATTAAAATTAAATTTATTGCATATGTTATAAAATTATAAATTAGAACTAAAGTTTTTATTAAATAAATTAATTTAATTTTAAATCAAAATTAAAACTAAAACTTGGTGGGCCCTTAATAATTACAGCTCAATTTTGTTTTAGTGGTTATTATACCTAAATTAATGTGTATGTTATATAGTTAAAACATATATATGTTTGACAAATAAATAGGCAAAGCTTGAAAAATAAATTAAACACAATAATAATAATAATAATAATAATAATAATAATAATAATAATAATAATAATAATAATAATAATAATAATAAAACATAGAAACTAATTATTAATCAAAATTGTGTATAAAAGTTTTACTAAATTAGTACCGATAAAGTATAATATTGGTACTCATTATTAGCAGGTACTATTTTAGATTAATATTTTTTATTATAAAATAATTTCTAAATTTTTATATAATAAAAAATTTATCCCTATTATAATTTAAGTTAAAAGACATAATGCAAAGGTCATTTGCAGCCAATTAGTTGATGTTCCTATTTGTTCTCTAGTTGATGAACCGAAGTGGTAGTTGAACATTACATTACATTTACAATACTTGTATAATAAAAAGAAAGAAGTTCGCATTATAGTCAATGCCCCCCTTTATCCATGTAGAGTTGGTTAGGCGTTGTGACACGTTGTTGATGGCTGAGACGATCTTTACAAGGCCGAAATCGCTTACATGAACAATCCTATCACTGTCTGTGAAGAAACACATGAGATTCTTCATAAACCCTCACATAATCACTACAAATCAAGAATACAGATAAGGAAACGAAGAAGAGGAAGAAAAAAATCAGAGGCATGCAAAGAGAAATAAAGAATGACTCTCGAAGGTTCTAAAAGAGTTTGTCTGAAGACTTGAGTTGCCTAAGTCACTTATGTTCCAGACAGACATGAAGCACACTAAACACAGCCACAAAATGCACAGCACAAGGCAGAGGCAAAACGTATAGCATAACAGGATTACTTTATCAAAACGCAGCACTTCATTACATACATTAATGAGAGTCTGATGGGAGTAAATAAAAGAACAAAGGGAGAGTTTTAAAGGAGGCACATGCATGACACATGCAGTATACATAGACTCGGTCAACCATACCCGAAGGCAGCAGTTATCCAAAACTCTTATACATAGCCAAACCTTAAGCTCCAGAAATACAACAATATCATCAATACACTTACAAGTCTACCAAGTTTATATTTTTCTGTAATTCAAGTAAAGAAATAACAGAGAGTGCTAGAGTACATACAGTGTGTACTAGAGAGTTTTATAGAATTCTTGCAGGTGTGAGTGTACACCTAATCTCTTGTATTTCTTCTTCCTTGATACTAGTAAAATTCGGTGTGTGAGTTTGACTTTGGACGTGGATAGCTTTGTGCTATCGAACTAAGTAAATCCTCCGTGTCATCTTTATTTTTCTTGCAATTTCCATTTTTGCAAAAATCAAATCCAAGCTTAAGTATCATCAGGTCAGAAAATAACACAGAAACTATACTATGTTCCTAACAGATTGGTATCAGAGCCATTCAAGTTTCTGTCCACAATCACAAGTCAAAGAATCCATCAAAAGAAAGTTCAAACACAAGTCTTTACAAAGAACCTACAAGATGGTAGGAAAAGAGATGGAAGTATTCACAGTAAAGGAGGACTTTGCAATATGTAAATTACAAATGCAAGCCCTTCTTGAATCCTATGAATGCTTTAGGGCTATAGATGCAACATATGAAGATGAACAAGATCCTGTGAAGAATCTCAAGAAGGCAAGATTAGCACATTGCAAGCTAATGTTGCATCTTTCACCAATTGTCATCAGAAAAGTGAAAGATTGCAACACAACAAAGTTGTTATGGGATAAATTCGATGAGATATACTATAAAAGGCGCCTACCAAATAAGATGAGATTGCTGCATAATCTTGCCAACTTCAAGATGAACATAACAGTAACCCTAGAAGATAATCTAGATTACTTTTACAAATTAAATCAAGATTTTGAAGCTACTGGGGAGGTAGTTTCTGAAGAACACCAAGTAGTGGTGATTCTACAGTCATTACCACAGGAGTATAATGCATTTAGAAAAGTGGTTAAGCATGCTAGTGGTGATGCTCTAACAGTAAAGAAGGTTCTTGACTCTTTGATGGAAGAAGTGATAGATAACAATCACTTCAAAAAGGAACTAGAGGTTATGTTTTTGGACAACAGATCCGCGAACAGATCAACACAAAATGGCTCAAAGAAAGGTGGGTGAAAAACTAAAGGAAAGAGCAAACAAAAGAAAACTGATGATGACAAGAAAAAGAGCAAAGTCAAAGGTAAGAAATGTTTTTACTATAATAAAATTGGTCATTTTGCTAGAGATTGCAGGAAGAAAAAAAAGGATAAAGAAGCACAGAAGGCATATGCAGGAAATGTTGAAAGACTTGAAGAATCTAGTGGAGATGAGATTCTTGCATTAACAGCTGAAGTAGATGAGTTCACAATAGACTGGATTCTAGATTCAGGCTGTACAATGCATGTAACTCCCCACAGGGAGTGGTTCTCTACCTTTGAGAACTTGTTAGCCAAAGTAAGGATGGCTGCTGCAGGGAAGCAAGACATTAAAGGTATTGACAATGTTTCCATCAAGATGCATGATGGAAAGAGGAGAACATTAAGTAATGTGAGATATGTCCCTGGAATTAGAAGAAATCTTCTATCTGAAAGTGCTTTTGACAAGTAAGGATACAAGATAAGATTCAAGGATGGCTTGAGAGAAATCATAAAAAATGGTAAGGTGGATATAAGGGCAATTGAACTCAACAGTAGAGGAGAAGGAGCTGAACTCAACAATTCTATGGCATACAAGACTTTGACATATAGGGAATAAGAGTCTCAAGCACCTAGAGCAACAAGGACTGCTGTCCAACACTACTGTAAAGAAGATTGAGTTCTGTGAAGAATGTATCCTAGGGAAACATCACAGAACCCCTTTCCCAAACAATGCAAGGAGGGCTACTAGTAGCATGGAATATGCTCATAATGACCTATGGGGACTAGCACAGACTCAAACCATAGGAGGTCAAAGATATTTCATGTCAATTATTGATGACAGGTCCAAGAAATGCCGGATCTATCTCCTAAAGTGTAAGGAAGAAGCACTAGAAGCGTTTGTGAAGTGGCATAGCTTGATGGAGAATCAAACAGGAAAGAAACTGAAGTGTTTAAGGACAGACAATGGCTTGGAGTTCTGCAACAAGGAGTTTGATGATTACTGTGAAAAAAAAGGGAATTCAAAGACACAGAACAATTAAAGCTACTGCTCAACATAATGGAGTAGCTGAAAGACTGAACAGAACCCTTCTAGAGAAGATAAGATGCATGCTGCTATCCTCACGACTATCCCAAGCATTATGGGAAGAAGCCCTCAAAACTGCAACATACCTCATAAAAAGACTGCTACATCTGCAAATGAGTGTAAGACTCTTGAAGAGGTATGGACTAGTATTAAACCTAATTTGACTAACTTGAGACCTTTTGGATGTAGTGCTTACTTCCACCAAATAGAAGAAAAGTTAGAACCTAGAGCCATTAAAGGAGTGTTTTTAGGATATCCTGAAGGCACAAAAGGGTATAAAGTCTTAATCCTATAGCCAGGAGCTCACAAAACTCAAATAAGTAGAGATGTGGTGTTCAGGGAAACTAAATTCCCACTGTTGAAGCATAAAAATGGAGGAATTCACTGGGTTCTTGACTCCCTACTATGTCCCACCCTCCACATATGAAGGAGGAGAAAAAGAAACAACTTCTGAACAAACTACATAAGTAGCAGATGAAACATTAGACCCAAATTCCAACTCTCAGGAGGGAACACAACAAGAAGAAGGAACAATAGAAGCTCAAACTCCACTACAAGACTATCAACTAGTTAGAGATAGAGAACCAAGTCAGGTAATACTAAACAGAAGGTATTTTGAGACTAGCATAGTTGAATATTCCTGTTTGGTTGCAAAATTAATTGAATCAGGAGCACCAGAAACCTATGAGGAGGCTATGAAGAGGACTGATGCAGATCAGTGGAAGGAGGCTTACCTAAGTGAATACTCTTCTTTAATAAATAATGAGACTTGGAAGCTAGTTCGCAAGCCACATAATGCTAAGTTGATTGAATGTAGGTGGATATTCAAGCTTAAGGATGGAGTAACAAAAGCTGATCCTAAGATCTACAAGGCAAGATTAGTTACAAAAGGCTTTAGGCAGAGAGAAGGAGTAGATTCTAAGGAAATATTTTCTTTAGTGGTTAAGTTTAAAACATTAAGGATAATACTGACCCTAGCAACATTGAATGATTGGGAAATACATCAGATGGATGTAAAGACAGCCTTCCTATATAGAAGGTTAGAAGAAACTATCTATATGAAGCAACCTACAGGCTTCATACAGAAAGAGAAACCAGATCATGTTTGCTTACTAGAAAAGTCACTGTATGGCCTAAAGCAAGCTCTAAGACAATGGAATAAGAAATTCCATGAAGTAGTTGCAGAACTAAGGTTCAAAAGAAGTGCTTATGATTACTGTCTATACTACAAAGACTTAGAGAAAGAGGAAGTCTATATGCTGGTGTATGTTGATGATCTAATCATCACAAGAAAGCTAGTGAAGAAAATTCAAGAAGTGAAGAATGCTTTGAAGAAGAATTTTGATATGAAAGACATAGGGAGAGCTAAAAAGCTAATGGGAATGCAGATCATAAGAAATGAAGCAGAAGGGAAACTATGGTTGCTACAAAAGGACTATATCAGGAAAGTCCTATCTAAGTTCAACATGGTAGATTCTAAACCTAGTCCTGCTCCAACTGCCACACACTTACAGCTAACAGCTGCTAAGAGTCCAGCAATAGAAGCAGAAAGGGAACACATGTAGAAATATCCTTATGATGTAGGTATAGGTTGTATAATGTATATTATGATTTGTACTAGACCTGACTTAGCACATGCAATCAGCTTACTTAGCAGATTCATGTCTAATCCAGGTCTAGAACATTGGTTGGGTTTTAAAATAGTACTTAGGTACTTAACGGGTACCCTAAATCATGGTCTATGTTTTAATAAACCTAACCTAAAAGCCCTTAAACACATAAGCATAAATGGCTATATAGATGCAGACAATGTAGTAGATAAGGACACACGCAAATCACTATCAGCATACTACTTTACATTTTCAGGCAACATAGTAAGCTAGAAAGTACAACAACAATCAGTGGTGTCATTGTCCACAACAGAAGCTGAATATTATGCAATCACAGAAGGCCTAAAGGAGTTAATATGGCTTAAGGGACTGTTACCATAAATCAAAGTTCATATCACAGAAGCAAATATTCACTCCGACAGTCAAAGTGCTATTTACTTGAGTAAAGACCCAGTTCTACACGAGAGGTCGAAGCATATAGACATTCAACTTCACTTCATCACAGACAAGGTTAACACCAGAGAGGATAACCTGAAAAAGATAAAAGGTGAAAACAATCCGTCAGATTTTGGGACAAAAGTAGTTCCAATAAAGAAATTCATCTTCTGTGGAGAGTTTCTACAGATCAAAGAAGCACCTTTAGGGAAAAGATAAGGCTTACCCATCGATCTCACAACATCGAGAAAAAAGGGTTTTGGGTTTGTTTGAAAATGGTCACGATGTGAAGGATTGAGTGAGGATTCATGAAGAAGGAGGGAAGAATGTGAAGAAACATCTTAGATTCTTCATAAACCCTCACATAATCATTACAAATCAATAATAGAAATGAGGAAATGAAGAAGAGGAAGAAAAATATCTGAGGCTTGCAAAGAGAAATAAAGAATGACTTTCGAAGGTTCTAAAAGAGTTGTCTAAAGACTTGAGTTGCCTAAGTCACTTATGTTCCAGACACACGTGAAGCACACTAAACACAACCAGAGAACGCACAGCACAAGGCAGAGGCAAATAGCATAATAGGATTACTTGATCAAAACGCAACACTTAATTAAATACATTAATGAGAGTCTGATGGGAGTAAATAAAAGAAGAAAGGGAGAGTTTTAAAGGAGGCACGTGCATGACACATGCAATATACATAGACTCAGTCAACCATACACAAAGGCAACAGTTATCCAAAACTCTTATAAATAGCCAAACCTCAAGCTCTAGAAATATAACAATATCATTAATACACTTACAAGTCTACTGAGTTTACATTTTTCTGTAATTCAAGTAAGGAAATAACAGAGAGTGCTAGAGTACATACAGTGGGTACTAAAGAGTTTTACAAAACTCTTGCAGGTGTGAGTGTACACCCAATCTTTTATATTTCTTCTTCCTTGATACTAGTAAAATCTGGTATGTGAGTTTGACCTTTAAATGTAGATAGCTTTGTGCTATCGAACCAGGTAAATCCTCTGTGTCATCTTTACTCTTCTTGTAATTTCCACTTCTACAAAAATCAAATCCAAGCTTAAGTATCATAAGGTCAAAAAATAACACAGAAACCAAGTTCCTAACACCGTCTAAAAGAATGTTGTTGTGCTTCAAATCGCGATGAATTATTGAACATTCACATTGGTCATGGAGATAATACAAGGTGGATGACAAATCAATTGCAATGTTTAGCCTTTGAAGAATGTTAAATTCTTCTTCGTGGCTCTTCTATCAGGATTTGGAAAGTAGTTGAGATTATTTTCCTATGATGTCAATTCTTAGAGATTGCAAGTTGATGTTTCTTAATTTGATATGTGGAAGTGTTGTTTGTAGGAATCACCATAGCTGAATATTTCCAAGATATGGGATACAATGTTAGCATGGTGGTAGATTCAACTTCTCGTTGGGCTGAGGCTCTTCGTGAAATATCTGAATTGACTGGTTTGTATAAAGTTAAGAAGAATAATTTCTCTGTATTACATTTGGTGAATGAGATACAATAATATATATACAAGGCTATGAGAATATATGGCGAACGTAAACTTAGGAAATTCTATCATAAGCAACTAATTTACACTATTTTAGGTAAAGATAATATTTACAATATTAACATCAGTAATGTTCTATGAGATATTTAGCAAATCAGTTTGCTTGATTGTAGGCATGATATTGGGTTTGGACTTAGTCATTAGTCTCTAACATGCCCTCGCAAGTTGGACGATCGAAGAGTAAGGCCAATCTTAAAAATCAGAAGTTGAAAATGAGTCCGAGCAAGCGGTTTAGTGAGAGCATCAGCAAGTTGGTCATTGCTTGAGATATGAGAAACACGAATGATGACACCTTGTATATGTTCCTGTACAAAGTGGTAATCTAAACCTAGGGGTTTCATTTTGGAATGAAATTTAGGATTAGCAGTAACATAAGTAGCTCCCATATTGTTACAATAGATAGCAGGAGGAGTAAAAGGATTGTGTCCTAGCTCACATAGTAGATTAAGTAGCCAAAGAACTTTAGTTGTGGTCGTGGCAACAACTCGGTATTCGACTTCTATAAATGAATGAGCCAATGTGCTTTGCTTTTTAGAACTCCAAGAGATGGGATTCCTTCCAAGATAAATAGCATAACATATGGTGGAGATATAGTCATCCTTCTCCACCACCCAATCAACATTCGTGAAGGCATGTAAACAAGTGGGCGAGCTTCAATGCAATAAAAGACCATGATGTGAAGTTCCTGCAAGATATCGTAGTAGTCATTTGAGTGTTGTCCAATTATCAGTGGTTGGCTTGTGCATGTATTGGGATAACCTGTTCATAGTAGAAGTAACATCGGGTCGAGATAAATATTGCAAGCTTCCCACAAGGGCCCGATACTCGGTTGGGTTGAGATAGGAGTGTCGGATGTATTAGAAAAAGGGTGATGAACACTCATAGGTGTCAGAATGGGTTTTGCACCACTCATTTTGACAAGTTGGAGGAGGTCATGAACTTATTTATATTGGCTTAAGAACAAACCAGTTGGATGAGGAAGAACTTCGATACCAAGAAAGTAGGAAAGAGTGTCAACATCTTTAAGATAGAAACGTTTGGCTAAGGTGATGATAAGAGAGTTGAGAAGAGTAGGGTTAGAGCTAGTGATGATGAAATCATCAACATATACAGAATATAGAAGATGTCTTAGAGATGGCGTATAATGAATAAAAAGGAGTCAAAAATAGAGTTGTAAAAATCGAGGTTGAGGAGATATGTCTTAAGTTCATTATACCGAGTCCGAGGGGCTTGTTTAAGACCATAAAGAGCTGAATGTAATTTTTAAACATGAGTAAGATGTGTTTAGCTTATAAACCCCGGTGGTTGAACCATGTAAACTTCTTCCATAAGAGAGCTTTGAAGGAAAGCATTATTCCACTCATGGCTTACGATAATGGAGAGCACGGTTAGAACCATAACAGGTTTGACTACGAGGCTAAAGGTTTTAGTATAGTCAAGCCCAGGTCTTCGGTGAAACCTTTTAGCCACAAGATGAGCCTTATGACGTTCAATGGAGCCATCAGGATTAAATTTGGTGTAAAAGACCTATTTGCACCCAATTAGATTTTGAGATGGAGAAAGACAAACAAGATCCCAGTATTATTTTTTAGAGAGCATCATATTAGAGTTGCATGGCTTGACGCCAAATAAGACTGCAAAGGGCTTGAGAGATGGTAGTGGGGTCATGTGAAACATCTTGAACTGTGGCTATGAGGTTAAGTTTACTGATGGGTTTGCGATTATTATTCTTTAGCCGGGTAATAGGTGGTGATGGAGGGGGAGGAGGGGGTGGAGGGATTGGTGAGGAGTGGTGGCAGTCACAAGACTGGGCGGTGGGCAGGCCATGGGGGAGGGCTACTAATGTCATGGTGATGAGGGAGGCGAAGGAGTAGCAGTGGGTGGTGTGGTAGAGGAAAGGATGGGTAGAGGAAGAGCAATCCAATAATCAACATCCATTATTTGCGGTGTAGCAGTAGGTGATGAATAAGCAGCGAAAGGGAATTTATTTTCCATAAATTTTACATGACGAGAAACAAAAATTTTATTTGTACTAGGTTGGAGACAATAGTAGGCACTTTGAGTGGAGGAATAGCCTACAAAGACACATAGAGAGGAGCGTGCGTCAAGTTTGTTTTTAGTGTAGGGATGGAGCCTAGGGTAGCACAAACATCTGAAGCCATGAAGTTTTTGATAGTTGGGTGGAAAGCCTTAGAGCTTTTGAAAAGGAGAATGAAATTGAAGTGTTGGAGTGGGCATACGATTAATAAGATAGGCAGTGGTGGCAAAAGCTAAAGTCCAATACTTGATGGGCATGGATGTATGGGAAAGAAGAGATAGACCCATTTCGATGATATGACGATGTCATCTTTTGAAGTAGCCATTATGTTCTAGGGTATGAGGAGGAGATCTGAAATGAGTAATGCCAAAGCTAGCAAGAGAGGTAACGCGCACCATAGAATTGAAAGATTGTAAAGTTTGGATTCCAGGAAAGAAGAAGATGATAGATTCGAATTAACTAGAATTAGATCTGATACGTAGGGTTTCAAATTTACCTACTAGACCTCATAAAGAACTTGCCTCGAACAACCTAGATAACGGGTAAAAAACAAACCAAGAAAGTTGGGTAGGATCAAAATCACTCCATAATTTGATTCAGTTGATAAGTGAAGTTCAATTCCTAAGTTGAAAAGAACCTCTTAAGATGGCCGCGACTCACAAAAAACAATATGATCAAAAGTTATCTTTCAAAAATCCTAAAACATAAGTATTTATACCTAGACTTAATGCTAAAAGGCTTGGGCTTAAAATACATGAAAGCCCAAAATATAATTATAACTTAAAATAAGTCCAAAATAGAATAATGAAAACACGTTAAGGCCTGGCCTAATGCGCTCCCAAGTTTGATCATGATGTGTAGCCCAATACAATGATCTTCAAGTCCCAAGTGAGTCCAATATAAGGATTTGAGATAAATGAATCAATTTGGGCTATGATTCAGATAGCTCTCCTCTAATAGGCTTAGTGCACTCCATTCTCTCCACATATTGGCCCACATGTGCATAGAGAGCCTCCTTGAGTCTCTCGATCCTATCTTTGGATATAGGTCCAACTGAAATATAAGCTCACCCTCATCACGCATGCCATCTCCATGGTAATCCTTGCTCCTGTTCACATCAGTCGCTCCATTCTCAAAAAGATTAGTCCTCGAATCTGAATCCATATCAAAAGGAGAAAGATCAGTAATATTAAAAGTTGCAGAAATAGAATACTCACTTGGCAGGTTAATCTTGTAGGTGTTGTCATTTATCTTCTTCAACACCTAGAACAGACCATCACCCATAGGATCCAGCTTGGATTTTCGCTGGGTAGGAAACCTCTCCTTCCTTAGATGCACCCAGACCTAATCACCAGGTTTAAAAGTCACCAACTTTCACCCCTTATTGGCTTGCTTCGCATACACCCTGTTTCTATGCTCAATGTGCTATCTCGCCTTTGCATGCAATTCCCTAACCATCTCGGCTTTACTTTTGTCATTTATACTAGACAACTTATGCAAGGGTAAAGGCACCAAATCCAAGACAATCAAAGGATTAAAACCATATACAAGCTTAAAAGGCAAATAACCTGTGGTGGAATGCACACATCTATTATATGCAAATTCAATAAATGACAAACAATCACCCCAAGTTTTCAATTTTTTACCAACTACAACACGCAACAAGGTAACTAAAATTCTATTAACAACCTCATTCTATCCATCTGTCTGCAGATGACAAGTAGTAGAATAAAGCAATTTAGTACCCAACTTTCCCCATAGAACATGCCAAAAATGGCTAAAAAATTTAACATATCGATTCGAAACAATAGACCTAGGAATACCATGGAATCTAACAATATCCTTAAAGAATAAATCAGCAACATGCACAGCATTATCAGTTTTATGACATGTAATGAATGCACCATCTTACTAAAGCGATCAACAACAACAAAGATGCTATCATACCCCTTCTTTGTTCTAGGCAGTCCTAAAACAAAATCCATAGAAATATCAACCTAAGGCTCAGTAGGCATAGGTAAAGGGGTATACAATCCATGGGGTTTAATAGTAGATTTTGCCTATCTACATGCAATGCATTTAGCATATACACGCTTAACATCCTTGCGCATACCAGGCCAATAGAAATGTTCATGCAAAATATCCAAAGTTTTAGTAACCCCAAAATGACCCATCAAACCACCACTATGGGCCTCATGCACAAACAAAGCACACAAAGAACAATTAGGCATACACAACTGATTACCATAATATAACTATCCATCATACCTATAAAATTTATGGAATGCAACATACTCAGTTTCTCACTGAAATATGCTACTAATTTGTTTTCCTACAAAAGCACAACACCTATACCAATCCTAGAAGCATCACATTCAACTTCAAAAGCCTTATCAAAATTAGGCAAACACAAAATAGAAGCATAAAATAATTTTTCCTTCAGCAATGCAAATGCATGCTCTTGTTCCTTACCCCATACAAATCCTTTCTCCTTCTTGACGATTTCAGTCAAAGGAGCAGCAATGGTAAAGAAATCTTTCACAAACCTCTTATAAAAACTAGCAAGGCCACGAAAACTCCTCACCTCACTCACACTCTTAGGTGTCGGCCATTCTTGGATAGCCTTCACCTTCTCCTCATCCACCTCAGCTCCCGTAGAACTGACTATAAACCCCAAGAATACAAGCTTCTCAATGCAAAAAGTACACTTCTTAAGGTTTGTATATAGTTTTGCCTGTCTCAACACATCCAAGACATACTTCACATACATGACATGCTCATCAAGATCAGTGCCAATATCAAGATCAGTGCTTTTGAAGTTAAACCAAATAGCATGACTAACCACTCATACAACCCATATTTTTTTTTGAAAGCAGTTTTCCATTCATCTCCTGGTTTCATTCTAATATGGTGGTATCTACTTTTCAAGTCAATTTTTGTAAAAATACATGCACCATGCAATTCATCAAGTATATCATCTAACCTGGGGATAGGGTGGCGATACTTTACAGTGATTTTGTTAATAGCTCTGTAGTCTGAACACATCCTCCAGGTTCCATCTTTCATAGGCACCAGCAATACAAGCACCGCACACGGGCTCAAGCTCTCCCTTACATGTCCCTTTTCTAGTAACTCATCCAACTGCTTTTGAAACTCTTTTGTCTCCTCAGGATTACTCCTATAAGCTGGGCGGTTTGGAATTTGAGCTCTAGGCACGAAATCAATCTGGTGCTCGATGTCTCTCAAGGGTGGCAGTCCCTTAAGCATCTCCTCAGGAAAGACATCTAAATAATCCTGCAAAAGAGAAGCAAAAACATTAGGCAAAGCATCAAGAGGGTTAGTGTCAAAAACTAAACACTCTCTATATCTCACCACTACTAGTGCTCTTTTCTCTCCAATTACTCTCCTCGAGTCTTTTCCTTTAGCAAACAAGCTCACTTTTCTCTCTTTCTTTTCTCTCTTCTTTTCTCTTTCTGAGCTCTTCTCTCCTGCACATCCAACTTTCTTTTCCTCACTTGTGCAGTCACCCACCATTGGGCCAAACTCAATTTTCTTTTGGGCCTCTTTTCTCTCTTCACTTTTTTTGGTTCTCACTACTCGAAACCTCCTCACTTTTACTTGCTTTTATTTGGTCCAAGTATAATTCATGAGGTGATAAAGGTAGTAGAATGAAATTCCTACTCTTAAACTTAAAGGAGTACCTATTGGTCTATCCATCATGTGCTACCCTCCTGTTAAACTGCCAAGGTCTCCCAAGTAACATATGACTAGCCTCCATGGGTAGCACATCACACAACACCTCATCCTTATATCTCCTTATTGAAAATGGCATTACAACCTGCCTAGTCACCTTCACACCAGCACTATCATTGAACCACTGTAAATTGTATAGCTTTGGATGTTTCTTACATGTCAAACCCAATTTCTGTACCATAGTCCGACTAGCTACATTAGTGCAACTACCCCCATCAATGATCAAATTGTATACTTTCCCACCAACTAAATACCTTGTATGGAAAAGATTCTCTTTCTAATCTACAACCTCATTCATGGCCCTAGCACTCAGTACCCTCCTAATTACTAGTGCCCTGTAACAACTCTCTCAAAGCAACTATCATCCTCAAAATCATTATCAACAATAAGCTCAGATTCACTACCACTATCCTGTGAATCAATCATCCCATTATCCCTTATAATCATGACTTTCTTATTTGGACATTGAGATGCAATATGGATAGTACCCAAACATCTAAAACATTTAATGCTAGAATGATTGCTAGAAGAAGCTTGGGTGGTGTTAGGTGTACCTTTAGGGTCAAACCCTACATTCGGCCTTTTGGGTGTCTTCTTGAAGTCCAACCCTTTGTCTTTCGACTTCTCCTCTCTCTTAGGCCATTTTGAACTCCATGATTGGCTATAATTGCTCCACTCCTTGCTACCACTCTAGCTTTGATTTGCTTTTCCACCTTCATGGCCATGTTCACCGTGTCCTCAATCTCCACATAATGTTGTAATTCTACCACATTAGCTATCTCCCTGTTCAAACCACTCAAGAACCGTGCCATGGTTGCCTCCAGGTCCTCCTCTATATTGGCTTGGATCATAGCTATCTCCATCTCCTAGTGGTAGTCCTCTACTGATTTAGGCCCCTGAGTGAGTCTCTAAAGTTTCTGATGCATCTCCCTATAATAATAAGAAGGCACAAACTGCTTCCTCATGCTTGCCTTCATATTGTCCTAAGTAGTAATTGACATCTCTCTATTTCTCCTCCTGGATGTCACCAATTGATCCCACCATATTAGTACATAATCTGTAAATTCAACAGCGGCTAGCTTTACCTTTTTATCTTCAGAAAAATTATGGCACCCTAAAACCAAGTCCACCTTCCTTTCCCACTCCAGGTAAGCCTCTGAATCATTCCTTCCCTTGAAGGCTGGGATCTACATCTTGATGGATTTAAGGTCTCCATCTCTCCGGTTAAATGACTCAACTCTCGGAGCTCTCCTACGTCTGTGTGCCTTAAACTCCTCCTCCTCCTCAAATTCATCCTCCTCTGGCTCATACCGAGGTGGTGGTCTACGAGGTGGTGGTTGCTGCTGGCGTACATCTGCATGCCTTCGTTGAGGTTCCTCATGCCTCCCTTGTCTGAGCTCATCCATCTATTCCCTAATCTTAGTTAAGGATCTATTAAACCTCTCAAATTGTTGTTGTATAGCTCTCAAAGTGAAAGTGATATTTGCATCTCCCCCTTGGTTGTCATCATTACTACCTCCCTGTGACATTGTAAATAAAATGATATAACTGCAAAATAAGGTTAGTAATAAACAACCTCACACATTCCTTCATGTGTTTCACTCAAATGATGTCACTTCCCTCGTGTTTAAGTCACAGAAATAACTCCTTCAAATAAGCTCACACACTCTTGCCTTTTACCACTCAATCCCTTCTGAAATTTAATTCACCACTCGGAATGAATTCTCAACCGATCAAAAGAATCAAAAGGGTGTGAAAATTTGGAACCCACCAAAAAGTACGAGTATGACGAAACAATTTTTTCTAATTTTTTTCAGAATTTTTTTGGAAACTTTTATTTTTCAGAAAAAATTTCAAAAATTTTCAGATTTTTTTTGCTTTACTTTTTTTGTTTTTTCTTCTGACTTTTTTTCAATTTTTTGACTTTTTTGACTTTTTTGACTTTTTTTATATAAACCAAAAGTTTCAACAAATAATTGAAAACCCTAACTAAAATAAAAACAAGAAGAAAGATTAAAATCCTAGGTCAAAATTTAATTCACACCTGAATTGATGAACCGATGATAATTGGATGGTGATGGACGACTGTTTCTTAAATTTTGATGGAGTTGAATAAGAATTCTTCTCCAAACCAAAGCTTTGATACCAAATAACGCGCATCATAGAATTGAAAGATTGAAAAGTTCAGATTCCAGGAAAGAAGAAGATGATAGATTTGAATTAACTAGAATTAGATCTGATACGCAGGGTTTCAAATTTACCTACTAGACCTCACGAAGAACTTGTCTTGAGCAACCTAGATAATGAATAAAGAACAAACCAAGAAAGTTGGGTAGGATCAAAATCATGTCACAATTTGATTCAGTTGATAAGTGAAGTTTAATTCCTAAGTTGGAAAGAACAAGAGGGTTTTCTCCTCTCAAGATGGTCGACAGCTCACAAAAAACAATATGATCAAAATTTGTCTTCCAAAAATCCTAAAACATAGGTATTTATACCTAGGCTTAATGCTAAAAGACTTGGGCTTAAAATACATGAAAGCCCAAAATATAATTATAACTTAAAAATAAGTCCAAAATAGAATAATAAAAACAAGTCTAGGCGTGGCCTAATGCGCTCCCAAGTCTAATCATAATGTGCAGCCCAATAAAATTGTCTTCAAGTCCCAAGTGATTCCAATCCAAGGATTTGAGATAAATGAATCAATTTGGGTTGTGATTTAGATAGCTCTCCTCCAATAGGCTTGATGCACTCCATTATCTGTTGCGACCCGTTTCTGGGACCCAACCTTTCGGAATCAAAAAGCATGCGTACCAAAATTTTTCGAACAACAGATCTTGAAATCATAAAGCGTGGGTGAAAACCAAAGAAATAAAAAAGCTTAAGGTCAAAACTTTTAACTCCGACATCTGAAAACGCATACTTTAGAAAAAAAGTTGGAAATTTTGTTTTTCCAGTTCATTCAAAGCAACTTCAATTTCTAATTTGAAATTCATCCACACTCAAACCTCAATTTATTTGATTCTTCATAGTCAATTATATCTCATCATTTAAAAATCTTAATTTTCTTTTCCATAAAAAATCTCACACGCATATCTAAATACCAACAATTCATGTACAAATTTCATCAACTTAATCGGAAACTTTTTCTGATACATCACATGTGAACTCAACTCATCTAGTCCATAAACAATTCATATGACTTATCCATACACAAATTCACCTTCCAATTCCATACACAAATCCCTAACACATTAACTTCCTAAAATAAATGCATTACAAACTTTCTTGGCATTTCAAGCCATATTACAACATTAATATCAAAATCCAAAATACACAAGATACAAAATCCAAAAAATTCTCAACATATGTCTAAGGTCTTATTCTTACGAAAAACTAACTTAAAAATACAACATAAGATGCCAAATCTCAAAATTACTCGAAGTACATCTGAAGTCTTATTTTACAATAACTACTCAAAACATAACCAAAACATACAAATCCGAAGTAATATTTTGACTTTTTTTTCACCCGATCTCCTTCTCATTACCTGGAGGTGGGAATGAAAGGGGGGTGAGCTTTACAGCTCGTGGGTAACATGCTTATAACAGAAAAATAAGCAAAAATTATTTTCAAAACTTATTGCCATGTCTTAAAATTTCACAGTAGAAATCATCAGATGCTTATTTCTCAAAATTTCTCAATTTTTCAAAGTAATCTATGAGCAACCTTAAATCATGTATGCATCAAACTTATAAACACACACATGAGCACATAAGCGCATTAGAATGGTTTGGGTTGGTCCAGAAACAGAACGTACTACACATTTCCGCATAGCGGTCGTGTGTAGCCGTGAACTTATGGGAGTTCTTGAAGGAGCTCCATGCCACTAAAGGGCAAGCGGGAGAAGCCTATTGACAAGTGCACTTGACATAACTTATGGGACCTAACGAAACCCACATAACATACATTTCACACTTGAAATCGGATTACCCAAAGGCACATTTCGAAAACTTAATTCTCATAATCATTTCATATTTCAAACACATTTCCATTCACAATTTCACAATTTCAATCAAATTCACATAGCAAATTCTCAATCATTCAAAAACAAGGAATGCAACAAGTATAGCAATTTCTTAAATAATTCAAAATAATGAATGTAACAATTGTAACAATTTCTTAAATCATTCAAAATAATGAATGTAACAATTGTAACAATTTCTAAAATCATTCAAAAACAATGAATTTGAAATCATTTTATCTTCTTGATTTTTCAAAAACATATTAGTGGCTCATAATTCAAATTATAAACATGGTACCCACATTATATCCTTGCTTGAAACTTGTCCAAAGCCTCTACTCTTGCTCCCATAACTTCCCTTACTTTCCTTCATCAATGAAAAAATCCCTAATCAATAGGAATTCAAATTGAACAACACATAAGACATAATCACCAAAATTGATCTTATAAAACTTAAACCCATACATTTCTTAAACTATATGAACCAAAACCATCTAAAAAATCCAAAGATCAAAATCCACCATTACCTTGAATCTTCTCCAATTGAAGAGTTTCTTGGCTCATATGAAAGCCCTCACGCTCCTCTTTCTTTTTCCTTCTTGAATCAATTTCGAAATCCCTCTTAAAAACTGAGAAAATCAAAACCCTAATTTTCTTTCTTCTTTCTCCTCTTCTCCATCCGAACACTCTCTTATTCTCTCTTTTCTTCTTTGTTTCTTTTCTTTCCAACTTTCGTGCTTCTCCTTCCTTTAAGAAGCAAGACCACCTTTTTAATTACAAAAATGCCATTAATGAATGAGAAGAGACCCTTATGCCCTTCCTTATAAGCCTTGTAACTTAACAACTTAAGTGGCTTTCCAATTTTTCCCCTCATGCATTCTTAACACTTTAATTCAATTGAATCCATGTCCTATGAGCTTACTTACATTAACATGCTAATTACTCACATTAACCTGCTAATTAATTCTTCAAAATCATATAATATAATAAAGCCTCAAAAATTCATTTAACTATGCTTAACTTAAGACATTTTTCTAATCATCAAATTGAAGAAGATTTGCTAACACTTCCTTCTCGAGAAATGTTCCTCATTGTCTCAATTTTCCAATGACACCAAAAATCATTCAATTTGGTTCAATAGTCCAAAAGTTATACCCTAAATATTTTCGGACTGTCCTTATACTAAAATATTATCCGGCGCTTGACTTCCATATAAAAATTGATATTCTTAGAGACTGAATTGAAACTAAATTTCATCAGAACATTTGTATCCCTATATCTCTAGTGTACTCCAAATCAAGAATCATCTCATTTGGATGACTAGAGAAAAAGTTATGGCCAAAACACTTTCAGCTCTTACTAATCCAAGACTGGACACTAAACCCAACTTCAATCTAGAAATTGAAAGTCTTAGAGATTGAATTGAAATTCGAGTCCTTCAGATAACTTGTAGCTCCATGTCTTTAGTTTGTTTTGAAATAAGAATCAACCCAATTGGATCTCCACAGATTGAGATATCACCAAAATATTGAAGCATGTTCAGAATTTTTCAACCCATCCTCTCACTTTGATTAAATCAATCTTTGTCAAAAATAATATCAAAACCTATAAATTTTTCATGGAGAGGTATAGGAATGTCTTAGAAATCTAACGCTTCAAAAATCAGGTCAATCGGATGTCGGACGAAAAAGATATAAGCAAAAGAGTGGAAGAGGGTTGGATTAGGGGAGGAAAATAACAAAATCAAAACGGCGTCGCATTCCCGAGGGGTGTGCGCTCGCGATCGTGAGGTGAGCGACTGCGCTCACCCTCGCAAGGCGCTCACCCTCGAGAGGGCGTCGCCCTGCGACCAGTTCAAGATCGCGAGTTGAACTGGTCGCGATCGCGAACTGCACCTTTCCTCTCTTTTTTTTAACAAATTTTCAAAATTCATAACTTTCAATCCAAAACTCCAAAATTTACAAATTTGGTATCAATGGAAAGATAAAAGAAAGCTCTACAATTTCCATGAATAATTGAAAAACAAATTTGGCCTCTAAAGGAGTTAAAATTTTCCTCAAAGTGGCTGTCCAAAAAGAGTCACCCTAAACAGCAACACAACTTCTAAAAATCATAACTTCCTCTTCCATTGTCAAAAAATTTCATACTTTATATCAATGGAAAGATAAAAACACCATCTACAACTTTCATGAAGAACTTAAAAGCAATTTCAACCTCTAAATGGGTCAAAATTTCAACCCCATAAATTTACCCTAAACCACATCCAAACTTCAAAAATTCACATCTTTCAATTCCCACATCCGAAAATGGCATATTAAACATCATTGTAAAGCTATGAAATTCCTCTATAATTTTCAAGATGGTTACTTGATCCAATTCAAACTATATCAGTTTAGAATTTGCCTCAAAGCCAGCATCCACAAAACTTACCCTTATGGGCATTTTAAAAAACAAAGCAAAATAATCTTTGGAACAACATCCAAAAATTTAAATGATCATAACTTTCAACCTCGATATCAAAAAATGTCATACTTTATAGCGATAGAAAGCTATCAAGACAAACTACAACTTTCATGAAGATCATTTGATCAAAATCTTTCTAGATCAACCCAGAAAAATTCACAAAGGTTTCATATCAAAACTCAACACTGTTACTATTCATCACAAAATTTCAGACTTTCAAAACTCCAAAATCTAACATTTTCGCTATTCATTTGTTGCTTTTCAATTCCATTCAAATCAACTCATTCACTATAAATTTCATAGCACATACAAATTTACTCAAAATCTCAAA
>JANIJH010000223.1:3400972-3411442 GCA_024520975.1 Erythroxylum areolatum
TATTGGCTCTAGCTACAAACAATGGGTGGAAAGTGCATCAAATGGATGTCAAGAGTGCTTTCTTGAATGGGATGCTAAATGAGGATGTATACTTGAAACAACCAGAAGGTTATGTGAAAGAAGGCCAAGAGCATAAGGTGTATAAGCTAGTGAAGGCCTTGTATGGGTTGAAGCAAGCTCCAAGAGCTTGGTACTCAAGAATCAACAATTACTTGATCCAAAATGGCTTTGAGAGGAGCAAAAGTGAAGCAACTTTGTATGTCAAGACCTATACCAAAGGTAAATTGATTTGCTCACTATATGTTGATGACTTGATGATTATAGGGACTGAAGACAAGCTTGTGAGTGAATTCAAAGACTCAATGCAATCAGAATTTCAAATGACTGATTTGGGAGAGATGAGATACTTCTTGGGATTGGAAATTCAGCAAAGGGTGGATGGCATCTTCATTCATCAAAGAAAGTACGCTGAAGAGTTGCTTGAGAAATTTGGATTGAAGGATAGTAGTGGCATGACAACACCAATGGAGCATCAATTGAAGTTGGAAGCAACCAAACCAGGTGAAAATTTCAATGAAACTTACTATAGAAGCATAATCGGATCATTAATGTATTTAAGTGCATCTAGACCCGATATTGCTTGTGCTGTCAATATATTGGCTACTTCCAATCATAATCCCTCAAGATATCATGCATTGTATGCTAGGAGAGTATTGAGATATGTTAAACATACGGTTAATCATGGCATATGGTATGGAAGAAGGAAAAATGTGGAGTTATATATGTTTAATGATGCAAGCTATGCTGGAAATGAAGATTGCAAGAGTAGGAGTGGATATTGTTGTAGTTTAGGGATTGGTGTATTTGCATGGAGCTCAAGGAAGCAAAAGATGGTAGCCCAGTCCACTGTCGAGGCTGAGTATGTGACTGTTAACATGGCAGCCAAGCAAACATAATGGATGAAGAAGATTTTGATGGATGTTGATGAATTGAAAGAAAAATGTGTGATTATCTACTGTGACTCAAGTGCAGCAATTGCAATGGCTGAAAACCCTTCGGATCACATGAGAACTAAATATATGAGGGTAAAGTATCATTATGTTAGAGAATTGATTGAAGAGAAGGAAATTAAGTTGGCTTTTTACCGATCTAATTTTCAACTTGCTGATGTGTTTACCAAAGCACTACCAAAATGGAAGTTTGATTCACTTAAGAAGATGATTGGTGTGCAGGCTCCACAAGACAAAGGAGGAGCTGTTGAATTAAGTTGTCTTGAGCAGCCTGAAGTATTGAAATTAGTGGAGGAGCTTGCAATGACAGTGAAAGTGAGGAAGAAGAAGAAGCTGAAGGGAAAACCAAATGAGTTGAAGTGTAAAAGGAAATTGGAGTTGATGATCCTAAGCATAGTTCAACAATGTATGGATCAAACCAATGAAGTCAAAGATTAGATGAATGAAGCACAAGGCAGAGAAGAGAATGGAAAATGAAAGATGCAAGCTCATCAGGTGCACAACAGAAGTTGAGGATTCCAGTTAGTTACTTAGAAGGAAGTAACCAGAAGAAAAAGAACAAGTTGAAGCAATGAAGTGCAAGCTGACTATATAATGTTAATGAATAAGAATTAAGCTTAAGGAATGTTGTTAGGATTAATTAATGGGGATATGGACAGATCACTATGTGGACAAATCATTGTGCAACACCTTCTTCATGTCTGTTTTTTCATAAAAATGCTACCTACTGTTACAAGTTTAAGCTTTTTTCCCAATGTCAGCTTCAGTTACACCAAAGACAAAAATTGTTTACTTTTGTGTCTTGCCAAATCTGGAAAAGTCAATACTAGTTAGTCATTACTCATTAGTTTATGCTTTTGTTCTCTAGTTATTTTTCCAAGTTGTAGCAGAAAGTTGTGGAGCTAATATATAAAGCTCATGATCCTCTTTATTTTCGTAGAAGAAGAATGTAAGAGAGAAAAATCAGAAACTTCAAGTTTCAATTTTCCTGTTATGTTTTCTATTTCCAGTAGCAAGTTCAGAAGTTGAGTATTTGAAGAAGAAGCATTTTGTGAGTGTTCTGTTTTGTTAAAAAAAACCTGATACTAGCTTGGAGTTAATTTTGTGAGTGAATACCGAAATTTAATTTTTTACAAGTTTCAAATCAGTTCTCTTGATCTGTTAGTTGCATTCTCACATCATTTTAGTTCATTCATAAAGTTAGAAGTTGGAGAGTGAATAGATGAAGTAGATTTCATCCATACAGAATTTTGCAAAACTGAAGTTCATTACTCGGATGCTGTAGAAGTGCTACACTCATCTTTTAATTTACACAAAAATCATCTTCTATACATTCACATTTTCCAGTGAGCAATCTGAGTTGTTTTTTTGGAGACATATTATATATGAAAATTTCAAATTGAAGATTAGAAGCTTCAAGTTTCTATCCAGCTGAAACTTGAGTGAACAGAGGAGAAGGTGTTCGACATTTGGCCTCAACCAACATTCTAGCTTGACAGATTGTTTGCTGAAGGAGCCATCTTCAATCCTTCATAGGGGCATCTTCAAGACTTCCAATCCTCGAAGAACTAGGTTTAATAATTAATACGCTTGAAAGATACAACCAAAAGAAGAGATCATCACTTTCTTATCGTTAATGCTAGACAAGTTTTACTGTTTCAAATTGAGCTATTGGAGAGACAATTTCTTTAAAATCAATGTCATGCTGTTATGCATATCCTTTTGACATAAGGCAAGCTTTTGTTTTTGTATGCTTCCATCTGCAACGAACTTTGTCTTCAAAACCCATTTCAAGCTAATGGCATTTTTGCCTTCTTTTTCAGCTACTTCTCCATAACATAAGGGATCTAAAACTGCAAAAGCAAATTGACAAGATGAATAAATGTTGTTAGTGTACTTAAGATTTGGAGGCCCTTGTTGATCTTTCGGGAAATTGGCCCATCTAAAGACTCTTCCTCCACATCAGAAGAGTTTATACTTGATGTTGTTGAAGTTGATGAGCTTGTTGTCTCTGTAAAAGAATCAGATAGTGAACTTATGGAGGTTGGCTCTTGTTTTTTGTCTCGAGAGGTTCCAAGTGGCATAGGAATCTCTTGTTGCACTTATTTTTCACCATAATCCCAACTTGCATTTTCACCAAATACAACATCCCTTCTAATTATAACCTTGCCACTAAGAGGGTTATAATCAAAACTATGAGTTCATACATGTAGACTAAGAAGATGAAATATGATTTAACTCCTCGTTTGATATCCACCAATGCTTCTAACTTACTACTATTGCAGGACTATAATCCCTCTTTTAGTTTTCAAGAAACTTAATCAATTTTCAAGTGAATTTCCATCATCACAAACTACAACGAATAATTTCTTCATCTTATTTTTGCTTTCCTCTTCTTTCTGATGGTTTCAAAAGTTTTCTTAGTATCATTTGATAAATACAAGCATAGCTGACTAATTTCATCGCTGTTATCATTTGGAAAAAGTAGATAATACCTTTCCTACCTGTAAACTTCTTCTCACTGGATTGAGAAAAGAGTATTAACAGGAGATGTGAAAGTTCTACTGACATCAAGGAATAGGCACTAATATTTTTGAACAGAGTCACAAATATTTCAGAAGTTCCTGTTCGTTGTAACTCTTGCAAGTTATGATAGTATAAAGAGTGATACTTCTATCAAAGTTGTTGGCAATTGGAAATCTACTGCTAAAAACTTTATTTTATTATAATAATTTTCTGAAATGTCACATACATGTAGACATTCAAAAATATTAAGACTTAACTGCTAATAAGTTTTATTTCTATATAGTTGAAGAAGAAAGCAGTAACATGATATTTGGTACTTAATCAACATCTAGAGACCTAATTGCGCATAAAAGCATTTCTGATCAAATGTAGTTTCCTATTGACATCTCTTGCATTCATTCGATCATCGGGTGATTCGGATGAACATGTAACTCCAACTTCAAATACTGCTAGTAAGCAATTTTGTACCTTTGGTTTCATGGAGCTCAAGTTCATATTGATCTCAACTGCATTGTTATCATTTTTTTGGAGGTTGCTTCTCCTGTAGCTTCTATTTTAAGAAAAACTAGGTCTACTATATGCTCTAGTCTTTGTGGCATTGCCATGTGAACAAAGTCTCTAAGATTCAATCCGTCTTTAAATATTTCGTCAACTAGTCTTCTTCTTGAGAACATTTCTAAGACTAGGATGCCATAGCTGTATATATCTCCCTTTTTTGATGCCTCACTGCCCATTCCATATTCTACAATCAATGAAATAATGAAAAGGTAATTTGTAGCACATTAGCTTATCTTTTTGTTTATTGTCTAGCTAATGTGATGAACAAAAGTGACCATTGAACATGATAAAATCTGAAGCAACATTAAAGGGAAAGAATTTTGTACCTGGAGCAGTATAGCCAATCGTCCCCTTTATCCTTGTAGTGCTAGTTAGGCTTTGTGAAAAGTCATTGATGGTTGAGATGATCTTTGCCACACCAAAATTGCTTACATGAGCAATCATGTCCCTGTCCAGAAGAACGTTGCCAGGCTTCAAATCACGATGAATTACTGAACTTTCACATTCGTCATGGAGATAATGTAGGGCAGATGATACATCAATTGCGATGTTTAGCTTTTGAAGAAAGTCAAAAATTTTCATTGTGCTTCTTTTATCAGGATCTGGATGCAACCAATTTTCCAAGCTCCCATTTTCCATGAATTGGTAGACTAAAGCCATAAATTCATTGCCCTTGTAATCCAAGCTAGAGCAATATGTTAGGATCCTCACAAGATTCCAGTGTCGAATGTTCCCTAAAGTTTTGCATTCAGCAAGAAAGCTCTTTGAAGCTCCCATGTTTTGAAGGTTGAGAACTTTAATAGCTACGTGTCTTTGCAGTTGATCTAGAAACCCCATATCTGCAGATAATGAGGCTTACAGATTCTTCTGGTAATCACATCTCAAATCCGGCGTAGCTTCAGAGCCTGGTCACCGATTATTTCGTCCAGCTCTACACTGGTGATTTAGGTCCTACCTTGTCGTTCCCGATCTCCGGGGCATTCCCGTCCCTTTCAGAGGAACAAGTTCAGGAACTGAATTCTCCTGTTCAGGCCACCGAAGTTAAACGGGCTATTTTCAGGATGTATCCCCACAAAGCCCCTGACGTCAATGGTTTTAATGTAGTCTTTTATCAGAACCAATGGGAGAAAGTTGGACCAGCATTGGTGGCTTTCACTCAGAAATTATTCTAGCAGGAGCATTGGGAGCACGATTTAAATCGCACGCTCCTGGTTCTGATTCCTAAAACCCCATCCCCGACCCAGGTGTCCCAATTCCTACCGATTAGCCTATGCAACGTCTTGTATAAGATTGTTTCCAAAGTCCTTGTGAATCGGTTGAAAGTGCATATGGATCATCTAGCAGCGGTGAACCAATGCAGCTTCATCCTGGGCAGACATATCACCGAGAATGCCATTATTGCTCAGGAGGTGATCCACTCTATGAGGCGGAAGACCGGTAAAACTGGGTACTTAGCGATTAAAGTGGACCTTGAAAAAGCGTACGATCGTCTTCGTTGGCAGTTTGTGCACGAGACTCTCGTGGATATTGGGTTGCCAGAGACTTTAATTTGGGTTATTATGCAGTGTATTACAACTACGTCTAGCAAGGCCTCTGAGCCATTTAAGTCGTCGAGAGGCCTACAGTAAGGCGACCCCCTGTCTTCGTATCTTTTTGTCCTCTGCATGGAGTGACTCGGTCATCTCATTTTAGTGGAGGTGGCATAAGGCGTTTGGAAACCGATTAAACTGGGGCGCACGGGACCTCCCATCTCCCACCTCTTTTTTGCCGATGACCTTGTCCTCTTTGCAGGAGCGGAGGACCGTCAGGTGCAGGTTATTGGCAACACTTTAGAGACATTTTGCAGAGCTTCCGGACAAAAAGTTAGCACCGCTAAAACTCAAATTTTTTTCTCGAAGAATGTCTCTCGCGAAACTGCGAGGCGCCTAAGCCTTCAGCTTCAGGTGACCAGCACGACTAATCTGGGTCGGTAACTCAGAGTTCCTTTAATCCACGAGTGCACTACCAGGCACACCTACCAGTATATCCTGGATATTGCTCAGAAGAAACTTACGGGGTGGAGCGCCAAGTGTTTGTCCCTAGCAGGCAGGGTTACGTTAACCCAGGCAGTCCTCTCGGCTATGCCACTTTACACAATGCAGACAGTGCGCCTCCTAAGGGGTTTGTGCGATGCCATGGAAAAACTGATGCGTGACTTTATTTGGGGGTCGTCGCCTGATCACCGAAAGATGCACCTTGTCAGCTGGGAGTCCGCAAGCCTAAAGAGGAAGGAGGGCTAGGGATTAAACGCATTCAGTCTATGAATGACGCTTTACTGGCCAAATTAGGATAGGGGCTGCTCACTAACCCCATAGCCCTTTGGGTTCAGATTTTGTGGGCTAAGTATCGGCTTGAGACTATGAATCTTCCCCTCACGATCGCCAAGGCAGGGGCTTCGACAGTCTGGAAAGGGATTTCGACATTCTAGGATTGGGTTCATCAAGGGATCAAATTGACTGTGGGGAACGAGAGGCGCACACTATTTTGGCTGGACAACTGATTGGACAATTGGGGCCCTCTCATTCATATGGCATCCTCACCAATGCCCAATCACCTTCGTTTGGCTACAGTTGTGGACCTCGCTACGAATTCCGGAAGTTAGGACCTCGCTACGAATGTCGGAAGTTAGCAGTGGCAGGCATTTCAACAATAACTCCCGAGCATTGTCTGCTTGACTCTGGCAAATTTCGGTCCTATTATGACTACTTCGGAGGAAGATAGTCTGCAGTGGGAAGCGACCCCACACGGCGGATTCACTGTGATGTCTGCTTACGAGTTAATCGAGGGTCGACCCATAGGTAACAGGCAACCTCTCTGGGGAATTATCTGGAAATGGGCAGGCCCGCAGCGCATCAGGTCATTTTTATGGCTTGCTGCTCAATGCTGCCAGCTAACCAATCACCAGCACGTGGCTCGTCACATTGTCCAAGACAGCCGCTACCAGTTTTGTGGACAGGAAGAGACTACTGTCCACGTGTTGCGTGACTGTCCACGCGTGCAAGCTATTTGGCAGAAATTTCCTCAAGACGTGGTCAGCCTGGGCTTCTTCTAGCAGGAGGAGGCATCCTAGTTGACCTCTAATCTTACGAAGCATACGCCAGTGCATCGGGACCCATGGCCCACGACCTTTGGAGTTACTTGCTGGTTCATCTGGAAATGGCAGAACAACAGCTTCTTTCAGACGGGCTTTGTTTGGCCGGACGAGGGCCACTTAGCTATTATGGACTACGTGGGGTGGATTGCCTGTGCTAGGGCCATGGAAAATTATGTGTTTCCACCGTAGGGCCTTCCTGTAGGTTCCTTCGTGGGGTGGGTTAAGCCTCCCGCCGGTTGGGTCCAGGTCAACTTCGATGGCACGGTGAACCCGGGCTCTAATCGGGTTTCTGTTGGGGGGTTTATTCGTGATTGGACTGGAGCCTGGAAGGGGGGATTCCAGCAATGCCTTGGGACAGGCTCGCCTTTAGCTGCCGAGTTATGGGGAGTGTACTCCTGCCTCCAACTGGCTTTGGACCTGGGCTTTCGATAGGTGGTGGTTGAGGTGGTCTCCCTCGAGGCTATTAATCTTCTTTTAGATCCCCCCATCATTCTGACCGAGGTTTCTTTTTTGGTAACAAGTATCCATCAACTCTTGCATCGGGAGTGGACGACTCAACTTCAGCATATTTTCTGAGAAGGGAACTAGTGTGCCGACAGTCTCGCTCGCCTCGCAGGCTACTTACGACCGAGCATTCAAATTCTCCAGGAGCCCCCTTTTAGCGTTCAGGAATTTCTCCGTAGAGATGCACAGGGCGCAGTGTTTCAGAGAGCGTTGATTTAGTTTTGTAATTCCTCTTGTATACAAAAAAAAAAAGATACATAGAGCTAAAACTACCCAATCCAATTGCTTAATGAAGATCTTTATAGGAAACATTTAGCAATTTTCCAACAGAAGTAGTTCTAGAAGGTGACTTCTTTTTAGATTTTCTCCTTAATAAACAAGCTAAGATGATGAATATCAATAAGGCACTTACAACTAAATAAGGAATGATGGTTGATAGCTTGAAAGCAAAGGATTTTCTTCTTGTTTTGGTGGGGCATTTTGGCAGAAAAAATTCAGAAACACCACCGCAAAGTTTTTTGTTTCCAATCAATGATACCGTACTTGCATTTGTAAAGACCCATCTAGTTGGAACCTCTCCTTCAAGGTCATTGAAAGAAAGGTTTAGATAACTTAAAAATTGTAAGCTTTGTAGATCTTGGGGAATTTCACCAGTAAGATTGTTTTGTGACAAGTCTAATTCTTGAAGGCCTTTTAGGGAAGCCAAAGATGAAGGAATCGAACCTTGGAAGAAATTTGCATTCACGTAAAGTTTTTCCATGCTAAGGCATTGTCCAATAGTTGTTGGAATTTCACCGGACAAATTGTTTTCAGAGATATCTAATTTATTCAATTGCTTCAGATTCCCCACTTCTGTTGATAGATTTCCTGTTAAGGAGTTCGATGCCAAATTGAGAAATTTACTCAACGAAGGCAGGCTTAGTATCTCCTTGGGTACGGTTCCATTAAACTTATTTTCGGCAATATTAAGTTCACCTAAAAGTTGACAATTTCCAATACTTGAAGGAAAGTTTCCACTGGGAAGAATATTCCATAAAACAGAAAGCAAAGAGAAGATGAAAAGTTCTGTTATTTGTTTTGTATTGCCAATCTCAGAAATTTGAGGATCTTGCTGAAGGAGAACCAACTTTCGTGGCAAAATTTAAGAAACTAATTCGAGGAAGAGATGAGATGGGATATAAACAAGGTTTTAGTTAAATCAAATATATATAGAAGTTATGACAACATAGTTTTAAGTCTTAATAAAGAAGATTTAAAGCCATTTGAAAACTTTAATAAAGGAAATAATTTATTTTCAAATAACTTATTTAAAACAAGTGATTCGGAAGTTTATTCAGTGCAAGTTTCTGTATATATGGGTGATCACTGTTGTTTATGGGGAAAAAATGGCATTGAGATATGATCAAATATTCATCCCTGGAGTCTATATACTCATAAAAACCTTCTTGATCAAATGTTTTGTCTATTAACATTTCCCATAATCATTCTGTCTCTAGGTGATTCCATAAATCATATAGTTTCTCTTAAGATATCTATTATATATCTTATTATTTAATTTTGAAATTTTTGATTATTAGATCTTCAAGATATTACAAATCTTAAAATTCAAATTAAGATGAGGTGTAACTATGTGATATTTTTTATTTGAATTGAAATTTTGGATAATAGTTCATATGTGAAAGAAATCTACTGATGCACGTAATTGAAGAAAACCTAGAGGTGAGTTTGCGGCAAAAATATGAAGGTGGCGTATTGTTGATGTTGCGTGTGTGACGTGTGAAAGAAAAATAAAAGAAAGGAAGTTGGCTACGTAATTGGGGTTTTTCTTTCTATTGTTTTTTGTTGAACACAAGGTTGAGGTAGCTCACGAAAAACTCCAGAAGGTGTGAAGCTCACTTGCTTGATTTATGATACAAGTTTATAAAAAATATGCAAGTGGAGTAGAAACGTTGGGCAGTGTATGCAGCAGCGTGATACGTGCGTGAGTTTCTAAGGGAGGAGGTTTTTATGTGTCTGAAAGAAAATTCTTGATGCTGCTAAAGTGAATATTATCTTCGGTGATGTAGGGATTGATTATTACTTGAAGCAACAGTGTGACTTATTTTTGTGAAGAAAGAATCAACTATGGAGCTGGGTTAGTTTGACAAGACAAATTCACAGGGAAGTCTTCTTTGTCTCAAGTATTTTTGTTATTTAATTTTTAGTTGATTAAATACTTGAGCTATTTTATTTATTATTATTTTTGAGTGAAAGTAGTTAGACAAATCCTCTGACGAGGTTAACACGAGTCGGTCATGTTATTGGGTGTGAAATTATTTCATGGGAACTGAGGTTGAGCGATAATGTCAAGGGTTGAGTGGTGTCGGCTCAGTAAAGCCTTGAGTAAAACTATTGTATTTCGGTGAAAGTGATTAAGCTGGGTAAGGGCCCCACAGAAGTAGGCAAGGTGTGCCGATCTGCGTTACCAAATTTTTAGTGTTTTTATTATTTCGGTTTTGCTTGTTTTTATTTTGTTGGTGCTAAATAAGTTTGCGGAAAGTTTGCGAAATAATTTAACCCCCTTCGGTTTTTCAGTTTCTGTTGTTATGGAAGCATAGTTTCTGTTCTTATGGAAGCTGGTTTTTTTCTATTTCTTGGTCATTACTATCTTTTACTTCCATTGCAACAGTTCCTGTTTCTTGTGAAATTGTGTGGACAAGACTTTGTCCAGAATTTGGTTAAGACCACCTGGTAATGCCA
>JANIJH010000223.1:3870291-3884873 GCA_024520975.1 Erythroxylum areolatum
TTTATTATGATTGCTGCCGAAGAACGTACAAGGTGGGACTCAACTCTTAAAAGTCTTTGTCGAGAGTTGACTGACTCGAATGAATCGGTAATCTTTTCCGTGTTCATATCACTTGATGTTACATAAGTCTTTCTTTAATAGTTTTCCAAAAGACACTGCTGCTGCTCCAGTCCTCCAAAGTTTAATAGTTTTCCAAAAGAAAAAGGAAAAGGTGTAACTAAAGTTTGTCTTAATTATTACCCCAAACAGAGCAACGTGACGTTGCCAAGAGAGGACTGTGACTTTCTTGTCAAGCTAACATAATTTAGCCCTCTTGGGTCGAGCTCACTTTTTAGGAGCTCAATCCAATCGTATTTAAATATATAAATAAAAATAATAATTTTGGTTGTTAGACCTTCTAGATTGGTTGTTGTCGTTTTGGTTCCTTTTGATGACGTGCTTTACTTTGTTTTTGGTCTTGGACACGGGCTTTGGTTCAGATTTTCTTCTGAGACCCTTTTTTTTTTTTAATTTCATCAAGAAAATATTTAGTACATTTTAATTTTTTTGGTTATAAAATATAAAATTAAATAATTTAGATAATTAATAAAAATGAAATAATTTAAATCTAAATATACTATGTAAATAATTTAAAACAATATAAAATAAAAGTGTAAAACGCACTATAAGTTTTTGTTGTCAAGTGACTTCTTTGTTTTTGCCAGGTCTTGTATTCTTTCATCTAAGGATCAACTCTGTTAGTTTAACGATGCTCTTTATATTGTATGTTTTGTTTTATAATAATAATTAAATTGGCATTGAATTAAAGTACTTGGAAGATTTGATATGAAAGAATCTTTAATTTTTTAAAATAAAGTTTGGATATAGTATTTTTGGTCAATATAATTATTTCACTAATTCTAGAAAATAAATGTTATTCTTCTTTAAGTGGTTTTAGTTTTGAAGAGTCAATCTTAAAATTTGCAAGTGTTACACTAATTTTAAGTCTCATTTATCTTTTCCGTTCCACTTACTACTAGGAACGATCAATAAATTGGATTCCTTTTCTAGTGAATTAAATATAGAAGATTAAATGTCAATATTTTCGCACAATGTCATTTCCTTTGCTTAATTATTCAAGTTAATGGAATAAAAAGTAGATGAGATGAGATATAAACAAGGTTTTAGTTATATTTGTTGAAGTATGAGAAATTAAATCAAATGTATATAGAAGTTATGACAACATAGTTTGTCTTAATAAAGAAGAATGAAAGCCATTTGAAAACTTTAACGTCATATTTGGTTCAAGGGAATAGTTATTCTAGTCCTAGCATATTGTTAATCCTACGTTTGGTTATAAACAATTCTAAGAATACCCATTCCTCAAGAATATATAATCTTTAAATTTGAGGAATAGGTAAAGACAATCTCTACCTATCTTTATCTATTTCAAGAATAATTATCCTTATTGAAGACAGTTTTATCCTTCTCACATTTAAGCCTCCCGAGATTTAATAATAATAATAATAAGGATATTTTGATTTTTTTGTTAGTTATTCCTTTCTCATTTCAAGTCTATATTTTCAAACTAAACATTGACATAGAAATTCTTTATGTATTCCATTTCTTGAACCAAACAAAATAATTGTTAGGATCGTGGAATCACACACACACAATATCAAGAAACAAGAGCAAGAACGAAAAGCAAAAGAGACACAGGGATTTTTTATGCGGTTCACCAATGCGGCTACATCCACGAATGATGCACTAGTTTTTCTCTATTATAATGAAAGAATACAAGAGTCACGTTACAGTACGTTTTGTGTTGCTATCTAATAATTATCTCAGCAAAGGGGATTACAATCCTTGCCTAACAACAAGTCCCACAAAACTAGGATTCTGTTCCTATTTTTTAGGTTCTTCGTATTTAGGCTCCACATCCTCAACAATCTCCTACTTGGAGACTAAGAATCCAACTTCCTCATCACCACACATCCACCTAGTGCACCATCATCGCTTCACCATCAATCACGGAGGTCAATTGAGGTCTTGCACAACCTCAGTTTCCCAACATCAACCCCTTTGGTTAACATATCAGCCGGGTTCTTACTACTCAAGATTTTCTCAAGCCACAGATTACCATTCTCAATCAAACTGCGAATGAAGTGGAACCTGCACCTAATATGCTTGGTTCTTGAATGCAAGACTAGATTCTTGCTCAACTATATAGCACTGTGACTGTCACTATAGAGAACGTCATCATGATGCTTCTTGCCTATAACTTCTAAGTAGTGTTAAACCAAACCATTTCTTTCCCAGCTTTAGACATGGCAACATATTCTGACTCTGTGGTAGATATTACAATACACTTTTGAAGTCTAGACATCCAACTCACAGCTATTCCACCAAGTGTGAACACATACCCTGTTGTACTCTTATTGGTGTCAAAATCCCCACTCAAATCAGCATCAACAAACCCTTCTAGTTCAACCTTGCTCTTATCAATCACAAGCAAAGTACTAGCAATGCCCTTTAAGTATCTTAGAAGCCATTTCACAGCTTCCCAATGTGCCTTACCGAGATCAGCCATAAATCTAGCCACTACTCCCACTGCAAACGCTATGTCTGGTCTAGTGCAGACCATAGCATACATCAAACTCCCAACTGCAGAAGTGTAAGGTACCTTGGACATGTAGTCCCGTTCCTCAGTTGTCCTGGGTGACTGCTCCTTTGACAATTTGAGATGATTTGCCAATGGAGTGTTCCTGGGTTTCGCATCACCAATTCTGAAACGATCCAGAACCTTACGCACATAATCTTCCTGGGATAGTCTCAAAGTGCCTTTCAACCTATCCCTGGAAATCCTTATCCCAAGAATTTGCTTCGCAGGACCCAAGTCCTTCATCTCAAATTCCTTTGACAGCTCTTTCTTCAATTTGTTGATTTCCTTCAAACTAGACCCTGCAATCAACATATCATCCACATTTAAGAGTAACATAACATAAGAATCAGAAAATTTCTTGAAATAGCAACACTAATCCTTATCACTCCTGATCACTGGCTCCCCGCTGCTCAGCATCAGAGTCCCATCAGCCCCCAGGTTCCCTAACAGCTCCAACTCCCACACTGCCGCTGGAAGTGAGGCGTCCGTAATTGATCCGATCAAGGAGCTTTGCCTAGGGGCTAGAGGATCATCAATAGAAAACATGCCTAGTTCTCCTCCTTTGACGTGACTCAAACTCAAGACCTCCTTGAAGAGGAGAGCCTTAAGTGAGGAATCTGAACTAATTGGTCCACCCCTGCTATACATCAATTTTATCTTAATGTTCACTTGGATACCTTTAGGTTCCATGTTATTTGGAAATACTTTTTCATTTAGTTTAACGGAAATGCTAGAGCTTTGACATGATAGCCGTACACATTGGACCGAATCTCTCAATGAGTTAATTGACTTCAATATTATCTAAAATTGCCTTTTCAACTTGTTTACTTTATGTTTTATTAAATGCTATTATTTATCCGTAATTGGCTTTTGCTTGTTTACAAATTAAATAAAACCAAAAACTTGTTGTATTGTTATGTGGAAACCACTATTGCACATAAAGGCGTCAAACTTTTTGTACCTCTATCTCGGAGCCTGCTTCAACTAATATAGGCTCTTTTTGAGCCTACACACCAAGTGTTCCTCACTTGGAACCACATACCCTTCTGGTTGCCTCATATACAAGCCCTCCTCCAAATCACCATGTAAAAATGCAATTTTTACATCCATTTGCTCCAGATGCAAATTCTCAGCTGTAACTAAACTCAAGACTATTCTAACGGTAGTTAGTTTCATAACAGGAGAAAAATTTCATTATAGTCTATACCCTCCTTTTGTGAAAAAACCCTTAACTACTAATCGAGCCTTAAACCTGGTGTTACCATCAGGCTCATTCTTGATCCTATACACCCACTTATTCAACAAGGCTTTCTTGCCTGCAGGTAACTCAGTTAGTTCCCAGGTTCTATTCTTGTCCAAGGAGGTAATCTCATCACCCATTGCATGCTCCCATTTGGACCAATCTTCTACTTGTATAGCCTCATGGTACGACTCTGGCTCACTAGCATTTGTCAACAAAAGATAATGTAGTGAAGGAGAATATTTTTTTAGAGCTTTACCTCTTGTTGACCTAGCTAACCTTCTCACCCCAGGTTATGCCTCAGGGACATCATCAGAAGAAGATTCTGAAATTAGGTCTAGTTCTGGCATATCGAGTTCTGTCGTATCAACTTGTGGAGCAACCTGTGACCCAGCTGCATTTTCATCCTGTGCCTCAGACCTTCTCTCAAATCTAGCAGAACTAGTATTTACAAGAATCTCAGCCACCTGTCTATCACTGTTACCAGGTCCCACTATTTCTTTATCCATAGAACCCTTTTCTAACCTATCTTTGAACATGACAAATTCATCAAAGACAACATCACAATGTCTAAACACCTTCTTACCATCCCACACCTTGTAGCCAAATAAATCAGTACCATAACCAAGAAAATAACATTTCTTGGATTTTGGGTCAAGTTTATCTCTCTTCTCAGGATCAATCATAACATATGCAACACAACCAAAAATGCATAGAAAAGATAGATCAACTTTCTTACCACTCCTTACCTCTTTTCTTACCTTATCACCCAAAGGAATTGATGGTCCCATGTTGATCAGGTATGCTGTTGTGTTGACTGCATCTGCCCATAGTGTCTTGGGCAACCCATCATGCATGCACATGCTTCGGGCTCTCTCATTGAGGGTCCTGCTCATCCTCTCAGCAATGCCATTCTACCTTGCTTTTCCAGGAACAGTTCTGGTCAACTTGATTCCCTGTTGAGCACAATACTTCGTGAATTCATCTTTTTCATATTAACGATCATTGTCTGATCTCAAGCACTTGATCTTCAGACTTGTCTGTTTCTCAACCTCTACTTTCCATTTCAGAAAAGAAGTAAAAACATCATATTTATTTTTTAAAAATAAATCCATACCTTTCTGCTGTGATCGTCAATGAAAGTGACATAGTAGTATGCACCACCCAAAGAGCGAACAAGTGAAGGACCCTATACATCAATATGAACCAGCTCTAACTTCTCTGCTTTTGGTTCCCTGGTAGCTTTGGTGAAGCTGACTCGTTTCTGCTTGCCAAAAACACAACTCTCACATAAACCCATGTCAACAGATTTCAAACTAGGCAAAGAACCCCTAGCAGCCATTATCTTCAACCCTGTCTCGCCCATGTGACCAAGCCTGTTGTGCCACAGACTTGTACTACAAGAACTCTCAGCAACATTAGCAACTAAATTTGTACACCCTACAGTTGTGTACAATGTCCCAGACTTTATACCTCTAGCCACAACCATTGCACCTTTCCCCATCTTCTAAGACCCATTGCCAAACTCAATTTTGTAGCCAGTACTATCTAATTGACCAACATATATCAGGTTCTTGGTCAAACCTAGGATATACCTGACATTCTGCTGTTTTTGCAGACCCCCATTTAAGGTCTTTACATTCACATCCCCTCTTCCTAGAATCTCCAAGCTCTTATTATCAGCAAGGTACACCTTGTCAAACTTTCCACTAACAAAATTGTGAAACAAGTCTTTACTAGGTGAGGAATGGAACGATGCACCTGAGTCAACTATCCATGACTCAATGGGACTAGCTACACTAAGAATATAAGCATCACCCACATCTTCAGCTGAATTCATGGAATCATTATCATCATTGTTGTTATTGGCCTTTCCCTTGTTCTTCGATTTCGGACAATTTCTCTTAAAGTGCCCCTTATCACCACAGTCCCAACAAACTGCTTCTTTAGGATTTTGAGTCCTACCCTTTCCCTTTGATTTTGAACAACCTCTATTCTTGCTTTTACCTCTTTGTTTTCCTTTGCCTCTAACATTCAAAGCACTCCCAGAAGACTCACCAGAATCTTTCTTGCGAATATTTTTGCTCAAGATTACGTCACGGATCTCATCATACTCAAGTGCATTTGAACCTCTAGCACTACTAACAGCAGATACTATAGTGTCCCAAGACTCAGGCAAAGAAGATAACAAAATCAAAGCCTTAATTTCATCTTCAAAGTTAATCTTTACAGAAGCCAATTTTGTTATTATCATATTAAATTCGTTAATATGATCAGCAACACTAGTGGAATCAACCATCTTAAGATCAAATAATTGACGCATCAAATATACTTTATTCATGGCCGAAGGTTTCTCGTACATATTTGATAGAGCTACAATCAATCCCTTCGTCGTTGTTTGATCCATTATGTTGAAGGCAACGTTCCTAGCCAACGTCAATCTCACCATACCTAGTGGTTAACGGTCAAGAACTTCCCAATCCTCCTTCGTCATGTCTGCGGGTTTGTCCTTCAAAGGTAGATAGAGATTTTTCTGATACAACAGGTCCTGAATCTGCATATTCTAGAAAGTGAAGTCCTTCCCATCAAACCTCTCAATCTTAGCCTTTCCGTCTTCCATTGTTTGATTGTGATCTTCTAACCAACCTAGAGCTCTGATACCAGTTGTTAGAATCGTGGAATCAGACACACACAATAGCAAGAAACAAGAGCAAGAACGAAAAGCAAAAGAGACACAGGGATTTTTTACGTGGTTCACCAATGCGGCTACGTCCACGGATGATGCAATAGTTTTTCTCTATTATAATGAAAGAATAAAAGAGTCACGTTACAGTGCGTTTTGTGTTGCTATCTAATAATTATCTCAGCAAAGGAGATTACAATCCTTTCCTAACAATAAGTCCCACAAAACTAGGATTATGTTCCTATTTTTTGGGTTCTTCGTACTTAAGCTCCACATCCTTAACAGTAATACTCATTACATTCTATTCCTCATCTTCTATTCTTAGGAATAACTATTCTATGTTTTATCTATTCAATTCCTTGAACTAAACAGGCTGTAAAGGAAACAGTTTGTTTGGAATCGAGATATATTAAACTTGCTAATATTAGTTAGATTGAGTCTTTGACTTTCTTGTCAAGTTGTTTCCATAAAAGCTAACATAATTTAGCCCTCTTAGGTCGACTCACTTTTTAGGAGCTCAGTCGAATCGTATTTAAATATATAAATTAAATAATAATAATAATTTTGATTTTTAGACTTTCTAGATTCATTATAATTAAAATTTAGCCCAAATTTCTTTGATAACCTTAAATTTGTATTGAATCTAATTAGAAAATAAATATCTTTTAACTTTAATTCAACCTGTTTTAAAAATTTAAGAATAACAAATCAACATCATCTTTTTCAAATAATTATTTAAAATATAAAAATATTTATTACTTAATATACTTTTATTATAATAATGGATACAAAATAATAATCATCAAAAATTAAATCAGTTTAAAGTTATATTTAAAATGTTGAAATTTTACAAATTTTATATGAAATTCAAATTCCTTCTTTCGAACTTCATATATAGATTTATTTTTAAAACTCCGATTCTTTAATTTTTGTACATAATATTATGATAGATTAATGCATGTGTATAACCATGTATAAAAACAATCTCCTCAAATTAATTATCTGCTTGGAAAAGGTCTCCTCTACCTAAAGAAAAACAAAATGCGGATGTGAAAGATAAAAGGGCCAATTGTTGAGAAACTGCACTGAGATCTGCTCAATCGAATTGTATTTAAATATATAAATTAAAATAATAATAATAGGAATAATTTTAGTTTTTAGACTTTCTTTTTTCAACTTGCAAATATATATATATATATATATATATATATATATTTTATACAAGAGGAAAAACAGACTACATGAGTGCTCGGGGGTACACTGCGCCTAGCGCATCTCGATGAAGAAATTCCTGGATGCCTAAAGGGGGCTCCTGAAGGATATGTAAGTCCGGACTTAACCCGCTAGCGAGGTGAGCGAGATTGTCGGCACACTGGTTTCCTTCCTGGAAGACATGCTGAATGCGAACCGCCCACTCCCCGTTGGAGCATTTGCTGGATTCTTGTTACCAAAATAGAAAGTTCAGTCAGTCCAAAGGGGGAATCAGAAAGCAGGTTAATAACTTCGAGGGAATCTGTTTCGACTACCACCCGGCAATAACGTCTATCCCACGCCAGAGTGAGGCCGTATTGAAGTTATGAATATCTAACGTATAAGGTGGGATACTTACAGCCGTACTCAACCCGTCCAAGACCAAGAGAAATCATTATCGAGAGTTGACTGACCGAAGACCATAATACACAGAAATACTTTTAGTTTCTAAGAAAATTGATCAGTCAAAATCTGAAAGACTTCGATTTGCAGATTTTTCTTGTGACCTGAGAATCACTCCAATAAATACATTAATATATTTGACACATATCCTCTAGAGTTTATTAATTCTCAATTGCTTGTATGTGATGTGAATGTTCATACGGAGAAAATTTGTTACATGTATATTCTGTCCAAACTTTTACTTGAGAATATTAAACAGAAGGTAGGTTAGGAAATTTTGGGTAACTGTGAAGATTTTTATACGAGAAATTTGAAATATTAAATTTTGGCAAAAATATATTTAACCGTTCGATGTTTTATCTCTTGATACGTTATGTCTCCTTCTATTTTAAAAATAAACTTATTATCTCCTTTCACGATCAGTCAAAGGAGTTTAAAATTTAAAATGACTTTTTTATCCATTACTTTTTATTGCTATCTCTAATTTACTTTCATGATCTAAAAAAAACTACGAGCTGCCCAAACTATCTTGAGTTATTTCGTAAGGAATGACTATTGAAAAAAAAAAGGAATCAGAGGGAATTATCTACAGTCTTCTTTTTTTTTTTAATCTCAAAAAGAACAAATTCAATAAGATTTGAAAAGGTTTGGAGGAAAAGTCATTCTCTTTTCTTTTTTTTTTTGTGAAGTATTGGTGAGAAGTCATTGTCGAGAGTTGACTGACCAAACACCACCGAAATACTTTAGTTTCTAGAAAATTGATCAGTCTAAATTTGAAAGTCTTCGATTCGCAGATTTTTCTTGTAGAACTAATTAATGTTAAAGTGAAAATCACTCCAATAAATTGATACTGCTTGGTGTTGTGCATCGAATTGTGGAATGCTTGTTTATGACGCATACTGACAACCTGTTTATGTTTAAATATAAACATAAACATTAATTCCAGTTTAGAAGCATTGCCAAATGAAGTTGGTAAGGCCAACTTCACGGAGTTGTGAAGCGCTCAACCATTTTTGAACACTTCATCAGTACTTCGTCCAACTGAGAACATTTCTGACACAAATATGTCCATCTAGTTCTTTAATACATCTTCTAGATAAAATCCTTTTTATATGATAAAAGGATAAGATGCATCTAACTAAAGGAATAAATATGCGGATGTGAAAGATGAGGGGTGACGTCTACCTCCCACAATTGACTTGACTTCAACTACAAAAGATAATCGTTTTCTTAAGGGTTTACTTTTACTTTTAAGATAAGGAGACATAAGCAGAAGCTAAATTCCACCAAACATTTCAAATAAAATCATTAGCAGTATTGAAGTTTACTCCAGAAGATGCAAAGCACTCAATTAACAATCTTCAACTAGTGTCGTCTCTCTGTGCTAGTTACAACTATAGCAGTTGCTGAAATCAGTTGCCATAATTGCAGGCCTCAGATTTGATAATTCATGAAATCATGAAGCTTATTAAGCTTGATAATTTGCCTATAAATTCGAACTCGGATTTTATAGTCCAATCTGAGTCTGAATCTCAAATTTCTTTCGCATATAAAATAATATTGTTTGTGTTTAACTGAATTCAATCAATATGATTGAACTTAATTTTAATTAAATTATTTAAGTTTGATTAAGTTAGGAGCCATAAAATTCAATCAACTTGAGCTATATGATCTTTGCCCAATTCAACTTTGAGCCTAGCCGGGACTAAAATTGATAGGTCGTTAACATCCTATCAATTCTCCTGATCATGATTTATAAGAATGGAATTCTAATCAAGTCAAATCGTATCAATTGTGCTGATCATGATTTATAAGATTGGAATTCTAGTCATGCCAAATCTTATCAATTCTCCTGATCATGACTTATAAGAATGGAATTCTAGTGAAGCCAAATCCTATCAATTCTCCTGATCATGATTGCATGTACCAAAAGTCTAAATCATGGGTCTACAAAGTAAATGCGTTGTCTAGAAAATTATTAGGACCAGACTTCTTCACACATGACAACTCTTGAAAAGTGGAACTTGGCCAGACAACCTGTTTATGTCTAAACATAATGCTAGCAAGTTGGATAATATTAAGTTCAGAGGGAATGGAACCAATTAAAAGGTTGTCCTCCATAGATAAAACACTTCCAATGAAACATCAAGGTTATTGTCACTAATTTCAATTAATTCCAGTTTATAAGTGTTGCCAAATAAATTTGGGATTGAACGGAAGAATGTATTGTTGGATATTTTTTACTTTTCTCATAAAGTTGGATAACATTTAATTGCATTTTCTAATTTTTCAACAACTTATCGGTTAAATTACGTAATTTGATCAAGATAAAGATAATAAAATTCCCCAATAAATAATCTAAATCAATGAGTAGAAGTTCAGGTGGCAAATGAATCTCGATCAGTGTAGATCCGATCCATATCGAGCCTGCGATAGGGAAGTCTAATAAGGAAGTTATATATAAAGGTTAAGGTGTACTGCAATTGCTCACATCATTCGTAAGCATAAGAATTCTCTAACCTGTTAAGAGAGTTTACACTTTGAAAAAACTATAGAAAGACGTTGACCATATCTAGGTGAGTAGATCCCGTGAAAATGGAGGTAGATTCAGGCTCATTTCGACTTTGAAAAGCTCGATTGAAGTTATGGAACTGAAATTAAGTATTTTTGCTTTTCTTCGTTTATTGTCCTTTCACGTTCAATCCAGGATACGTAACTAATGTATTGTTACGTATTATACGTGGTATCAAAGCGGTGACGTACTCGGGTGGTTAAAAATGAAGATTTTTTTTTATTTTTTCTCCATAAAGTTTTCGGAGGGTTAACTTCGGTTTCTCAGTTTTTTTTACTTTTTTTTGGTAAATATATTTTTTACTTTTTATTGCATGAAATTGCTATAAATGTGTTTAGCCTTGAGAAATGGGTTGAAACCGAGCCCAGGATAGCAAAAAATTGGCTCGAAACATGTCAGAAATTGCCATTTTTTGGCTGGCCGATGCGCCCGACGACTGAATAGTACCACTCTCAAGGAGGTACATCTAGCGCATGTGTTGCACGCATCGAACATGCAGTCGACACGTGGGTGGATAGGAACAAGCCATGTGCACACGCCTAACAATAAATGCACACCTACACGCAACTGACAATAAATGCACGTAGGTGCGAGTCTAGCGCATACAGTGCACACACCATACAAGTTGAAGAGGCGTCGCTCTGCATTGCGTGTGCGCAGCTGACGTCAACACTACAGTGCATTGGCGCACTAATGACGTTATGCTACAGTATTTTTCAAAAATAAAAACTCACAAAAATTTTATATTTCCCGGAAGAGTGCTCCGGGGTGTTTTGGGTTTAGGTCTGGAAAATTTATAAAGTGAAAATTTCCATTATCTGGATTTATTACATTAGCAATAAATTAAAGTTTAACTCTAGAAAAGAAATTAAAGCGTTTTGAATCCGATTTCGAGCGAATTTTCATGCTTTGAACTTCACATTAGGGAGATACTTTAATTTTTTTGTGTTTCAGGTCTCATGCTCAGTGTTCAGGGTTGCATGATAGTTACTTGGAAAAGGTTTTAAGACATTCTAAAGCCTTTTTTTAGTGAATTTTTGTGTAACGAACTTGCCATAAGGAAAATACATGAGGTTCTAGTGTCTCAGGTAGTTGATTTAGTATTTGGTGATGTATGACAATAGCTCTACTAAGATTTTTCCTTTACGAGAATCTCAAATGAAGTTTTCAAGGAATGTCTTAGTACCAGTGTGTGATAATGACACTGTGCATTTAGGTTTTTTGTATTTATTGAAGTTACATTGTCATATACTATATGCCGAGGATGACATAAAGATATATCCCTTGTGTTTGTGAATTTTTTGAGTGTTGATGCCCTTTCAAGTCAGTATTTTGCATTGTTCTGCTTGCATGTTGGGGAATGTCTCTGATTTTATGTTTAGTTATTCAGCCCAAAAGTGTTGGCCTTACATAACATTTTGAGATGTGCATAAAAACATTAGATGGAGGAAAGTTGTTGCTCAAGTGATCTATTCGCCCAAAGGTGGTAGTGTCATGAGAGTTGATAGATTGTACTCCTATCGCTTTTATGTAGAGGTCTAATTGCATATTTTGGGTATTTATCCCAAAGGTGTTTCATAATATGTGTGATTTGATTCTCAATAAATATACTATTTAATGATTTTGAGTATCGTTGTTGTCCTACATTTGTTTAATTTAAATATATTGTTATTCAATTACTTTTCCGTGTTCATATCACTTTATGTTACATAAGTCTTTCTTTAATAGTTTTCCAAAAGACACTGCTGCTCCAGTCTTCCAAACTTTAATAGTTTTCCAAAAGAAAAAGGAAAAGGTATAACTAAAGTTGTTTCCACAAAAGTTGTTTCTTTAATAGCTCACTGTTTAGGAGCTCAATCGAATCGTATTTAAAAATAATAATAATAATAATTTTGGTTTTTAAACTTTCTAGATTGAGTATAATTAAAATTTAGCCCAAATTTCTTTGATAACCTTAAATATATATTGAATCTAATTAGAAAATAAATATCTTTTGAGTTTAATTCAACCTATTTTAAAAATTTTAGAATAAAAATCAATATCTTTTTCAAATAAATATTTAAAATATAAAAATATGTATTATTTAATATATTTTTATTATCGTTAACATATCTTGTTAAGTTGAAATTTTACAAATTTTATATAAAATTCAAATTCCATTTTTTGAACTTCATATATAGATTTATTTTTAAAACTCCAATTCTTTAATTTTTGTATATAATATTATGATAGATTAATGCACGTGTATAACCATGTATAAAAACAATCTTCTCAAATTAATTAACTTATCTGCTTGGAAAAGGTCTCCTCTACCCAAAGAAAAAGAAAATGTGGAAGTGAAAGATAAAAGGGTCAATTGTTGGGAAACTACACTGAGATCTCATCTCAATCGTAGTGAAATAATTATGAATTTTTTTGTAAACTAGTTTCCCGAAAATCAAGATCAATTTAATTATATAAAATAATTAACAATTAAAGTATAATAAAGCTTGAAAATAAATTTGTACCTTATTCCAAAGCTTGATCTTTTCTTATCGTATCTCTTGAATTATTTCCGACATTGATTCATCTTAACTACCGTAGCCTCACAAATGTCTGACTTCTAACGGTATCCACAGAATGAGTTAAGAAAACTCTGTAACTCTTATATAGAGGATAAAGTAAGAATTGCTAGCTCCATAAAACTTACGCCTATTTATAATAGCTTTCGAACGTTTTAGTAATTTAATTGAAATTAGAATTAAACTTTAATTAGAATTACAAATAAATTTAATTAAATACTAATTATGTCCAAATAAGATCCAATACCGCATATTGACCCTTATTTATTAAATATCCCATATTTAATCATAAAGTTTCTCAAACTGTATAATTAAGTATAATTTAATTAAATTAACTTTGTTATCTTCAACCCTTTCTTTATATGAAACGCATTAGATTCCCAAATACATTAGCAATGATTATAAATTATAATTCTAATTCCTTATTAGAATTAGATAAATTAAAAAATCTTTAATTATCTAATTAAACAATTTATAATCTTATATCAAAACTGACGTTTAGCAATGCATCATGACCACCTAAATATTTAGGAATATTAAATTGGTTTTGACTAATCTTTTAATGGATGCTCTTTCTGCATAATTCAATCATTTCATCATATAATGTTTCAATTTAACTGTCATGAAATTAATGTCTACTCTTTCGATTCGATTAACGACATTTGTAAACTATTTAAAAATCGTCATTTTACCTTGGCCAAGGATTTCCTGAATCAATAATATCGAAAACAACGAAACATTATCCCCAATTACTTTAAGATGATAAATCCTAGCTTGATCACACAATTACCTCCATATAGTTCATGTTATATCTTATGACTATCGATTGACCGACTCATAATTAAATAGGTCATAAATAGTATCAAAACATAGCAGTCTGTATATAATTTAACTTTGGTGACCTCAAATTAAAGGATCACTTATACAATCATCACAATAAGAAATCTATAGACATACAAAATAATATTCCAAATGGATTTCTCGTATCGGGTCTATTCAACAAATTTGTTCTCTAACAAATACCCACTTGTTTGTTTAAATATCTCTATACTTTAGCCTATGAGATTGACAACTTCTTTTGATGGCGTGTCAAACTAGCAAAAATAAATTCCTACTCTAGAACACTTAAGCGAGTAAAGTGGTGAATAGGGTCAAACCACAGAGATCAATGTAGTAATTATTTATTTGTGTGAAATCAAAAATAAAAATAAAACAGATGAAAATAAAAATAA
>JANIJH010000223.1:3979337-3990672 GCA_024520975.1 Erythroxylum areolatum
TGAAGTCTCCCATGCTGTGCGTTTTATAACACCTGCGTATTGAACAAATGAAGCTGCGTTTTGTTGGCATCTTAAATGCTTCTGGCTAGTTATGCATCACGTGGATATGTCTTACTCCTTGGTTTTTGACTTCAGCTGTAGGAAACTTCAAGAACATTACTTCATCTTGTGTCTTCGACACTTCTTAGACACCATCACACACTTCACTTTTGTTCATCATTATTCTTGCCTTCTTGTTGTTTCTGAGTTGAAAATGTTGGAGTAAACTTGATTTCTGTCGCAGATACCTAGTATACATAGTGCTAAACATGTGTTTGTACAAAAATTTCATAAAAATAGAATGCATCATATAAAAATTGTAAAATGTTTTCAAAATTTTATCACGGTTGAAGAAGCAATGGAAAGACAGGAATGAAGATATGCTATGGAAGACGAATACAATCCATACAAAGTAATCAAACATGGGAGCTAATAGACCTTCCTAAAGGTAAGAACACAATTGGGTTTAAGTGGATTTTAAGACTATATTCTTGGCTGAAGAAAGCATTCAAAAACATAAAACAGGATTAGTAACAAGGGGATATACACAAAAATAAGAAGGGGACTACGAGGAAACATTCTCTTGGGTGGCACAATTTGAAATGATTCGGATTATCTTAGCATTTGCTGCTCGTATACGATGGAGACGGCATCAGTTTGATGTCAAGTTGGAGTTCTTAAATGGAGAACTATATGATGAAGTGTATGTTGATCAGCCTCCTGGTGTCAAGAACTCAAGCAAGCCAAATAAAGTATTCAGTTGAAGAAAGCACTCTACGGACTTAGACAGACCCTAGAACAAGGTACAACAAAATCGATGAGTTCTTTCAAAACAAGGGCTTCGAGAGGAGTATGTATGAGCCAACCATGTATGTCCAAAAGCAAGGCACGAATGATTTGTTGATAGTAATTCTTTACGTTAAGGACATGATTTACACTATTTCATCTAACTTTTATTGATGTTACTCTTGGAATAGAAAAATATTTGATCTTTGCGCTAGTTAACCCTAATTTGAGGCATCCAGCAAGAAAATGAGGGGATCCCCATCACAAGTAGGGATGTCACATCATGTTAAATATATATTAATAAATACAATTAAATTAAATTAAATATTATATAAATATTAATGCATACATACACTAGTTTCTAACCGTTTCTGCCAAGAAAAAGTTTTGAGTAATGAAAAACAAGAAGTAAAAATTCCATTCAATAGATTTGATATTTTAAATTTTAGGGTTAATTATAAAAAAACATCATATTTTATTCAAATTTATAAATATAAGTTCCAAATTTAAAAAATGGTGCCAAATTGTTTGAACTCTCAACTTTTGTCAAAAATAATATGGCGATAATTTGAAAAATACATTGAGTTATTTCAGATTAATATTTATGCTATTTGATTGCCACATATTATATTTATATCAATTTAATAAATTAAAAATATTAAATATCCTAAAATAATTATAAAATAAAACATATGAAAAAGTGTATAATTAATTTATATTTTAAAAATTTTAATTTATCAAATAATAAATTCATTCGTAACACAAATACAATATGTGATGTTAATAGGAAATAAGTATTAATTTAATGTAACTTGTCACATTATTTACACTAAAAAACTTAATGTCGGACTATTTTTACTAAAAAATAAAAAATATTTTTAAAATTTGAATTAATATTATAAATTTAATTGAAGTTTGAAATTTCTTTTGCAATTAACCATAAATTTATCTATGCATCCGATGATTAAAAACTCATATCGATTTGAATGATTTAATTATAAAAATTTTAAACTAGCTAACTTTATTTTAATCGGCGTTTTAACTTTTTAATTTATTTTATTTTAATAATTTTTTTGGTTAAAAATCAATCAGCTTATTAAATAATTAGCTCATTTACTTAAGTTAATTGATTTTAATAAATCAAAATAAAGTAGCTAAATTTTATTTAATAATTTTTTAATTAAAATCAAGATTTTTTTTGATAGATAAACAAATTTTCCTCAGGTAATTTTACAAAGGTGTAATTACCTTTTAAACGTTACGCGCTTGCGGCTTCTCTTGATCAGTCAAGTTTGTCTCTGCAAACTGCCACTGACTAGCTTCTCTAAATTGATTGACGACGACCCATTCGGACTAGTGGCCTCTTCTGCCAACTTTTTCCACTCGATCACCCTGGTCTTCATCTTCTTACCTTTCTCTCCCTCCATTAATTCTATTACAAGCTCAACCAAGCCATCTCTCTTCACATTATTCTCAATCTCCATACCAATTCCCCATTCTGTGCATGTATACCTACAGTTGGTAGTTTGTTCGTACACGAACGGCCAACATAGCATTGGAACGCCAGTAGATATGCTCTCAATCGTCGAGTTCTATCCACTGTGTGTCAGGAAACCTCCGATTGATGGGTGGTTGAGGGCTTCCTCTTGTGGGCACCAACTAGCATTGAAGCTCCTTTCTCTTACTACTTAGGTAAACTCAGGAGGCAATATAGCAGAATCACCAACCACCATGTCAGGCCTTATTATCCATAGAAATGGGCGGTTGCGCTAGTCCCATTCCGAATTCAATCAGTTGTTCACTCGTCAACAGTGTCACGCTGCCAAAGTTTACGTAAAGCACTGAGTTGGGTTCTCTGGAACCAAGCCATTGGAGAAACTCAGCTTCTTTTCAGAGATTACATCCAATTGAACTTAAAGTATTTTCCTGAATTTGAAAATGAACAGAACGATACATAGAGGATAGAGTATCCAAAAGTTCAGGCTCTAAAGCGTCAAAAGTGTGAAAAATGGCTGCAGGAGCTTTGAGTGATGTCATTGTTGATCCTACGATGACCCGGTACAAGGTATCATCACCATTGACTGTATCAAATATTGTTCCGAAATCTCGTAAACGCATGTTCTTCATTCCTGGAATGAAATCTATGACTTGGTCCAAATAGCCATTCGTTCGATAATTTTCATCTGCAAATTAAAACGGTAAGGAGGCGTTTCACGAGTGGATACAAGTTGAAGAAACAATCAGATAAGAATAATATTTGTCATATTAAGAAAAAAAACGTGTAATTTTATATACCTTTTGGGTGTATCAGTCCTCTTTCTTTGAGTGCACGTGTTTGACGAAAGCCCATGAAGCCACAGGCAGAGAGAGCGAAGAAAATTGTCTTGAAGGTTCACTCTTGAAGGTTGAGGAATGTACCGCCTTCACTTCAACTGGAAGAGAAGATTTCCTAGTTTAAGCCTTTCTACAAACACCTGTTGCACTGTTCACATCTGTTTCCAACAAAGTGGGAAATTCTGCTACTGAAGTTCTTCAATTTTGTTAACCATATTGCTGCTCACAGATTGTAATAGACACTCTCTCACAGGGTTAAAGTGTTTAGTGGAAGAAATTGATGTTTTGAAAGAATTTGCTGTCGCTCAAGTTTCAATTTTCAGAATCAACTTCTGAAGTTTTCCTACTCTATGCCACACCTTTCAGCAACTCAACTTCTAAGCATTAACTACAAGAAAATTAATGCAAGATGAAGATAACTCATTCATTCATGGGAGATAAAAACAGGAACTTTGTATTGATAATTTTTGGTTTTTTCTCTCTTACATTACTAAAGACGATGAAGAGCCTTATATATTGACTCTCACATTTTAACACACCTTTTCTAACGACTGAATGATAAAAATATAACCTGAAGAATAAAAAGGACTATGACACGTTTTTTTTCCTTCTCATTTGCCAAACACAAAAGTGAACATTTCTGTCTAAGACATAACAGAATCTGACAATTGCAACAGCTCTGAATTTGTGAACTGCAGGGGACAAATTTCTGATGACAATAGAAAACCAAGGTGTATGTGTGGTGTTCTGGCCATCCCCACATTAATTGACTCTAATGATACTCATTTGGCTTAAACTTTCTTCAGCTTCACTAATTTAAAATTCCTGAGCTTCACTGCATCAATTAATTTCTGTTTCTTTTGATTTTCCTTTTGCTTCCTACTCTCCAAGCACTTGATTCAATTTCACATCTTCTGGATAGCCCGAAATCTTCACAGCTGCTTCCTTCACTTTTTGGTCTTCCTTTCTGCCTTGAACTTCATTCATTTGACCCTGAACTTCATTCCTGTGATCCATGCAACCTTGAATTATGCCTAGAATCATCGTCTCCAATTTCCATCTACAGCTGAAGTCCTTCAGCTTTCCTTTCAGCCTTCTTTTCTTCTTTACCTTGACAAACATTACCAATTCCTCCACCATCTTCAATACTGCGGGTTGCATAAAACAATTCATCTCAATAGCTCCTCCTTTGTTTTGTGAAGCCTGCATACCTATCATCTTCTTTAAAGACTCAAACCTCCATCTTGGCAAGGCTTTGGTGAACATATCTACAAGTTGAAAGCTTGACCTGCAAAAAGCCATCTTAATCTCCTTTAATTGCTTTCTCATCCAACTTAGTTCTTTTAGTTTCAGGGATATGCATATAGGCTATGCATCCAAATACCCTCAAATGTTGCCCCTTCAGGTTTACCCCAAACCAGACTTCAAATGGAGTTTTCTCCTTCAATGATCTGGTCTTCAATTTGTTTTGCAAATACACTGCTGTAAAACATGCTTCAGGCCATAATTTCTTTAGTATTCTCATCCAAACATCATTGATCTAGCCATCTCTGCTATGGTCCTATTCTTTCTTTCTGAAACTCCATTTTGCTATGGTGAGTATGCTACTGAAAATTGATGGAATATGCCTTCCCTTTTAAAGTAATTCTTCATCTCTTTCGAAACATATTCTCCTCCTCTATCACTTCTCAAACATCTCACCTTATTTCCACATTAACTTTCAGCTTCAACCCTCCACACTTTAAACAACCCGAATACTTGATCTTTGCTCTTCATAAAGTAAATCCATGAATACCTTGATACATCATCAATAAACTCAATATAATACCTACTCCCTCTAGCTGATGGTATGTCCATAGGTCCACAAACATCAGTGTCCACCAATTGTCGTCTCTTTGTGGCCCTCCAGTCACTTGTTGGAAAGGGTAAGACATGACTCTTCCCTTTGGCACATGGTTCACATACACTCTTCATCTTATTACTCAGCTGAGGTAATCCCACAACCAACTCCTTTTTTCTGCATTTCAATTATATAATCAAGGCTTGCATGTCCATACCTCTTATGCCACAATTGTGTTAATTCAGTCATTGGTATTGCAGCCAATGCTCCCTCCACTTCTCCCATCCTTATTTTGAAAACTCTATACACCATTGGGATCTTATGTATCAGCTCACCCTCTGCATTAAAAATTCTACACATTCCTTCTTCAAAATGCACTTTATAATTCTTCTCCAAGAGCTGGCCAACACTTATCAGGTTTTGATTAAGTTCGGGTATGTAATAGACTTCATCAAGTATGGTGTTTCTAGCCTTTGTTCCTAACTTCACAGACCCTTTCCATGTAACAGGTAAGATCTCTCCATTTCCTATTTTAATCACAACATTAACTCTACTGTCCTTCTCTACAAATGCCTCCTTCTTCTTTGTCATGTGGTTAGAGTAACCACTATCTATTAGCCACTCACTCTTCTTACTTTTCACTTCAGATACACAAACATTATTTGTTGAATTTGTTTCCAAGAGATAACAAGACACAAAGCTTGCCAACTGATGAAAAAACTATGATACACCAGAACGACTATCAAAACTTTTACTTGAAACAGATTCCAAAACCTGGATATCCCCAAGCAACATGTACATCAAGTGCAGAACGACTATTATCACAACCCCCAGCATCAAGAACTGTGGGCTAAGGAAATCATTCTATTACAGGAGTATCAGCAGGCCATAAAACTCCACAATTCCATCTTGAAACAAAAAGCCAGACTAAATTGGCTTAAGGATGGAGATTCAAATACAAAGTATTTTCATGCCACTATTGTTGCTAGAAGAAACTTTACCGAATTACTGGTTTACAAAATAATTCGAAGAATATGCAAGAAGATTAGATAGTGTTACTGGAGATGGCTAGAAGTTTTTATGACAACTTAATGGGGCCAGGTGTGACAGAGCCACCCACAAACAATATGAAAAGAATTCTGTCAAGCTCTCTTAGGCCAGAAAACAAGCAAGCACTGATCTGTCCATTCACAGCAGTAGAAGTCTTGAAGACAGTTTTCAATCTACACCCCTCAAAAGCCACAGGCCCAGACGGTTTTTCAGCTTAGTTCTTGCAAGCCAAATGGGACATAACAGGGGCATATTCATAGAAGTAGCATTGGAATTCTTCTCATTTAATAAAATGCTTCGGGAAGCTAATAACACATTTATTACTCTAGTACCGAACAAGCAACAGGCGCAGAACACGGGGGACGTCAGGCCGATTTCTTGTTGTAATATACTTTACGAAGTGATTGCAAAACTTTTGGCAGGCAGATTAAAAATGGAGTCATAACCATAGATTGTAAATTTCTTCAAACATGTCTGGTTGCCATGGATTTCCCAGATGGTTTTGTGAAATGGATCATGGCTTATATCCAATCTTCATCCTTGAGCGTTCTAGTTAACGGAATCCCATCCAAACCTTTCAAGAATGCAAACGGAATTAGACAAGGGGACCCCTACCCCTTATCTATTTGCCATAGCTATGAAAGGATTGTCCAGACTTCTCAACTCACTCATCGCGACTAATGGACACTTCAAATACCACCATAAATGTTCTGCCGTAGAGTTGTCACATCTGATCTTTATGACAATCTCATGATATTTAGTGACGCATGATCTCCATTAATATCTTAATGCTGGCTTTCCAGAAGTTCTCGGCATGGTCGGGTCTTAATATCAATATATAAGAGTAGCGTGTATCTTGTTAAATTGTCATTTTGTGCTTATTTTCTATTTAATTGTCTTTAATGTGTAGAAATTATTATCCAAAATTAATATAATTGTCTCTTAATTGTTTTCAGGTGATTTTCAACACTTTAGAGATAAAATTAAATCAAAAGATGCAAGGAAACAAAGAAAATTCGAAAATTTCAGATTGACCGCAAATTCAGTAACCAAGCGTGGGAACGTGCAAGGACAAAAATAATTTATAGATCTATTTTCAAATTCAAAGATGAGATTTTCATAATCTTTGAAGATCAGATTGCTATCTTATCAATGGAGATCAGCATCCTAAAGTGGGGATAAGTATTATCTGCTGAAGATCACGAAGAGAAAACAGAAGAAATCGAAAAAAACATAAAAAGAGTGGATTTGCTACTGTTCACCTCAGCCTTTAGCATTAGGATAGTTTAACACTTTGTGTAGATTTTCCACTAGTTTTAAGGGGTGCTTGTTTGGTGAGTATGAAAAAAAGGGAATGGGTATGGAATGAAAAATTAAGTTTGATAAGGATATATCATTATAGGGTTATTATTTTCATTACTCTTTATGGGTAATACCTCATTCCCCTCCTAATATAGAGGAATGGGTATCATAATTATGTAAGGGTATGGTTGTGATAATTAATTAAAATATAATTATTAATTAATTAAAATATTGTAATTAATTTAACTACAATATAATTAATTAAAATATAATTCATTCATTAATTAAAATATTGTAATTAATTAATTACAATATAAATAATTAAAATATTATTATTTATTAATTAAAATATAATTAATTAATTAAAATATTTAATTAATTTAACTACAATATAATTAATTAAAATATAATTCATTCATTAATTAAAATATTGTAATTAATTAATTGCAATATAATTAATTAAAATATTATTATTATTTATTAGAATATTTTTAATTAATTAATTAATTAAAATATAATGAATTAATTAATCAAAATATGATTAATTAGTTAATTAAAATATAATTAATTAGTTACAATATAAGAAATTAAAATATAATTATTCATTAATTAAAATTTTGTAATTAAAATATTATTAATTAGTTACAATATAATTAATTAAAATATAATTCATTTATTAATTAATAAGTATATTGTAATTAATTAATTACAATATAATTAATTAAAATATAATTAATTAATTAATTAATTAATTATAATAAAATTTTATTTCTTAGTATTTTTACAAACCAACCACGATCAATGATAATAGTAATCATTCCTTTCTCTTAACCAAACATCATAATTATAATGATAATATCCATTCCCATTCTTTACTATATTCATTCTCATTCCTATTACCATTCTCCTGTATGAACCAACCGGACCCTTAATTTGCATTTGTACAGTGTTTTTCTAAGTATTTTCGGATTCTCTAGAAAAAGACTAGGGATGGAGACTTTATGTTTTGTTATTCTTTGATTTTAGATTCCGTTATGAGTAGCTAAATTTTTTTTTGGTTGAGGGGAATCATATTATCATCTATTATGTGTGAGATGTTTCAATAAAGTTTGCTTTGTTGATGAATATTGAGTGTCTTTCGAATTACTTTTTCTAATTGAATTGATTGATTTCTAGATGCGCAACAAGGAATTGATTCATTTAATAGCTAGATTAATGAAATATGACGTTTAGTTTTGTTAATCACAAGTAGCAATTATGATTGTGTTCTTTAAGTTAGAGTGGAAAATTCTAAGAAGATTACCTTCTTTACGTTAGAGTGGGAAATTCTACAAAGATACTCATCTTGATTGAACGCATGTCGTACATGTATTATTTTGTTCATTAGTTTCTTAGTTCTTAAAGTTATTATTCAATTGAACCTACGATCATATCTAGGTTGTTGATTAATAAGAATGAGATTTCGATCCCTAAGAAAAATGGTGGGCTAAGCATTATTTCTTCCTTAGCTATGCAGAAAGTGCTTGTGAGTAAACGACTATGGAGACTGTTAACGAACAAACAATCACTATAGGAAAAATGGATTCATAAGTACTACTTGAAAAATCTTAATATTTGGCAGATTAGTCAGTCCACTCAATTCTCATGGTCTTTCAACCTCCTGCTAAAAATGTGAACTTATCCACCCGTATATCAAATATAAACTATATGGAGGAGGTAACACCTACATATGGTTTTATAATTGGGTTACAATAAGCCCGCTCATAAGCAATCCAAGCTTTACAGCTTTAAGACACCGGATACCCATGGAAGCGAGAGTTTTTGCGTTAATACACGACGGGATTTGGCAGGCTAACTTCAGGGTATTTTCCATACTAAGGGAGCATCTGCCACAACTGGAGGACACGAGTAAGGACGACATCATCCATTGGACCCCAAACCAGCAAGGGCACTTCATAAAGCAGTCCTATCATAGGACATTCAAGGAGGCTATGGTGGAAGTTCCATGGTACACCCTTATTTGGAAAATTCCTTAAACCCCAAAGCTTCATTTATTACTTGGCTAGCTATTAAAAACATATTAAGAACAAAATGTCGTTGGTTTCAACCGATTGAAACTACGTGTGTATTATGTCACAATGCGGATGAGGATCGTGATCACCTATTCTTCAGATGTGAATACACTCAAGCCATGTAGAGTAGGAAACAAAGCTTGGTGGATTCAGTGAACCATTCACTTGAGTGGGAGCAGATCTTAAATCTATTCATCACCTTTTCTAGATAGAACAATGAGAAGGCAGTCCTTCGTAAATTGACATTCATCACTTCCATATACATGATATGGAAAGAACGCAACTGCCAAATCTACCAGTAAAAAGAGCTTGACAAATACCATCTAGCTAAGAATATCGTGAACTGGATGAGAGCGGCAATGGTAGCAAACAATGTCTCTTGCCTACTTATCATAAAAATGAGAACTGCTGAATTGTGTTGTTTCATGCAACTTGCCATATTGAAATTTGTGGAAGAATTTGCAAGATCAGTTAGAGTAAAGAAGAGAGGCAGAAGGAAGAACAAGATTCCTATGTATGAAAGAAAGCTAGAGATGATGATTTTGGGAGCAATTCAGAAGTGTTTGGATCCAAAGAACAGAATTCAAATGATTGAAAATCAGTGCAAGAAAGGTGGAAAGGATGAAGCAACATGCAATGGGAAACTGAAAGATGAAGAACCAGAATGTGTAAAGCAAATATAGATCTATTTTTAATCAGTTGAAGAAAACCTAAAGTAGAGTTTGTCAATCCTTGAAGCAACTATAAAGAAGCCATGCAAGTCAATGAAGTAGTAGAATTCAAAGTCAAAGTGTCAATTGCTATTAAAGAGAATTAAGCTAGCTCAAACTACACATTAACTTTTGTTTCTAGAGTATCAAGCATTTGTTTTTTACTTTCTGCAACTTTAAAATCATTAGGTGATACTATTGTCAGAGTTTGTTAATTTTCAGACAGCTTTGTTGTTTTGTCCTTGATCAACCAATGAGACTAAGATACAAGTCACAATCTTGCTCTTTAGTTATCTTTGTTTTCATTCTTAACCATTGATGTAAGATGGCACAACATGTGTAAGAGCTGAAATGAAAAAGCTCCAGAGCACTTTTCATGTATGTAGCAGTTGTAGAAATATATGAAAAAAAAACCATCTTCTTCATCTGTTTTTGAGAAATCCTTGCTTTTAATTTCTGTTGTTCTTCTTCAGTTGTTTTAGAGTTGTTTTGGAGTTGTGTTGAGTGAGTTGTGCTGAAAAACAATACTTGGAGTGAAAAAAAAACAAACTTTGAAGTTGAAAATTCCATTTATGAAGAGTTAGCATAATTTCATTGTTACAATCCAAACCAAAACTCTTACAAACACTTGTGAGGAATGTACATTGATTATTACAGAGATAATTACTACATGCCACAAAGAATACAATCAATTATTAAAAGGAAATGTTGATTTTCTGCAATTTCTTCCCTAGAGCAAAAAGTATTTAGTTCAGAAGCTGCTGCTGGAGAGTAGCAACTAGAGTCAACCTTAAGCTAGAGATTTGTGTGGAGATTAAAATGACAAAGTTTTTACTGTTGCTGGAGATTAAAAAAACCATCTTCTTCTACTGCTGGTGCACAAAATTCCAATGATCAACAGAGTTTTTAAGATTAAAATGACCGAAGTGGATGGAGAATTTTCTACTATTCCATTGACAGAGTTAACTCAATTATGGCACAGAAGGTATGGACATGCAAACTTGGGTTATGTCATTGATATGCAGAAGAAAGAGTTGGTTCATGGATTACCACATTTGAGCAACAAGTTGAAATCAGTGTGCGAAGCTTCTGCAAAAGGAAAAAATCGTGTTTTACCTTTTCCAGTAATAGAAGACAGTGTATTGGAGAATCAAGCTCTTTCTTTACAGATCATTTACATGGTATATATATACAGTATACAA
>JANIJH010000223.1:3990772-4002007 GCA_024520975.1 Erythroxylum areolatum
CAGAGGATTGATTACACAAGTCCAAAGTGAAGCATACTTACCATAGTTCGAAATTATCTTCACATCGCTCTCAATTTTCTCTTAGCATATTCTAATTGTATTTAGCTGTACTGACCTTTACTACTTCATTTCTATCATTGTTATTATTGTGAGTTGAGTGATTAGAGAAGAATCACTTGGGAGATAGGATGTGTGCCGGGAAAATAAATCGTTTGCAAGGTGTAGCTTGATCCGGAAGTCAAGTTGAGTTGGAAGAGTTCACATTGAACTAAAAAGTGTGTAGTAAAGAGCTTTGACAAAATCCTAAGTGGGAGCTTAGGTAGAGGACGTAGATCTTAGCATCGAACTTCTATAAACACTGTGTTTACGTCTCTTCTCTACTATTTTACATTTCGATTTGCTTGTTTGTTTCGTGTGTTTTAATTCTCTGTTTTGTATCACTTTGCGAAAAGATTAAAAGATCTATTCAACCCCCTTCTAGATCGTTTTCAATATTATGAGCCACTATTTTGGTTTTATCTCTATATACCTATTATTTGTAATAGTGGAAGAATTATTTTGAGTTTTGTTCGTGGATGTAGCCCAAAATTAAGGGTGAACCATATTAAAAATTCTGTGTCCATTTTGCTCATTTTATTTTTCCTTTTCAAAAATACACTTGCTGTGCCCAACAAATTCCTGATGAGCTCAGACCAATAGAGTAAAAGGGCTTTTAGTGACATCATATACTGGAGCTGCTAAGCAAAAAGGCTTTCGTTTGAGGGAGAGTCCAAGCCCAATGTGGAAGTTCACACTTGAAAGAGAGATTGTTGGGATGTCAAGTGTGAGTATGAATCCCATATTGGAAAGAGATGGAGCTAGTGAAGGACATATCAGTGGAAATGACCCATAAACCTAATGCCTTAAAGTTTTGGGTTGAAGTGTGGTGTCAAAGCTTACAAGTATATTTCATCACCAGGCTCATAATGTAAATCTCCCATGTAAGTGGGCTCCCCAGACCCAACAGAAAGCGATTGTGAGTAAACGACTATGGAGATTGTTAACAAACAAACAATCACTATAGGCAAAATGGATCCATAAGTACTACTTGAAAAATCTTAACATTTGGCAGATTGGTGAGTCCACTCAATTCTCACAGTCTTTCAATCACCTGCTAAAAATGTGACAACTTATATACCCGTATATCAAATATAAACTATATGGAGGAGGTAACACTTGGATATGGTTTGATAATTGGCTTAAAATAAACCCGCTCATAAGCAATCCAAGCTATACAGGTGTAAGGGAGCTAAAGTCAAGTGGAGCGATATTGTAAAGCCCAAGAAGCAAGGGGGTTTGGGCAAATCGATACCTCAGATGCAGCGGGTTTTGCTTATAAAATGAATATGGCGATTATTCGTTGACAGAGAAGCGATGTGGGTTAAATGGGTACAAGTATATCGACTCAATCGGCATAGTTTCTGGCAACTTCAAATGACATCAGAACATTCTTGGATATTTAAAGGTTTGATGCAAGTCAGAGATTTGGTGTACCCTGTTATGAATTGTAGAATCGGTGATGGAGAGGAAGTGAATTTTTGGTTTGATAATTGGCATGAATCCAGTCCTCTGTGGTTGAGACAAGACTTGGCTGGTTTTAGAAACAGAATTTACAAGGTGGAATCATTGGCAGGGGTGGTTCGGGCGAAGGAGAGATGGAGTAGATGCAGATATGGCTATGTGCTTGAGTCAGTTTTGAATGGGGTACGGTTGGTTAATGCTCAGGATAGGTGGATTTGGACAGCAAACCATAATGGGACTTTCACATCAAAGTCAACACAAGCAATTGGCAGAGGTAGGTCGGAAGAGGTTTCATGGGCGGAATTAGTGTGGCAGCAGGTACTTTTTCTTAAAGCGGCGTTTTTGGTGTGGTTGTCTATTCAAAATCGGTTAAGAACAAAGGACAGATGGTTTGGTAGTTTTGATCCTATTTGTGTTTTGTGCAAATTAGTTTAGAAATCATCTATTTTTTGAATGTGAATACACCAAATTAGTGTGGAATAGAATTATGCATTTGTTAGGTAGAATCCCTCAGAGGTTATGCAGGAAACTAGTACAGGAAGAATAGATGGTCTTATTTTCAGGATTTCATTTCATATGGTGATTTATAACGTTTGGAGGGAGAGGATTCGTCAATTATATAAGCATGAAGAGCGACACAAGTATGAGCTAGCGGATTACATTGTTAACCTGATTAGGGATGTTCTTATGGCACATGGGAAGCATGAAGAAGTAAATTTAGCAATGAGAGGACGCTGGAACCTTTAGCTGCTGTGAGCTTGCCGGTTGAAATGTTGGTGGATGTAATTATTTTCATTTACCAGTTGTGGGTACATAGTAGCTTTGGTTTTCTTTTGGTAATATAATTTCTTAAAATTCCAAAAAAAAAAGACACCTCGGTTACCCATAGAAGCGAGAGTTTCTGCTCTAATACACAACGGGATTTGGCAGGCTAACTTCAGGGGATTCTCCATACTGAGGGAGCACCTACCACAACCGGAGGACACGAATAGGGATGACATCATCCCTTGGACAGCAAGGGCACTTCACAAATAAGTCCTGTCATAGGATATTCAAGGAGGCCATGGTGGAAGTTCCATGGTACACCCTCATTTGGAAAATTCCTTAAACCCCAAAGCTTTATTTATTACTTGGCTAGCTATTAAAAACATATTCAGAACAAAATGTCATTGGTATCAACCGACTGAAACTACGTATGTATTATGTCACAATGCGGATGAGGATCGTGATCACCTATTCTTCAGATGTGAATACACCAAAGCCATGTAGAGTAGGATACAAACCTTGGTGGATTTAGTGAACCATTCACTTGAGTGGGAGCAGATCCTAAATCTATTCATCACCTTTTCCAGATAGAACAATGAGAAGGCAGTTCTTTGTAAATTGACATTCATCACTTCCACATACATGATATGGAAAGAACGCAACTGCCAAATCTACCAGTAAAAAGAGCTTGACAAATACCATTTAGCTAAGAATATCATGAACTGGATGAGAGCAGTAATGGTAGCAAACGATGTCTCTTCTCTGCTTATCGTAAAAATGAGAACTGCTGAATTGTGTTGTTTCAAGCAGCCTGCCATATTGAAATTTGTGAAAGAATTTGCAAGATCATTTAGAATAAAGAAGAGAGGCAGAAGGAAAAACAAGATTCCTATATATAAAAGAAAGCTAGAGATGATGATTTTGGGAGCAATTCAGAAGTGTTTGGATCCAAAGAACATAATTCAAATGATTGAAAATCAGTGCAACAAAGGTGGAAAGGATGAAGCAACATGCAATGGGAAGCTGAAGGATCAAGAACCAGAATGTGTGAAGCAAATATAGATTTGTTTTTAATCAGTTGAAGAAAACTTGAGGCAGAGTTTGTCAATCCCTAAAGCAACTATGAAGAAGCCATGCGAGTCAATGAAGTAGAAGAATTCAAAGTCAAAATGTCAATTGCTATTAAAGAGAATTAACCTAGCTCAAACCACACATCAACTTTTGTTTCTACAATATCAAGCTTTTGTTTTTCATTTTCTGCAGCTTTAAAATCATTAGGTGATACTATTGTTAGAGTTTGTTAATTTTCAGACAGCTTTGTTGTTTTGTCCTTGATCAACCAATGAGAGTGAGATACATGTCACAATCTTGCTCTTTAGTTATCTTTGTTTTCATTCTCAGCCATTGATTTAAGATGTCACAAAATGTGTGAGAGCTAATATGAAAAAGCTCCAGATCACTTTTCATGTATGTAGCAGTTGTAAAAATATATGAAAAAAACCGTCTTCTTCATCTGTTTTTGAGAAATCCTTGCTTTTAATTTCTGTTGTTCTTCTTTAGTAGTTTTGGAGTTGTTTTGGAGTTGTGCTGAGTGAGTTATGCTGAAAAACAATACTTGGAGTGAAAAAAAACAAACGTTGAAGTTGAAAATTCCATTTCTGAAGAGTTAGCATAATTTCATTGTTACAATTCGAACCAAAACTCTTACAAACACTTGTGAGGAATATACATTGATTATTACAAAGACAATTACTACATGCCACAGAGAATACAATCCGTTTATTACAAGGAAATGTCGATCTTCTGCAATTTCTCTCTTCCCTGCAGCAAAAGCATTTAGTTCAGAAGTTGCTGCTGGAGAGTACCAACCAGAGCCACCCTCGTGCTTTGAGAGTTGTGTGGAGAAGAAAGTTTTATTCTACCTTGCTAGAGTGGTATCAAAGCTACACGGTTCATACAACCTGGACTGAACCAGAACCATGGCAGGTACGAGTTTCCCTATTATGAATCTGCAAAGTGTACAAGCTAATATATCAGTCTTAACTTGTGAAAATTATAAAGGCTGGGCTCTTAGAGTTAAGGATTGTCTTAGAATGTGTGAATGCTGGGATGTGGTGAATGAAGGAGTGACTGATGTTGAGGGAACAACAAAATTAACAGACCAACAATTAACAAGAATCAAGCCGGACAGAGACAAGGACTTCAAAGCTCTTGTTTTTCTGAGGTTAGTTGTTAGTGGGATAATTTTGCGAAGACATGCTAGTTGAAAAAGTTCTAAAGAATTGTGGGAAACATTAAAGTTGGAGTGTGTGGGCTCAGCTCAGTCATTAAGGTTGAAAAAACAGGCTATAATGAGAAACTTCAAGAACTTCTCAATGAAGGATGAAGAGAATGTGGGAGCTGTAAAAACTAGATTCATGAATTTAGTCCAACAACTGAAGGAGTTTGAAGAAAACACTAATACTAATAGATTGGTTGACAAGTTTTTGAGTAGACTACCTTTAAGATTTGAAGCAAGCATAGCACCTGTAGAATGACAATTTAGTATTGATCCAGATTCTGTGACATTGGAGCAAGTTTTTAATATGTTGGAAATGCATGAAGAGAGACGTGGGATTCGAAAGGAAGGAGAGGAGTATGCTTTGAAGGATGAACGTTTTAAAGTGCCAGAAAACCCACCAATTCTCACCCAAACTCAATATCTGACTTAAAGCCACCTTGAATCAAATGTTGTGCAACCTCAAATGCCTCCATATTCACAGAACCAACCACAAAACACTCAGAATCCTTACCAAATAACTTCATTTCCTCAAAATCAGTCTTACCAAAACCGAATGCAATACCAGATGCCTCCAATGTATCCTCAAACACCATTCCCTCAATAATTACCTTATTTGAACCATCCCTAAAATTACCAAGCTACCAACCAATATGCTGGAAACAACTCCAATCGAATGCAAAGTGGACCTAGAACTTCACGATGGGGGATGTTTCCAAATTGCAAGTTTTGTGGGAAGAACAACCATGCTGCTGAAGAATGCTTTTGGAATGAGAATGTGGACTGCATACATTGCAAAAAAAAGAGGACATTCAAAGAGAGTATGTTATGAGAAATTGATGAAAGAGCAACAAAATCCTTAAAGCCCCATTTTTGGCAATTCACCACCAATCCATTCTTTACAAAAACAAAACACTTCATCAAACCAAATGCCAAGTCAAACTCAGCCCTACTAAAATGTTCCTGGATCACAAATTTATCAAGCACATTATGTTTCAAATTCTGAAAATGCATCATATCCATCACATTTTACTTCTCAGCCTTTGTTGTCTCAAACTTACTCACCTTAACCTCAAACAACAAAGCCTTATGTATCTCAACTAACCTATATACGCCAAATGCCATACCAATCGATACACACATAAACATCAAGCCAACAACCACAAAGTACATATCTTGTTAATAACTCCTCATCCCAACAACAATATGAAACTAGTCCAAACATCCAAGCTAACCTACACAACATCCAAAATAATCAACTTGGATCATCACAGACTAACAAACCAATAGAAAAACCGGTGACAGAGGAAAGTGTGTTTATGGTGGAAACTTGTCACAAAGGCAGGAAAGATGAACCTAATGTTAAAATTTGTATAGCTGAAGCAAAAGATGAGAAAGAGGGTGAATGGCTAGTGGACAATGGGTGTTCCAATCATATGACAAAAAGAAGAGAAGCATTTGTGAAGAAAGATACAAATATAAGCACAATGGTAAAGATTGGAAATGGTGAAATTATTCCAATATCGTGGAAGGGGGCTGTGGAATTAGCTACAAAAGCTAGAAATACAATTCCTGAGGAAGTGTATTACATCCTTGAACTTGATCAGAATTTGATTAGTGTTGGTCAGCTATTGGAAAAGAAAAACAAGGTTCATTTTGAAGATGAAATGTGCAGGATTTTTAATGAACAAGGTGAGATGGTGCACCAAATTCCAATGATCAACAGAGTTTTCAAGATTAAAATGACAGCAGTGGATGGAGCATTTGTTGCTATTCCATTGACAGAGTTAACTTAATTATGGCACAGAAGGTATGGCTATGCAAACTTGGATTATGTCATTGATATGCAAAAGAAAGAATTGGTTCATGGAATGCCACATTTGAGCAACAAGTTGAAATCAGTGTGTGAAGCTTGTGTAAAAGGAAAAAGTCATGTTTTACCTTTTCCAGCAAGTGATTGGAGAGCCACAGAGAAGTTGCAACTGGTTCACACTAATGTTTGTGGACCTATGGAGACACCATCAGTTGGAGGAAGTAGATATTATGTGGAGTTCATTGATGATGTGTTAAGGTATTCATGGATTTATTTCATGAAGAGCAAAGATCAAGTTTTTGGATTCTTTAAGGTGTGGAGAGTAGAAGCTGAAAGCCAATGTAGAAGAAAAGTGAGATGCTTGAGAAGTGAAAGAGGAGGAGAGTATATTTCGAATGAGATGAAGAATTACTTTGAAAGGGAAGATATATTCCATCAATTTTTAGTTGCATACTCACCACAGTAAAATGGAGTTTCAGAAAAAAAAAAAAAAGAACAATTGTGGAGATGGCAAAGGAAATGATATTTGGAATGAAGGTGCCTAGAAGTTTTTGGCCAGAAGCATGCTTTACTGCTGTTTATTTGCAAAACAGAATGAAAACTAGAGCTTTGAAGGAGAAAACACCTTTTGAAGTCTGGTTTGGAGTTAAACCGAAGGTGAATCATTTAAGAGTATTTGTATGTGTTGCTTACATGCATATTCCTGAAGCAAAAAGAACAAAATTAGATGAGAAAGCAATGGAGTGAGTGATGATGGGATATAGTGCAAAATCTAAAGGGTATAGAATTTATAGTCCTGAAACCAAAAAGATGTTTGTGTCTAGAGATGTAAAATTTGGTGAAAATGAAGGACGGAAGTGGGGCGAACCTACGGTGAAGAAGTCAGGAGGAGTTGACATTGAAATACCATTGAATGAACCAGTTATTGATGAGGTTATGAGTGAAAAACCCCATGATGAAGTGATAGCAGCTGGAGATTCCAATAATTTTGAAGATGAAGGGAATCAAGGGGAGACATCACCTAGTTTAGCAAGTAATGGATTAAGCTCAGAAATTCAAGAGGAGACTTCCAGCTCTGACAGTGCACATAAGGAGAGGGACTTGGCCTCAATTTATAATGAAACTAACCTTTTGTTTGATTTCAGGTATGATAATGCAGAAGAAGAAGAACCAGATGATCCACTCAAGGTATCCAAATATGCCATTTCTGCAGGAGTTGAACCAAAGAGTTACCATTATGCAATTAAATAAGGAGTGTGGCAAGGTCCAATGGATTAAGAAATAAAGGCAATAGAGGAAAATGGGACTTGCATCTGGTGGATCTGCCTAATCAAAAAACCAAAGTGGTAGATTCGAAGTGGATTTCTAAGGCAAAACTAAATCCTAATGGATCTGTCAACAAGTATAAAGCTAGATTGGTTGTAAAAGGGTATAACCAGGAATATGGAGTGGACTACACTGAAACCTATACACCAGTGGCAAGACTTGACACGATGAGACTACTGCTGGCATTGGGAGCAAATAATGGATGGAAAGTGCATCAAATGGATGTGAAGAGTGCATTTCTTAATGGAATGTTGGATGAAGAGGTATATCTGAAGCAACCCGAAGGATATGTGAAAAAGGGACAAGAGTAGAAGGTATACAAGTTGGTGAAGGTTCTATATGGATTGAAACAAGCTCCAAGAGCCTAGTATTCAAGGATCAGTAGTTACTTGTTGCAGAATGGGTTTATGAGAAGTAAAAGTGAAGCCACATTGTATGTGAAAGGTGATAATGGAGAGAAACTAATATGCTCATTGTATGTAAATGATTTGCTCATAATTGGAACTAAGGAGAAGTTGGTAGAGGACTTTAAAGGGCTGATGAAGTCTGAATTTCAAATGATAGACTTAGGAGAAATGAGTTATTTCTTGGGTTTCAAAATTGATAAGAGGAAAGATGGGATATTCATTCACCAAAGAAAATATGCAGAGTAGCTGATTGAAAAGTTTAGTTTGAAGGATAGACGTGGCATGACAACTCCCATGGAGCTTCAGCTAAAGCTGGAGGCTACAAAACCAGGTGAGCAATTTGATGTGACTTACTGTAGAAGCATGATTGGATCTTTGATATATTTGTGTTCATCAAGGCCTGATATTGCATGTGCTGTGAATATTATGGCTGGTTTTAATCACAATCCTTCGAGATAACATGCATTTTATGCTAGAAGAATATTGAGATATGTGAAGCATACTGTTGATCATGGAATTGGGTATAGAAGAGGAGAAAAGGTAGAGTTGTATGTGTTTAGTGATGCAAGCTATGCTGGAAGTAATGAGTGCAAGAGTAGAAGTGGGTACTGTTGTAGTTTGGGGTCTGGAATTTTTGCTCGGTGTTCAAAGAAGCAGAGGAATGTAACACAATCATCGGTTAAAGCTGAATATGTAGCAGTAAATATGGCTGTCAAACAAACTCAATGGTTGAAGAAAATTCTGATGGATAAGATGAACTGAAGGTAAAATGTGTGATAATTTATTGTGATTCTAGTGCTACCATTTCAATGGCTGAGAATCCATCTGATCATGTGAGAACCAAGCATATGAAGGTGAAGTATCATTATGTTAGGGAATTGATCGAAGAAAAGGAAATCAAAATGGCCTTTTGCATATCAAACTTTCAACTTGCTGATTTATTCACAAACGCATTGCCAAGATGGAGATTCGAAGCTCTAAGGAAATTGATAGGTGTGCAGGCTCCACAAAACAAAGGAGGAGCTGCTGAATTGTGATGTTTCATGCAACTTACCATATTGAAATTTGCTGAATTGTGATGTTTCATGCAACTTACCATATTGAAATTTGTGGAAGAATTTGCAAGATCATTTAGAGTAAAGAAGAGAGGCAGAAGGAAGAACAAGATTCCTATGTATAAAAGAAAGCTAGAGATGATGATTTTGGGAGCAATTCGGAAGTGTTTGGATCCAAAGAACGGAGTTCAAATGATTGAAAATCAGTGCAAGAAAGGTGGAAAGGATGAAGCAACATGCAATGGGAAGCTGAAGGATCAAGAACCATAATGTGTGAAGCAAATATTGTTTAGTTAAATTCATATAGGTATTTAGGTCATATTTGCATTTATTTTACATATTCATTCATTTATTCTAGTATCACTTTTAGGATTAATTTATTTATTTTTATTGAATTTGTTATTTATTTTATTTTTCCTGTTTCTTCATAGAAAATATGAATTTCGTTTCAAATTAGACCTAAAAATTTGCTCACGGCACGTCCATAATTTTTGCATGACCTAGGTGAAATTAGAAGTGGAAGCAACACATAGGAGCTGCCAAAACAACATATTAAACACGCAGGAGACAACGACGTTTTCAGCATTTTAGGTTTGAAAATTAAAAGAGAAGGCAGAGAGCAGTGGATGTTTTCAATTTACAAAGGCATATAACTGGAGAGTGTGTGGACTAGCGAGGGAGTTATTTATTGGAGAGCAGCGACACAGCATGAAGGACCAAGCCAAAACGACACAGCAGAAGGTTCAGCACTTGAAGAGTCCAAAACGCAGCTGAAGGTGACGTTTCAAGGAGGACAGAAAACGTTGGAAGGCAGGCTTTTAATTTGGAAAATAAAGCACATGCGGCAAAAGGCTGGAGAAGGGAGAGACACGTGGCAGCTGGGAATGTTTAGGTTTTGAAAGCTAAAGAAGGAGAGTAAAAAATGACAGCACATAACAAAAGATAAAACGGCAGTGGAGAGGTGGACTAGGTGACGTTTTGGGCAGGAGGAAACGTTTTTGGAAGTCTAGTCTTTTAATGGGAAACCAACAGCACACGTGAGAGGAGAATAAAAAGGGAGTAGCGGCAGAGAACAAGGGAATGAGGTTTATAACTGAAGAGTGAGTGGACTGCGGCAAAAAGGAGAGGAATTAAATAAATAAAGAAGAGAAGTTGAGCACATGAGGAGAGACCCACCAACAGCAGCCACTCCATGCCAAAAACACCAGCTAGGAACGCACTTGAGGAAAGAAGAAGTGAACAGATGGGGAGGACAACATGCTAGCTGCTGGTGGAGATATGTGAGAAGACATGAACAGCATGGAGGATAGCTGGAAAGCCAGGACGCCCATGCAAGAATACCTGCTCTTCACGCACTGCCAAGAGAAAAATAAAAAGGGATGAAACTAAAGGGGGCAGAACGAAGTGGACTGGAGGGTAGCGTGAGCTGGAGCTGGGCATGAATAAAAGAAAAAAAAAAGAGAGTGTTGTAGGGGGACTAACGTTATATACAAGAGTTGAGTGAGAGTGAGGTGTGTGAGCTGAAAGGTGAGTGAGGGGCTGGAGAATAAGACGTGAGGGGGCAGTGAACTGAAAAGAAACAAATAAAGGGAGAGTAGCGTGAACTGGTGGTCTGGAGGAACTAGAAGAGTGCGTGAAGTAGAGAAAATAGAGAGCTAAAAAAAAGAGAAGTGAGTGTGCGTGGACTGGGGGGAATAACGTTAAACCACAAACTTGAGGAGCGACAAAGGAGAGCTACCAGGAGACCACGCAGTTGCTGGAGACTGACCACCAAGCTGATTCACCAAAGAGAACGCAAGAGGCAAGGAACCAGCTGAAGGCGTCACTCATTTTCACACACCAAAAACATGAGCTGGTGGAGACAAGGAACCTGGCAGCTGAAGAACGTGAGAAGCTAGCTTGAGGGTTGGAGCTTGAGACAAGCAACAGGTGGAGGACGAACATTACGCCAGAAAGGAGCTTCAGACCATCAAAACAACACAGGCGCTGCTTGAGGAGACCACTCAGTGACGCACCATTAGAGGGAGACCC
>JANIJH010000223.1:4030891-4043357 GCA_024520975.1 Erythroxylum areolatum
AATCCCTTAAACGCATATTTTTCATTCCTGTAATGAAGTCCACAACTTGGTCCGAATAGCCATTAGTTCGAAGGCTTCCTTCTGCAAACAGTAAACAGACGCTCAGGTGAAAACTATAACAGGTTAAAAGCTCCTGCAATCAAGTAAATGGCAGCTAACCCGATTATAAAAACATATGTATTCAGTTCACTCTTGATATTAATTCTTCAGCTTGCATATTTCGTCGGCTTAGGTTTTGATCATAGTCTATCTAACTTGGCTTTCACTTGCAAAGATTTGCCAGAAAAAGAAGTGTTAATCTACATCAGCTCGAAGATTTTATCTTAAAAAAGGAATAACAAATTTTAAAGTAATTAATTTATTAGATTTTTGTTAATTTAATGTTATTCCTAAATGTTTTTGTTAATTTAATATACAAATTATTTAATTAAATAACTAATTGTTTAATATTAATCATCGCCATGATTAAAACTCTTAACTCAATATGCAAAATATATTATGTGTTAGGTGTTTTAGTCTAGATAAATAATTAGTTTATAGTTAATTTTTCACATAAATATTTATATGTTATAGATTAAAACATTTTGTTATTCAAATTAACAAAATATTAACATAAATAACTTTTGAATTGAAATATTAAATTAATTAAATTAAAATTAAAAATCTAGAAAAATGAATAATTTAGATTTTTTTCTAATAAAAACTAAGTGCGTCATTTTTCATTTGCTTAAGTGGGTAGAATTTGTTGAAGATGTGCAAACATTAAGAAATATATCACCTTCTGTAATTCCTTACAAAACTTACCTTTCAATGGTAGCAGACCTCTTTCCTCCAGTACAGGAACTTGGTAAAGTCCCATGAAGCCACAGGCAGACAAAGTGAAGAAAATGGCAATAGGAAGCCGCAGCTGCTCTGCTGCTGTAACAGTGAGCAATGACATGAATGCATCCGAGACTACGCAAGTCACTGGTGGAATATTAGGAGAAACTTTAGAGATCAGGCCATTAAATGATGCCAAGTAGCGACCCTGCATCAGGTTTTCCCAGATAAGATTCGCATGTTGGAGAGCATCAGTGTCTGAAGGAGGTAGACCATCTGGGATGAATTCGAACCGAAAATCAGGCAAGTCATGCAGGGATCCTCTTGATTCAAGCAAGCGTCTATGATTAGTCTCAAGGTTGACATATGTTATGTGAAAACCTTTGCGGTGAAGCAGCTTTGCCAGTTGAAGCATTGTTTTCATGTGGCCCTGAGCTGGGAGCGGGATCAAAACTGCATGAGGTTTGTGAGGTACAGCTTCTTCTTCAGGTCTCATATCTCTTGCTCACTGCACCTCTCTTCTCTTGACAGTCTGTAAACAGTTCTGCACCTATGACTGGCTTGCTGATTGCTGGAATTAATAGCATAAGCATCCCTTTCCTATCGTAAATTGACGGGAACTGATATGTGGATGAAAGTCATTCTATCTAACATGTCATGTCAGGAAGTGACGAGTCATAGGGCTTAGTCATTATTGCTTATGCCGTCTCCTCTAAACAATCTATAACTCTGGATTATGCCATTTCTACACGACTCAGCTTTCAATTTATATTGGTGGCAAGATTCAGAAAGCGGAAGATCAAGTAACTACACACGGAACTTCCACTGTCTTTTCAAGATGAATTTGCCACCGATAACTACATGTATGGTTGCTGATAAACCGCATACGATGGCGGCATTTGCTGTAGAATAGTCCAGGTTATTTATTCAACTACGTAAGTACAGTGGACAAGACAAACAAGTGTCTGAAGCCTGAAGGTGACAACAGTTATTGTCACTTGAGAAGCCTTATTTTGCTGGTGTTTCTTGACAAGCTAGTGCTTGAAGTGAAAATCGTTGTTTCTTGACTAGTCTTATTTGGTTGATGTTTCTTGGTCAGCTGTGAGTGTAATTGGATACCTACTGTAATTAGCTTGATATTTGATATTTGAATAATCTCAAAATTACTTATTAAAGTTTTATCAAAATTAAATTTAAATATATTAACAAAATTTTCTAAATTAAATTAATCACAATACGTTAATTAGATTTAATTTAAGATAATTTTTTATTTTTTTAGAGTGATAAATATCATTCGCATGTTATTAAAATTAGTTTGAATCTAGTTGGATCTCACAGGATCAATTTGATATTTCATCAATTTTAAAATTAGCTATTCAAGTTTAATCAAAATTTAATTATTTACAATACATAGATTAGAATTAATTTGACCTAATTTAAAATTAAATTTATTTAAATTCAAATTCAAATTTAAAATTGACATTGACATTTCTATTTTCTTGTGCATATATTAACAAAATTTTCTAAATTATATTAATTATAATACATTAATTAAATTAAATTAAATATAAATTTTTATTCTTTTTTGAAGTGATACATTGATATTTTCATATATCCTTAGGACTTAATTCAGAGTCGTTTACATTAATTTTATATTCATCTGTAGCTGGTTTATCATGTTTTAGCATTATTCGAGGTCTATTGACGTCAAATGCATAAATGAAACAAATAGACTCGAATTGCACTGTTTTTGGGTTTCTAGCAGACTTGATCTTTAGTCATTGTGGGATTTTTATCTCGAGATTGGTTTAGTCAAAAATTTTGAAATTTCATACTTAAATTCTTGACTCATTGAAGATTTTTTGGGACCAATTGCAGATTTTTCTTAGTTGGAATTGAGGAAAAATAAATTCCCAAAATAAATAGATTTTGGATTGCTAGAATGACCTTTCATCGATGTTTTGATCATAACTTTTGACTCAGATGGTAAAATCTCGTGATTCAAGTCTCATATTGAAGCTAACTCAAAGATAAAGATACTAATAAAATTTGAGATCCTAAATCGTCACTATTTAGTTTTTACGTACTGTCGAAATTGACCTTGAAAAATTAGAGTTGTTTTGAAAAATTAACCCACCTAGCTGCCTCCACCCACTTCTCCATCAACGTAAGCTCCCACCATTTAATTGTTTCAACCCATGCACAGCTCATTCTCTACTCCACCAGCCCCATACTCCATTCTCCAACAACACCCCATCCTCCAATTATTCACACACATGCACAAGCTACTCCCATCCACCCCACTCACCAAAGCTAGCTCCCATTCCAACCAACAACAACGCCCCACTCCATTCTTCTCACATGCAAAAGCTCCCACCTAGCTCTAGCCTTCCACTCCACTAACACATCATTCGTACTTCATCATCCATGCAGCTAATTCCACAAAAAAACCTTCGACATACATAGATAGCCTTTAACGCACGAACAACCATCCACTTGAAGCCTCCATTTTTTGTATTTCACGCACATTCATTCAACTTCCAAGATCCAGCCTAAAATTATTCACGTAAGCCTTGATAATTCCTCTCTAACCTTCCATTCACCAACCTCCACGCAAGCAACTCCATAACACCACACAACCCACTCACCTCTCAACCAACAAACAGCCTTCAGGCATCAATCGTGATTTCTCTCCAACGCTCCTCTCTTGGATACACGCAAGCCTTCATATTTTTGGTTCCAAGCAACGGACTGCGGTAAGTTGTCTTCACCAAATCAGCCCTCCCCTTAAGCATGCAGCTACTTCCATAAGGTTGACTCCCTCCACCCAATCTTCCACTAACGCAAGCCTTCTTCACTACATCACCAACAACCAGCTGTCTTCACGCAATATCATATCAGCCTTCATCATATAACCTTCACCACAAGACAGTCAACACGCCTCCACTCACCAAAGTGCTTCCATTTACTTCCATCAAAGCACGGCCTTCATCCACTAGAAGTAAATAGGCAGCCACGCAAGGAGAGGGGATAGCATTTTATTTTACTGCAGGTTTACAGCTTTGCTTTTCATTTATAATTGATTTCTTATGAAGTTATCTAGCATTTATATTTTTAAATTGTTTGGCATGATGATTTACCGCTAGAACTTTAATTTCTCTTAGGGATTTGATGCTTTGGTGATGCTTTAATATTGAATTTTGTTGAAATCTACGACTAAAAATTTATATACTCATTGATTTTTCCTTGGGTTTATTTGTCTTCTTTTGGATTATTGGAAATTATCTTGGTATAAATTTGCCTTTGGAAAAAGGAAGTTTTTGCTAGAAGATTGAAGGAAATTTTGACTAGGATTTTCTTATGAATTGAGAGACCCAAGAAACTTAGGAGGTGAAAATTGAAGGTTTGGGACTTAAGAAACTCTAAGGAGAACTTAAGTAAGGGATTACTAAGTGATGTCTAGAGTGAATAGATTAATTCATCTTTAGAAAAGGAGATTAATTACTCTTAAAATTCACCTCCAATGTTAGGATATTTCATTTGTGGAAGATAGCTAATTCAATATTAAGGTTGACAAAAATATCATTCCTGAAGAGAAAGTCATTTCCCGTTGAAGTATATACTTTTAATTAGTCAATTGTTGCAATCTTTTCTTAATTAGTTAATGTACAAATTTGTCATATTCATAGTTATTTTAGTCACATTAAATTGGGTAATTGTTTAGAAATTTATTTAATTTAAAAAAAATTTTACGTTAATTTTAATTTCCTAAAAATTTTACTCAACCCAATTTCAAATACCATTAGCTGGCGTAGAATTGAACTTTCTCATAATCCCTGTGGATATGACTCGGTTCTTACTGATTTATTACTCACTTCGTCAATCGTGCACTTGCGGTTCATGAACAAGAAGAACAAGTATCTTTCTCATATTATTAATTTTTTATTCTTTTCAGAAGAACAAGTATTTTCCTCCATCATTTCGTTATTCGGGTGCGCATGTATCTTCCTCAAAGTTGAAATGCACAGATTGCATTCCACTTCTAGAAAAGATCAAATCCAAATTGAATGCTTAACAGAACCGACATTTATTATATGCAATGAGGATAACTTTAATTACTTCAATCCTAGGCAGCTTCCACATCCACTGGACAGTACACCTTGTCCTCCCAAAGAAGATTCTTAAATAAATTGATTGATTGATGAAAGGATCTCTATGGTCAGATAAAGATGAAGCTGGAAAATCTACAAAAGTGAAATGGAATGAGATTTCGATCGCTAAGAAAAATGATGGGCTAAGCATTATTTCTTTCTTAGCTATGCAGAAAGTGTTGGGATGTCAAGTGTGATTAGGAATCCTACATTAGAAAGAGATGGAGCTAGTGAAGGACATATAAGTAGAAAGGATCCATAATTCTAATACCTTAAGGTTTTGGGTTGAAATGTAGTGTCAAAGCCCACGAGTATGTTTCATCACTAAGCCCATGATGTAGATATCCCACGTAAGTGGGCTTCCCAGATCCAACAAGCGGTATCAAAGCCAATTTTCAGCAAGGGACGAGTATGGAGATGATAGTCGGATTTCGTGGTTGCTTCCCCACGAAGAAGAGCAAGGAGATTCTATTGCATATGGGTCCCTCTCACATGGAGGGACACATATGATTCAACAATTACGGCACCGATTTAGGTGCCACTGAGTTTAAATAAATGAAAACAGATAGCTGCTTTCACGCAGCATAGGCAACGGCATCGATTTAGGTGCCACTGAGTTGAAATAAATGAAAACAGATAGCTGCTTTCACGCAGCAGAGTGCCTATATAAGGCACTCGCTGCTTTATACCAAAGCACAACAAAACACAGAAGAAAACTAAAGCAAATGCTCTGAAGCTAGGAAATATTTCCTTAAAGGGTTGGTGAGTGACAAAATAGTAAGGTTAGTAAGGTTGGGAAACACCTTATGAGCCACTATTTTGATTTTATCTCTGTATACCTACTATTTGTAATAGTTGAAGAATTATTCTGAGTTTTGTTCGTAGACGTAGCTCAAAATTAAGGGTGAACCATGTTAAAAATTATGTGTCCATTTTGCTCATTTTATTTTTTCTTTTCAAAAATACACCTGCTGTGCCCAACAAGTAGTATCAAAGTTGTGTTTTTGTTGAAGGTATTTTTTGAAAAGAAGCACATCACGGGAAAGACAAAATTGCAACGAATTTTTTTGGCGTGATTTATTCGAAAAGTTGATATAAAACGACAAAGGTGATGAATAGTACTTCAAAGTTGTTTTAATATATTTACAAGGTGATGGCACTGTGAAACAATGGTAACTGGGTCTCGCGGTACTATTTGCGATATTATTCATAAGTTACTATTTACCGAGTCCCGTGGTATTATTCCAGTAGGGTCCAACGATACTATTTTGGTGAACACTATTCACAAGTTACCATTTAGCGGGTCCTGCGATACTATTCTAGTGGGGTTCGACGATACTATTTCGGTGAGCACTATTCATAAGTTACTATTTACCAGGTCCTGCGGTACTATTCCAGTAGGTCTGACGAAACTATTCCAGTGAGCACTCTCACAAGTTATTATTTACGAATCCTGTGGTGAAAATTTAAAAGACATATTTTTGCCAAATTTTGACGTCTTGGTTCCATCTTTGAGGTCAGTTTTATCAAATTTGACTTAATTTGGCAAATGGAGGTGAAGACGAGTAAAATGATCAATCTAAACGGTATTAACTATCGTATATGCGAACTAAGATGAAGGATCTCTTGATGATTATGAAGATGCATTTGCTAGTATTTTCGACAACTAAACCAAAAGAGATGTCCAACAAAGATTAGGAGTTTGAGCATGAATGAGCATGTGGTTATATTCAATAGTTTGTCGATGATAATATGTACAATCACATTTATAACGAGACTCATGCAAGAACACTGTAGAATAAGCTGGAGTAGTTGTATGCTTCAAAGACCAGCAACAATAAATTATTTTATCTGACAAAATTGATACAAGTAAAATACCAGGAGAGTACTTTTGTAGCTGATCATTTAAACAATATGGAAGGGATGGTTGATCAGTTATCAAAGATGGGCATAAAGTTTGACGACGAGGTGATTACTTTAATGGTGCTAACTTCATTTCCAGAGTCTTAGGAGACTTTGAAGGTGTCTCTGACAATACTGCACCAAATGGCGTATTAAATGTGGATTCTGTTAAAAGCAGTATACTAAATGAAGAGATGAGACGCAAATCATAGCATGCAACTTTTTCATCACATTCAGATGTTCTGCTTACAGAAAATAGAGGAAGGAGTCAATCCAGAGATCCAAAGTTCAGAGACAAGAGCAGAAAAAAGTCAAATAAATATGCAAATGTGAAATGTCATTACTACAAGAAGAAATGCCACATTATGAAATTTTGCAAAAGTTGAAGAAGGAAAAAGCAAAGATGTGAAGAAAGAAGAAAGTAGTGATAATGAACAAAGTAACATTGTTGATGTATTCAACCTTGTTATTGATATAGAGATAGTCAGCTTGGTGTCACAAGAAACAAGTTAGATAGTTGACAGTGGAGCTACTGTTCATGTTACATCTCACAGATAATTTCTCTCATCTTATACACCTGAGAATTATGGCGTTATTAAGATGGCAAATGGAAATCTATCAAATGTTGTTGACAAAGGAGATGTTTCTTTAGAGATAGAGAATGGTTCAAGACTGTTGTTAAAAGATGTCAAGTACATTCCTGATATGCGTCTGAAATTGATTTCTGTAAATAGGCTAGATGATGAAGGTTTCCAAAATGCTTTTGGAAATGGAAAATGAAAGCTTACTAAGGAGTCATTAGTTGCGGCCAGAGGTCAGAAGCACTCAAGAATGTATATGATGCAGGCAAAGCTCTCCAATGATGTTGTCAATACAGTGGAGAATGATAATACAGTTAATTTGTGGCATAAAAGATTAGGGCACAATTGTGAGAAAGGTATGACTGAGCTTGTAAAAAGGAATATGCTATCTGGTCTAAATCAGATACATCAGAAAAAATGTGCAGATTGTCTAGCAGGGAAACTAAAAGGGTTTCTTTACAGAGTTCTCCTCCATCCAGAATGAAGAATGTTCCAGATTTGATTCACTCATATTTGTGCGGACCATTGCCAAAGTCAATTGGTAATACATAGTACTTTATGACTTTTATTGATGATCATTCCAAGAAAATGTCAGCCTATACTCTGAAGACTAAAGATCAAGTGCTAGATGTGTTCAAACAATTTTATACCTCAGTTGAGAGATAAATTGGGAAGAAGTTGAAGTGTATTCGGACAGACAATGGCAGAGAGTACATCGAATTGTTTGATGCTTATTGTAAAGAGCATGGTATTCGACATCAAATGACACTACCAAAAACACCGCAATTGCATGATGTAGCTGAGAGGATGAACATGACTTTGATGGGAAGAGTCAGATGTCTACTTTCACATTCAAAGTTGCCTAAGGCATTTTAGGGTGAAGCTTTACTTGCAGCTATTTATGAATTACATCGTTCACCATGTGTTCTTCTCCAGTATGAAGTTCTAGAAAAGTTGTGGTCAAGAAAGGATGTTTCCTATGATCATTTGTGGGTCTTTGGTTACAAGGCCTTTGTCCATATTCCTAAAGATGAAAGGAAAAAACTTGATGTTAAGACACGACAGTGTGTATTCATTGGCTATGGTCAAGGTCAATTTGGCTATAAGTTTTATGATCCGGTGCAAAAAAAACTTATCAAGAGTCGTGATGCTATGTTTATTGAAGATCAAACTATTGAAGATATCAACAAGGCAGAGAAGGAAGTTCCAAGCTCTGATGATGACTCAACAAGCTTCCGATTGAATCCTCCAATAGTGGTGCCTAGACAAGTTGGAAATGAAGTGCAGAACGATCAGTTAGAAGCTGATAATGCAGATACTACCAATGAAGTTGAACCAGAGGATGATGATGGTGTTCACATTCAACCACTAGCACCTGAAGATTCTCCAGTCCCATTACGAATATCTAGTAGAAATAGACAACCATCTACTAGATATCCAGTTGATCAGTATGTAATGCTGACTAACAAGGGAGAACCAGAAAGCTTTAATGAAGCCATGAATGATGAACAGAAGAAGAAATGGAAAGAAGCCATACAAGACGAGATGAAATCCTTGCATGAGAACAAAACATTTGGGTTGGTGAAGTTGCCAGAAGGCAAAAGAGCATTGAAGAATAAATGGGCATTCAAAATCAAGCATGAAGAAAACAACAACCATCCTTGATTCAAAGCAAGATTAGTAGTCAAAGGGTTCAGCCAAAAGAAGGGTATTAACTTTGACGAGATATTTTCATCGATCGTGAAAATGACATCCATACATACAATGCTAAGGTTAGTCACAAGTTTTAATATGAAGGTTGAACAAATAGATGTCAAAACTGCCTTCCTATATGGGAATTTGGAAGAAGAGATATACATGGAGCAGCCAGAGGGTTTCGTAAAAAAGGAGAAAGAAAACTATGTTTGTAGACTAAAGAAGAATCTATATGGTCTAAAACAGGCAGCAAGATAGTGGTATAAGAAGTTCGAGTCTGTTATGGGGGAGCAAGGCTACAAGAAGACTACTTCAGATCACTGTGTATTTGTGAAGAAGTTCTCAAGTGATGATTTTATTATTTTTTTACTCTATATGGACGATATGTTGATTGTTGGTAAGAATGTTTCTAGAATCAACAATCTGAAGAAACAATTGGATAAGTCTTTTGCCATGAAAGACTTGGGATCAGCAAAGCAGATTCTTGGCATGTAGATTATCAGAGACAAAAACGCCAAGAAACTATGGTTGTCACTAAAGAAGTACACTGATAAAGTACTTCAAAGATTCAAACTGGACAAAGCTAAAGCGGTTAGTTGTCCTTTTGCTATTCACTTTAAATTGAGTTCCAGAGAGTGCTCTTCTACAAATGCAGAGAAGAAAGAAATGTCTAGAATTTCATATGCTTTAGTAGTTGGAAGTTTAGTGTATGATATGGTTTGTACACAGCTAGATATTGCTCACGCAGTTGGAGTTGTGAGTCGTTTCCTTTCTAATCTTAGAAAGAAACATTGGGCAACAGTCAAGTGGATTCTTAGGTATCTTTGAGGGTTATCCAAAATATGCTTATGTTTTGGAAGAGTAGAACATGTGTTAGTTAGTTACACAGATGCAGATATGGTTGGAGATGTTAACTCAAGAAAGTCTACATCAGGTTACTTGATTACTTTTGTAGGAGGAGCTGTGGCATGGCAATCAAAGTTACAGAAGTATGTTGCACTTTCTACAATTGAAGCAGAGTTTATTGTAGCAACGGAAGCATGTAAGGAGTTGCTATCGATAAAGAAGTTCTTTAATGAACTTGGTATCAAGTGAGAACAGTATAAGCTGTTTTGTGACAGTCAAAGCACTATTCACCTTGCTAAGAATGTCTCTTTTCACTTACGATCAAAACATATTGATGTAAGATATCACTAGATTAGAGATGTGATGGAGACGAAATAATTATAGTTAGAAAAGATCCACACTGATGAAAATGGATCAGACATGTTAACCAAGATTCTACCAAAAGGTAAGTTCAAGTATTGTCGATTAGTAGCAGGCTTGATAGAGCCCTCCATGTAATCGGAAGGGGGAGATTTGTTACATATGGGTCCCTCTCACATGGACGGACACATATGGTTCAACAATTGCGGCATCGATTTCGATGCCATATTATTTGAAATAAATGAAAAGCTATCTCACACGACGGAGTTCCTGTATAAGACACTCCCTGCTTCATACCAAAGCACAACAAAACACAGAGGAAAACTAGAGCAAATGCTCTGAAGCTAGGAAATATTTTCTTAAAAGGTTGGTGAGTGAGAAAATAGTGAGGCTAGTAATTTTAGGTTGGGAAACATCTTGTAAGCCACTATTTTGGTTTTATCTCTGTACACCTACTATTTGTAATAGTGAAAGAATTATTATGAGTTTTGTTCATGGATGTAGCCCAAAATTAAGGGTGAACTACATTAAAAATTATGTGTCTATTTTGCTCATTTTTATTTTTCCTTTTCAAATATACACCTGCTGCGCCCAATAGATTCCTGATGGGCCCAGACAAGTGGAGTAAAAGGGCTCTTAGTGATGCCATGTACTTGAGCTGCTAAGCAAAAAGTCTTTCATTTGAGGGGGAGTCCAAGCCCAATGTGGAAGTTCACACTTGAAAGAGAGATTGTTGGGATGTCAAGTGTAAGTAAGAATCTCATATTGGAAAGAGATGGAGCTATTGAAGGACATATAAGAGGAAATGACCCATAAACTTAATGCCTTAAAGTTTTGGGTTGAAGTGTGATGTCAAAGCTCACAAGTATGTTTCATCACCAGGCTCATGATGTAAATCTCCCATGTAAGTGGGCTCTCCAGACCCAATAGAAAGCGATTGTGAGTAAACGACTAAGGAGACTGTTAACAGACAAATAATCACTATGGGCAAAATGGATCCATAAGTACTACTTGAATAATCTTAACATTTGGCAGATTGGTGAGTCCACTCAATTCTCATGGTCTTTCAATCACCTGCTAAAAATGTGACAACTTATATACCCGTATATCAAATATAAAATATATGGAGGAGGTAACACCTGAATATGGTTTGATAATTGGCTTACAATAAGCCCGCTCATAAGCAATCCTAGCTATACAGCTTTAAGACACCGGATACCCATAGAAGTGAGAGTTTCTGCTCTAATACACGACGGGATTTGGCAGGCTAACTTCAGGGGATTCTCCATACTGAGGGAGCACCAACCACAACTGAAGGACACGAATAGGGACGACATCATCCCTTGGACAGCAAGGGCACTTCACAAATAAGTCCTGTCATAGGATATTCAAGGAGGCTATGGTGGAAGTTATATGGTACACCCTCATCTGGAAAAATTCCTTAAAACCCAAAGCTTCATTTATTACTTGGATAGCTATTAAAAACATATTAAGAACAAAACGTCGTTGGTTTCAACCGACTGAAACTACGTGTGTTTTACGTCACAATGCGGATGAGGATCGTGATCACCTGTTCTTCGGATGTGTATATGTTGGATTTTTGAAGAAAAAGAGAAAGAAAAATAATAGAAGCCAAACTTTTACTGATTTTCTATCAAACTCAAAATAATGACAACCTTAAATAAACATATAAATAAACTAACCTTCCTAAATGCTAGCTACTAGGAGAACAACATGGGAATCAAGAAAAGGCCCACTACCTCACAAACTTCACAACTAACTGAGTAGATAAACATGGCCACATAATCAATAAAAATAATAATTTTGAATTAATACTCAACATTTCCCCTTAATTCAAAATTATAGATAATTTGAAGCACTTCTCTTCAATGAATGATGCACTTCTCACCAATCTGCAACTGTTGATGCACTTCTCATCAAACTTCAACTATTGATGCACTTCTCACCAATCTTGCAAATAATAGTATTGGAGCACCTCTCTCCAATTATAAAATAAAGTTTCTTCTTCTTCTTAAGCAAAATTTGATTGCTCATTTTTGAACTTGCAATATTTTTGTATATGCCCAAATCTTTGACAACCAAAACACTGTG